>CM070836.1:3405498-3545498 GCA_036326025.1 Chrosomus eos | reverse complement strand
GAAGTGTGTATGTGTTAGAAGAGTGTGTGTGTGTATAAGTATGTGTGTGTGTGTATGTATGTTTGTGAGAAGAGTGAATGTGAGTGTGTGTATAAGTGTGTGTGTGTATGTGTGAGAAGAGTGAGTGTGAGAATAGTGTGTATGTGTGAGAAGAGTGTGTGTGTGAGTGAGTGAGAAGAGTGAGTGTGAGAATAGTGTGTGTATGTATGTGTGAGAAGAGTGTGTATGTGTGAGAAGAGTGTGTGTATAAGTATGGGTGTGCATGTGTGTGTGAGAATAGTGTGTATGTGTGAGAAGTGTGTGTATAAGTATGTGTGTGTGAGAAGAGTGTGTATGTGTGAGAAGAGTGTGTGTGAGAAGAGTGATTGTGAGAAGAGTGATTGTGAGAAGAGTGTGTATGTGTGAGAAGAGTGTGTGAGAGTATGTGTGTGTGTCTGTGAGTGAGTGTGTGTGTTAGTGTGTGAGAAGAGTGTGTGACTGTGTGTATAAGTATGTGTGTGTGTAAGTGTCTCTGAGAAGAGTGTGTGTGTTAGTGTGTGAGAAGAGTGTGTAAGTGAGTGAGTGTGTATGTGTGAGAAGAGTGTGTGTCTGTGAGTTAGTGTGTGTGAGAAGAGTGAGTGTGTGTGTGTGTGTGTGTATAAGTGTGAGAAGAGGGTGTGTGAGTGCATGTGTTAGAAGAGTGTGTGTAAGTGTGAGAGTGTGTGTGTAAGTGAGAGTGAGTGTATAAGTATGTGTGTGTAAGTGTAAGAGTGTGTGTTTAAGAGCTCTTCATGATGAGCCAATATAAAAAGGTTATGAGAGAGAGAGAGCTAGAGAGAGAGAGAGAGAGAGAGAGGGGGGGAGATAGCTTTGTCTGAAGTTCACTCGAACCAATATTTTTCTATTAATTTTTATTCTAATACAATATAATTTCCTGTGTATCATTTTAAAAACATCCAAAAAAGAAATTCAACATTCATAAATGACTACAGAGATACCCACTTTCCACATCAAAGCAAACCAAAACAATTAGTTTTAATAGTGAGTAAAAAAGTAATACTGCAGTTTTATATGCATCGTATAAAAATAGGGAATGCCTATTACAATAAAATAATTATTTACATTTATGCATAATTCCAATTGGGTAGTAGAATTACAGCATTAATAAACCAACAAAATCAGTCTGAATGTCTTTTTCAAATCTGCTGCAATAAGATACAAATAGACCACGTCATACTTGAGCATAGAGAAAATATTAAATCTTGTGTTATTGATATATACTGACACAGTCCATTCAGAAAAATGAAAAGCTGATTTTATAGTCCACAGTCTTCAGCTTCTGTCTAAATCTCAGCGTTTCTAAATCTGGAAATCACTAACTCAGTTCTGTGTGGATTAAAGGTGTGATGATGTCATCACACGGTCCTGTGTGTAACACTGACACATCTACATACAGTAACACACACTACACTGATTCAGTCTGATGTTTCTGGAGATGAGCCGGCCTGAGGATTGTGGAGGAGGAGTGTGTGTTCCTCCACACTGTGAGTTATGTCTTCATCCCGGGATCAGTCACGAGTTGTGTAGAATTATAGTGCAGTTTCTCTTCAACAGCCTGAGGTGAAGCCAGAAGAGGAACAGCAGAAGATCATTTCATGGCATCTTTGAAAACATCACCCATTTGACCAGATTTTAAGCTGTGTTGTGTGTTAGAGAAGAACTAGTGCGCCCCTAGAGTCTGAGTGTGGACACACACACACACGCGCACATGCACACATGCACGCACCACACACACAACACACACACACACACACGCACACACAGCACACCGCACACCCACACACACACACACACACACACACACACACACACACACACACACACACACACACACACACACACACACACAGCACACACACACAGGCACACAGCACACACACAGAACACAGACAGACACACACAGACACACACACACACACACACACACACACACACACACACACACACACACACACACACACACACACACACACACACACACACACACACACACACACACCTTTACCTGCAGGCTTGAAGGCCGTCAGCTGAACCACCTGAAACAAAATTTTATTTATGGGATTTATTAAGTCAAGTCTAAAAGTCTAACAAGTATTCATTATTTCAATCTGCTCATTGTTTCTGCTTTAAATTATTACATTGTTTAAATTGATAGCTTTTTAGCTAACTGTGATTTTGAATATGTACATTTCTGAAATACATAACTTACACAGTTTCCTCTGATCACAGACTCTGAACTGTAATTTGGACTCAGGCATTTTCTGTAAAGCTGCTTTGAAACATGTGTGTGTGTGTGTGTGTGTGTGTGTGTGTGTGTGTGTGTGTGTGTGTGTGTGTGTGTGTGTGTGTGTGTGTGTGAGAATTGAACTGAAGTCCAGTTTTTTTGTACAGCTCTTTTTACTGTAGACATCATATCATAATATCATGCCTTATAGTATACATTATAGTATATATACTTTTTGCAACAAGCATTCGAGCAGTTTCTGAAAGAGTCTCTTCTGAAATACAGTAAAACAGTGAAATATTATTGTAATATAAATCAGCTGTTTTCTATGTGAATATATAGTAAAGTGTAATTTATTCCTGTGATCAAAGCATCATTATCATCATTATCACAATTTATCATCATTACTCCAGTCTTCAGTGGAAGGAGGAAGTCCTGCAATATGCAGTTATGTTTCTTCGCTGAGGAGCCAAGACTGAGCTCAGGCGATCCCCGCGGTACAGCGGAAGTGGCAAGAAGACGGAACATGTTCCCTTTCGTTGTCACTCCGAGTTCCGTCGGATGACGACGAATGGGGTTACCAGTCTAATCACGCCACCTTCACAGCTGTCTTCCAGTGCCCTGCGAAAATCTGACATCCCTGTCGTGGGATTAGCACGGATAAGGACTCCTATTTAACACAGGAATACCAAGGTACACTATAGAGCATATCCCATAGTTTAGAGGAAGTATGCAAAATATTGCCAGCCCAAACGGGGGGGACTTAGAGAATACACATATGACCCGAAGGAAGCATATGGAGAAACACTGGGGTGTCCAGCCGCAAGTGGAATATTTCAACCCCAGGAGGTGGCAAGGTGGCTTGCCAAGGGAAAGACACATGCTCAGAGAGGCTTACAGTGGAAATACACATGTGGGGGTTGCTCCGGAGAGGGACCATGCACACGGGAGGCACCTAGCTGACGCTCAGGCAAGAGACACTGGCGCCGACGTCAGGAGTGCAGGAGGAACTCAGGGCTTTCGGAGAAGCTCACCTGAGGAGAATATTGCACGCATCCAGTCCGTGGAGTGGAATGGCTAGCAAGCGAAGACACCTAACGGGTCCCATGTTAGCTTGAAAAAGACAGTACATGGGAGGAGACTGGCTCCACTCGGAGATTATAGAATCTGGTGAATGTGTTAGGTGTCGCCCAGCCTGCAGCTCTGCAGATGTCTGTTAGCGAGGCGCCATGCGCTAGAGCCCAAGAGGATGCCACACTCCGGGTGGAGTAGGCTGTCACACCAAGGGGGCACGGTCGACCTTGCTGCTGGAATGCCAAAGCAATGGTGTCCACTATCCAGTGAGACAACCTCTGCTTGGAGAGAGCCTTTCCCTTCAGCTTCCCACCATAACAGACAAAGAGCTGGTCTGAGGTCCTGAAACACTGCGTCCTGTCTACATAGGTGCGGAGAGCACGTACTGGACAGAGCAGTGCCAAGGCTGGGTCTGCCTCCTCCAAGGGCAGCGCTTGCAGGTTCACCACCTGGTCCCGGAAGGGAGTGGTAGGAACCTTGGGCTCATATCCAGGCCGGGGTCTCAGGATCACGTGAGAGTAAGTCGGCCCGAATTCCAGGCACACTTCGTCAACGGAGAATGCGTGCAGGTCCCCTACCCTCTTGATAGAGGCCAGTGCAACCAGGAGCGCTGTCTTCATTGACAGGAGCTTAAGCTCCACTGATTGCAAAGGCTCAAAGGGAGCACTCTGCAGGGCAGTTAGAACCACCGCAAGGTCCTAAGAGGGAACGAGAGGAGGGTGAGGAGGATTCAGTCTCCTCGCTCCTCTCAGGAACCTGATGACCAGGTCGTGCTTTCCCACAGACTTACCTTCTACCAAATCATGGTGTGCGGCGATAGCGGCAACATAGACTTTGAGGGTGGAGGGAGACAGCCTTCGCTCCAACCCATCCTGAAGGAAGGAAAGCACAACGCCGATCGAGCATTTCCGGGGGTCTTCTCGGCTAGAAGAGCACCAGCTGACGAAGAGGTTCCACTTCAACGCGTAGGCGTGTCTCGTGGACGTCGCTCAAGCGGAAGTGATGGTAGCCACCACCACAGGTGGTAGGGTACTCAGACCTGCCTGGTCCCATCCAGGAGCCACACATGGAGGCTCCAAAGATCGGGACGAGGGTGCCACAGGGTGCCCCGTCGCTGAGAAAGAAGGTCCTTCCTCAGAGGAATGGGCCAAGGAGGTGCTGTCGCGAGGAGTATGAGTTCGGAGAACCAGGTCCGGGTGGGCCAGTAGGGCGCAACCAGAAGGACCTGCTCCACTTCCTCCTTGACCTTGCGCAAAACCTGCGCAAGAAGTCTCACTGAGGGAAACGCATACTTGCGGCCCCCGCGGCCAGCTGTACGCCAGTGCATCCGTGCCGAGCGTGCCCTCGGTCAGGAAATAAAACAGGTCGCAGTGGGTCGAGTCGTGGGAGGCAAACAGATCTATCTGTGCGTCCCCGAACTGGTCCCAAATCAGCTGAACCGACTGGGGATGGAGTCGCCATTCGCCAGGTAGGGGCTGAAACCATGAGAGCTCGTCGGCTGCACAGTTCAGGGCTCCGGGAATGTAAATAGCTCGAAGCGACCTCAGATGCTTCTGACTCCATAAGAGGAGGTGGCGGGTGAGTTGCGACATACGGCACGAGCGTAGACCACCTTGATGGTTGATGTACGCTACTGTGGCGGTATTGTCTGATTGGACTAGTACGTGTTGACCCCTGAGCAGCACTCGAAAGCAGTGCAGGGCAAGGCGTACTGCCAGCAACTCGAGGCAATTGACATGCCATAGGTGCTGGGGTCCTGTCCAGGAGCCCGCGGCAGCATGACCATTGCACATGGCGCCCTAGCCAGTGGCGGAGGCATCTGTTGATACAACAACATGCCTGGAAGCCTGTTCTAGGGGGACCGGCCCTGAGAAAACTGAGGCTCAACCACGGGGTGAAGGTCTGACGGCAGCTCGAAGTAACTGGTACTCGGAGCGTGCCTTGTTGCCATGCCCACCTCGGAACTCGGTCGCGAAGCCAAAGCTGAAGCGGTCTCATATGAAGCAATCCGAGCGGAGTTGCCGCGGCTGCAGATGCCATATGCCCCAAGAGCATCTTAAAAAGTTTCAGTGGAACCGCACTCTTGTCTTGGATTCATCTCAGACAAGTCAGCAGTGACTGTGCGCGCTCGCTCGTAAGCTGCGCGGACATGGCGACCGAGTCGATGTCCATACCGAGAAAAGAGATCCTCTGCACGGGGCAAAGTTTGCTCTTTTCCCAGTTGACCCGAAGGCCCAAGCGAGCTAGATGCCGGAGCACGAGGTCCCTGTGTTCGCAAGCCTGGTCTCGAGAGTGAGCTAGGATCAGCCAGTCGTCGAGATAGTTCAGGATGCGAACCCCGTGAACCCGAAGGGGAACAAGGGCTGCCTTGACGACCTTCGTGAAGACGCGAGGAGACAGGGTTAGCCCGAAAGGGAGAACCGCGTACTGGTATGCCTGCCCCTCAAAAGCAAACCGGAGGAACGGTCTGTGTCGAGGAAGAATGGAGACATGAAAGTAGGCGTCCTTCAGGTCGATCGCTGCAAACAAATCCTGGGGCCACAAGCATTCAAAAATGCGTTTGGCAGTGAACATCTTGAACGGCATCCTGTGTAAGGAGCGATTCAGCACGCGCAAGTCCAGGATTGGTCGTAACCCACCGGTTTTCTTGATGACAATGAAGCAAGGGCTGTTGAAGCCGGACCTCATCTCGGCTGGAAGGACAGTCTCGATTGCACCCTTCGCCAGCAGGGTGGCAATCTCTGCTCTCATGATGGGGGCATTGCCACCGACCAGAGTGGAGCGGACTCCCCTGAAGCGGGGAAGAGACCGTGCGAACTGAATCGCATAGCCGAGCCTGATGGTGTGGGCGACCCAGCGGGACAGACGGGGAAGCTCTAGCCAGGCTCCCAGGTACTGAACCAGCGGGGTCATGCGGACCACAGGCATCCCCCCGGAGGGGCAGCGAAGCGGAGTAACTGGCCCAGACGTGGACGGCATAGCGATCCGATGTGGGGGCACAGTTAGCAAACGCGCCCGAGCAGAGGAGGCCAGGGAAGGACCAGCATTCCACAGGGGCCTGCTCTGTCGGGGGTCTGGCGACAGAGAGGGACAGGGTCAAGGCGGTCCGTGGACGACCCGCCGTGTCAACCGCCTCTGCGACAGAGGGGGACGAGGAGAGCACGGCTTGTGGGCGGCGCTCTGTGTCGCCCGAGAACTCTGTGAGCTCAGGGAAGAGGGGTTCATTTCTTTCTTTAACCACATTAGGGTACTGCCCACCCGTGGTTGAGCAGCGGGGAGTGGAAAACAAAAGATTCTCCCCCGGCCCTCCACCGGGGGAAGGTCAGGTAACTAACAGACATCTGCAGAGCTGCAGGCTGGGCGACACCTAACACATTCGCCAGATTCTATAATCTCCGAGTGGAACCAGTCTCCTCCCATGTACCGTCTTTTTCAAGCTAACATGGGACCCGTTCGGTGTCTTCGCTTGCTCGCCATTCCACTCCACGGACTGGATGCGTGCGATATTCTCCTCAGGTGAGCTTCTCCGAAAGCCCTGAGTTCCTCCTGCACTCCTGGGCGGCGCTCTGTGTCGCCCGAGAACTCTGTGAGCTCAGGGAAGAGGGGTTTGTTTCTTTCTTTAACCACATTAGGGTACTGCCCACCCGTGGGTGAGCAGCGGGGAGTGGAGAACAAAAGATTCTCCCCCGGCCTTCCACCGGGGGAAGGAGTGGTCCTGCTACCATCTCCTGGGAAACAAACATCATCCCTGAGCAGCCCGTCTCAGGAGCGCCGCTTGGCCTTTCGTTTAGCGGGGGGCGGGGCTGGAGAGGGCTGTGGCGCCTTCTTGCGGCTTCCTCCGCGCCTAGACCTGGGTGGAGGCTGCTGCGTAGGCCTGGCGGGAGGGGCGGGAGCCGCAGGAGGGTGCCCTCGGCGGCGAGCAGGCTGAGGCGTCTGCCCGACCAGACGGGTGGAGGCAGCAGCGGGCCGGCGGGGCAGAATATGTTTTATGGCCTCAGTCTGCTTCTGCGCAGTGGAGAACCAACTTTCCGGTGGTGGAAAGTTCACCACCGCTCCGCCGAAGAGGCCTGCCTGGGACAGGGGCGCATCAAGCAGACGAGTCCGCTCGGAATCCCACATTGGACGCGGATCGATGGCTTGGCCCAAAAACCAATCATCCAGCCGTGAGCGCTTGGGACATGGTGGTGGCCGCCACTCAAGCCCGATGCTCTCGGCTGCCCGGGAAAGCATGGCGATCTCTGGATCCGACTCAGGCACAACCGTATGCACACCAGAGGGTGGCAGCTGTGCTGAGTCTTCACTTCCAGAAGATTCAAACCCGCCTTGTGATGCTGCTACAGACATGGCATCTTCCTCTGTAGCTTCAACCGAAACACGCGGGCCACCCGAGGGTAGACCCGTGGGAATCGGCTGTTCACTAGCGGGCACTGTCATGCAGGGGGGATTGGAGCGTGGACAGATAGTCGGCGCCTTATTCCAAACCGTAACCCTCAGATCACCCTGGCCACCAGCAGAAGTAGCACCCCTCGAGGGAGCACTAGATCGTGGTGTGGCAGATGGGACTCTCACTCTTGCGAGTTCATTGAGTCTCGACCGTAATGACGCGATGGTCATGTTCCCGCAGAGAGAACATGACTCATCCACGAGCGCTGCTTTAGCGTGATCAATGCCCAAACACACTAGACAAGGCTCGTGCCCATCAGAGTCCGATACCGATCTGCCGCAACCAGAAGTACACGGGCGAGGCATCTTTAAAAAGACGTGCCGTGTGCAAGCTCTTTTGTGAGAGAAACACTCAAGTGTTGAAGTGCCCGGGGAGACACACACTCTCTGGCAAACCACTGCACAGATAAGCAGGAAGCGCGCGCCCGCCGGAGATCGCCGTCACACCAACACCGAGGAACTCGTTTGTGAAGCTGACAAATCAGAGATGGCTTGTGGAGTGAAGAAATAAACTTGGCTCTGAAGCGAACACATAACTGCATATTGCAGGACTTCCTCCTTTTATACCCACGAGGTGGGGCGGAGTCACGTCATGCAAATTCCGCAGACCCATGGCATTTCTTTGCCTTTGGCTCGTTTTGTATACTTGAAGTTGATAGGCTTTCTAAGCGAAACCACATTCGTTGCATCCGACGGAACTCGGAGTGACAACGAAAGGGAACAGTTTTTGCTGCTTCGTATTTTTGTGAAAACTGAGATACTTTTTATTTTTCTGGATTCTTTGATGAATAGAAAGTTTAAAACAACAGCATTTATTTGAAATAGTAAAGATATTAATAACATTGGAAAATATTCTGTCACTTTTGATCAATTTAATGCATCCTTGCTGAATAAAAGTATTAATGTTTTTTATTTAAATGACAGTGTATCACAGTTTCCACAAATATGTAGCAGCACAACTTTTTTCAACATTAATAATAATCATAAATGTTTCTTGAGCATCAAATCATCATATTATAGTGATTTCTGAAGGATCACATGACACTGAAGACTGGAGTAATGATGATAAATTCAGCTTTGATCACAGGAATACATTACACTTTACTATATATTCACATAGAAAACAGCTGATTTACATTGAAATAATATTTCACCGTTTTTTTTTGTATTTTGTATCAAATAAATCCAGCCTGGATGAGCAGAAGAGACTCAATTAAATCAATTATTATTAAAATGATTAAAAGTAATTATTTCAAACTTTTGACCGCCAGTGTATATATAAAAAATAAAAAATAAATCTGCATCGTTTATCCTTTTGATCTTTCATTCAAAGAATTGGCAAAATCCTAACCTTTCATTGAAGTAAAAGATTTGAAAGTGGGGGGGAAATCACATTATAAAATAAATGTTTTTCTCCAAAACACGTTGGCCACAATTATTCATACCCTTTTATTAAATACCTTTTTGCAATCTCCTTTTGCCAAGATAACAGCTCTGAGTTTTCTCATATAATGCCTGATGAGTTTGGAGAACACCTGACAAGAGATCAGAGACCATTCCTCCATACAGAGTCTCTCCAGATCCTGCAGATTCCCAGATCCATGTTTATGCTTCTTCTCTTCAGTTTACCCCACTCATTTTCTATATGGTTCAGGTCAGGGAACTGGGACGGTCATGGCAGAAGCTTCATTTTGTGCCCCCTAACACATTTTTGTGTTGATTTTGATGTTTGTTTTGGATCGTTGTCCTGATGGAAGATCCAACCACGGCCCATTATAAGATTTCTAGCAGAAGGCGTCAGGTTTTGATTTTTTATCTGTTGATATTTGATAGAATCCACGATGCCATGTGTCTGAATAAGAAGTCCAGGACCTCCAGCAGAAAAATAGGCCCACAACATTAAAAATCCAACGGTATATTAAATTGTACACATGGGGTACTTTTTATCCTTGTGTGCACCAAACCCATCTAGCGTGTTTGCTGCCAAAAAGCTCTTTTTTTCAGTTTCATCTGACCACAGAAGCCTGTGCCGTTTGAAGATCCAGTCGTGTCTGACACCTGAATATGCTAGAGTTTGTATTTGGATGAGCGAGGAGCATTTTTCTTAAATCCTTCCCAAACAACAAGTGGTGATGTAGGGGTTGTTTGATTTTTTTTAATAGGCTTTCTGACCCCAAGACTCAACTAATCTCTGCAATTCTCCATCTGTGATCGTTGGAGAGTCTTTGGCCACTCAAACTTTCATCCTCACTGTCCATTAAGAAAATATAGACACACGTCCTCTTCCTGGCAAAATCGTAACATATTTAGTTGATTATAACTTCTTAATTATTGCCCTGATGATCAAAATGGGATTTTTCAATTCTTTAGCTATTTTCTTACATCCACTTTCTATTTTGTGATGCTCAACAATCTTTAGATGCACATCAGAACCATGTTCTGTGGTTTTATTCATTGTGATGAATGATTAAGGGAATTTGGCCTTTGTGCTTCCTCATATTTAAACTCCTGTAACACAAGAAGTCATAGCTGGACAGTTTCATGTTCCTAGTCACCCTGGTGTGCTAAAAAAGGTAAATATTAATGGGAATATACTTCATAGATATTTTATTCATAAAAAATTCTAGGGGTGCCAACAATTATGGCCAGCGTGTTTTGGAGAAAAATATTTATTTTATAATGTGATTTCCCCCCCACTTTCAATTCTTTTACTTCAATGAAAGGATAGAATTTTACCAATTTTTTGAATGAAAGATCAAAAGGATAAACGATGCAGATTTATTTTTTATAGCCATTTTTTATCATTTTTACCAGGGGTACCATTAATTCTGAGCACGACTGTATATAGCCCTGGATTAGTATACTGTATACTTATACATTTAATACTTATATACTTTATATAAACTTTATAGAAAGAGCTGAGCAATAATATTGTTACATTTCGCGGTGAAAAAAACTAAATCAGGCAGTTAAGAGTTGCTATATAGGACATTATAACAATAAAGCTGTTGAAAATGGTCTCTGTACTGTAGCACTTGACGTGAGTGTACTGTATGTATACGGCTGAGGGTTGATACAATAATTTGTTAATTAATTCAAGTTATTAATTCGTTATCTGGTGATTTTATTACAATTTGATATAGTGACAAGCCAATTACTGTTTGGTGATGTACATCACTGACACGGTTAAGTGAAATATCTATGAAAACCAAAAAGCCATTATTGCTTGAATATTACGTGTGGTTTTTGCAACTTACCTGACTTTTGTGTTCTGGTTTTAATGGGTAATTCACAATGTTGTCCTCTTTAAAACGGTCTAGAGGAAATGACAGATGTTATATGCAAGTAAGCAGGTTTCTAAGAATGTCACGAGTAAAGGTGACAGTAAAACACTGAAGCACGGCAGCACACGAGTCTCACACACCGTTCTTGAAGATGAGCGGGTTAGCGCTCACGGGAGTCGAGCTCTCGCTGCTCTCAGGGCTGGAAAGAGTCGGCAGGCTGTGTACCCATGATGCACTGGGAGACTTCTGCGAGGGCAAGAAGCTGATTGGCTGAGAGCAGTTCTGCAGGAGGAAATGACATCAAAAGGGAGTTCGATAACCGAGAAACTGATCATACGTAAATCAGCAAAAATAAGGTCTTACTGTAAATGACAAAAATAAGATCTTACTGTAAATGACAAAAATAAGATCTTACTGTAAATGACAAAAATAAGGTCTTACTGTAAATGACAAAAACAAGGTCTTACTGTAAATGACAAAAACAAGGTCTTACTGTAAAAGACAAAAACAAGGTCTTACTGTAAATGACAAAAATAAGGCCTTACTGTAAATGACAAAAAATAAGATCTTACTGTAAATGACAAAAATAAGGTCTTACTGTAAATGACAAAAATAAGGTCTTACTGTAAATGACAAGGCTTTTCGCTTGTCCTGAATTCTTCTTATAGCGTTCCGCACCTGCATCATCATAAAACATTCACATACAGTATTATGTTGCAATCATACTCACTGAAACGTGACGGTCAACATAAGAGATGTTCATTCAGGTGTCATACCTCACTGTTGTAAACCGCATACACCAGAAATATGTACAGGCCCTGGAATATAAAGAGAGTTAACGCTGCTCGATTATGGCAAAAATCATAAACATAATTATTGAGATCACAATTAAGCTATTAAACATGGCTAGAAACATCACACATTTATTGAACTATTACATTTAACAGTGGATATTCTTCACTTTCACTATTTCAAATAAAAAAAAGGGAGGTGTAAATGTGTTCAACTATAATGAAAATAATGTCATAATGCAAAAAATCTTAATGCAACCTATAATGTATAAAATATAAAAGAATTTGTTTTTCCTTTCGATTTTGGGGTATAATATGACATGGATATCATAACGGTTTTGTGAGATTCAATCAATTACTTTAGGATTAAGCAAGAGAAAACAAGTGTTTAAAATAATTAACATATTATTTTTACTATAATAAACAGTAAATTAATTTGTTTTCTGATCCAATATAACAGCATAACTGCTGAAAATGCGGCACTCATCTATAAATACAAAATGTAAAATGTCGTGAAGTGACGTCTGTTTTTCTATTATATTATACTGTATTTTTCAACGCATATACACACATTTTATTTGATCAAATGTTTTATATACTATATTTGTACATTGTTATTTTCACTTGATTGCGCTTGAATTGTCAGTAGTAGTTCTCAGTGTATGACAAGTTTTGGTATCAGCAAAATACTTTATTTTCTGATCAATACATATTAAGTGTCTGCATAATCTTCCTTATTGACTGCTGGCTACGTGACAGTTCATAATTCATAATGATGTGACATATTTAAGTTCTGTGTGGATGATTAAACAGTAGGATGGAGTGTGTAAAAGTGCAGGTAACACTATAATAACTGCATGCTATGAATCACTAGTTAAGCATTCGTAAATAGTTCATTCATAATTTATAAAACACTGTAAATTTATAAAGCAACATTAATAGACATTAGTAAGCAGTTTATAAATACAGCAATAAATGCTTTACTCTTGATACGTTATTAATGATCAATTTATCATTTCTAAAATAAAGTATTACATTATTTATAAACCAGTTATTTAGGAGTTGTCAGTGGTTCATAAGATCATTTAGTAAGAGTAAGTAAATGAAACTGCCTAAATAATATCTATAAATGTACATTTAAACAGAGTTATAGTTACTAAGTGTGTTAATAAATGCGTTATTAACACGTATTCCTACTGTAATTCAGGAAGTTATAAAACATTTAGTTGTTGTCAGTAACGATTTTTGTGAGCTCATCTAAAGTAAGCACTATATTTATGCCTCGTAAAGCTTTTACAAAGGAGGTTAAAGGTTCAGTTCTCTTCTAAACAGAAAAAGGAAATTATATTAATGTTGGGACAATGCTTTACAAATGATGAATTATCTATTTACTAATTACTAATTTATATGTAATATATAATATTATATATATATTAGTGCTGTGAGGTGATTAATCACATCCAAAATGCAAGTTTGAGCTTACATAATACATGTGTGTGTACTGTGTATAATTATTTTGTATATAAATACACAGATACATATGCATGTATATATGTAAGAAATATTTGCATGTATATATATATCAGATAGCGGGAGCACTTCCTAGATCTTTGTTCCTGCGGTTCTCACAGACGTCTGCTACATAAACACTCATGATAAATCTGCACGGCTAATTATATCAGAAGAGTTTCCTGCTCATGTGTCTCGTCCTATCTGTGCGTCTCCCCCGTTCTCTCTATCGCTCTTCTGCCGCTTTTATCTTTTTCCCAGACACACACAGTAAATCTACATTAACAAGCTCTGGGAGGGAATTCAGCCCTCGTTCATTATAGACATGGGAGGAAGAAGGAGACCGAAAGAGCAAGAAAGCTACATGAAGCTGAAAGAGAGGAAGTTCATTTCAAATGTGTTGACGGATTTGAGCCTGCATGAGAGGAAGGCAAAAACATCTCTCTCTCTCTCTCTCTCTCTCTCTCTCTCTCTCTCTCTCTCTCTCTCTCTCTCTCTTAAAGGATAATTCCAGTATTTAGCACTTTAGTTCATCTAAAACAAACTAGAAAATAGACTCAGAGTGGTGGACACAGAAATGTTGACGATGGGTCCCGTCTCGACTTTTTGACTCTTTTAGAATCGCCTCTGAGCGCTTCAGAGTGGCTGTCTATGGGCATGCACAAACATGTCCTTAAAACAACCCTTAACGTTCGTTTTCAAAACTGTGACACTCACCAAGTGGTTACTGGTGTTCGTTGATGATTAAAAACAAATATATCGGCGCAATGTTTGATTTCAATACGTGTTATTTGCTATAGTGGAACTATTTTTTCAGACACCTCACAACCGCATATAAACTTCCACTCAATACAAAATGCCAAATAAAACATGACAGAAACTGTATTTCGCTACGCTACTTGTTTTTAATCATCAATGAACACCACTAACCACTCGATGAGTGTCACAGTTTTGAAAACGAACATTAAGGGTTGTTTTAAGGACATGTTTGTGCATGCCCATAGACAACCACTCTGAAGCGCTCAGAGGCGATTCTAAAAGAGTCAAAAAGTCGAGACAGGACCCATCGTCAACATTTCTGTCTCCACCACTCTAGTTCATCCAAAACACACTAGAAAATAGACTCAAAGTGCTAAATACCGGAATTATCCTTTAACATGCATGTGTTAAGCTACTTGATTATGGCAAAAATCATTAACATAATTTTTGGCAACACTTTACAATAAGGTCCCATTTGCTAACATTAGTTAACTTGAAATAACACAGAACAATTTTTATTAAAGTCCCCCTGTAGTCAACAACTTTATCACTTAAAATTCATCTTTGATCCCCAAAATGACATATTTAAATTAGTTTTTTCTTTAAACAATAATATCTTGAATGTAACTCGACACCCTTGCCTCATTTAGTATTCACGGCTCTATTAATATGCAAATGAGCCCCGCCTCCACTCACTCACTCACTCAGCTCAGAGATCCACTGGTTGACGATCACACGTTGATCTGATTGGTTACAAGGTAGTTTGTGACGTCAGAAAACCCAGCGATTTCAAAGCATGTTTTTGAGGCTGTCTTTGGTTCACTGCAGTTTTAAGCAGAAAATACTCAGCAATGCTGTCGACTTATGAATTTACACATGGTGTGTCATAAAGCATATAAAAAAAACCACATATATATAAACAACATTAAAAGCTGGATTTTCACCACAGGGGGACTTTAACTAACATCAACAAAGATTCATAAATACTGTAACAAATGTATTGCTCATTGTTAGTTAGTATTAGTTAATGCGTTAACTAATGTTAACTAATGGGACCTTATGGTCAAGTGTTACCTATAATCACCATTATTTAACACGGTTACACATAGACTTTGGAAACATCATGCATTTACTGAACTTTTAAATATTGTTAAAAATTATTTTTAACAGTGGATTTCCTTGAAACGAAAGTTTATATGCAAATTTTAAAAAACTATATAGCCTATAGTTAAGTTACAAATAATGTTTTCGTTGCTGCGGGTTGATTTTTTTTCGCGGGTTGATTCCCCCTGTTTTTGTGCTAACTTTGATTGGTCATTGGGCTATTTTGTTGCGCAGACCTAGCAGCCCTGATGCAGGGCACTGACTGACTGTTCGATGAAGCCCATAGTATACAGTTAAAATGGCAGTAAATGATTCAATGACTCACTCATTAAGACCACTTACTTTGTCCCTAAATGAATCAGCCATTTGAACAAATCAATTAAGTGAATGATTCAATGACTCACTCATTATGACCACATGCCTTGTCCCTGAATGAATCAGCTAATTGAATAAATCAGATCAGTAAATGATTCAATGACTCACTCATTAAGACAGTGACTTGACGTGGGTTTAGTTTCATATTTATTTATAATTTAATTTTTCATTCATATTCATGCCACCTCTGAGCTGCATTAAAGGTGCCTTGTGTAATAATGTCCGCCAAAAAATCAATTCATACTCCACATTCCATAACAGATGGGGGCAGTATACCTCCAGAAAGTGATTTGGTCTACTCTAGAGTCTAGAGTAACAAACGAGAAACGGCATAGTCTCTATCAGTGTTGGGAGTAACGCGTTACAAAAGTAATGCATTTCAGTAACATATTACTTTTTGCTGTAACGCAGTAGTGTATGGCATTACTAATCAATTTTCAGTAATATTTTACTCGGTACATGTTTAGTAAGGCTTGCGTTACAACAGACTTTTAGTTTTAATTGTAAAAAAAACAACAACAAAAAAAAAGCAAGACCGCGAGACCGAATGAAAAATGCAAGTAGGCTAAATTACCTGTTCGTGCAGTCAATAGCCGCGTGTGGTGTCCAAGTATGTTAATAAAAACTAAATGGCAGCGTCTGATATATTTGTATAGCGATTTATTTTTTACAGGAGTGCCGTGAGGTATGATTTCAGCCTCTGTGCTCGCGCTGGCCAGTGGAGAAGCGGCTAATGGTGAAGATGGCATGAAGAAGACTGTAGCCTACATTCGCGAGATGGACGTATGCGCATTAGGCTATTCGTTCTGTGTTTTCTTTCTAAACACTTAGGCTATGTTTATGTGGTATTTTTCATGTTTTCATCACGCAATCATGTTTTTGATGCGGTGGTGACGCGTTCATGTAAGGGCGGCAAATTTTAAATAATTTATCCTCAACTAGTTCTGTGGTGTACGTTTACGCATTTTATAATGTTAAGTTAACTTCAAATAATACTAATAGTAATTTAAAGATGTGGTAGCATTGGATCTGGACGGGAAGGATAACTCTGGGAGTTGGAAGGGGTGTGTCGCGATTCTGCAGGTTCGTGGATCTGAGTGTCGCGATTTCGGTTTCGCATATCAATACAGCCCATTTTAGAACGTTAAGTTCTACTTCTGTATAGTTATTTTGGTGAAAGTAACTCAAAAGTAATACAGGAGTAATGTAACGCATTACAATTCTGAGACCGTAATATTGTAAGGTAATGAATTACTTTTAAATAACAGTAACAAGCAATATATAATGTATTACAGTTTGGAAGTAACTTGCACAACACTGGTCTCTATGCTCCGCCCATGCTCCGCCGCTATGGGCGGGACCGCCTACAGAGCTCCTGTGATCCCCTCCACCCAATTTGCATTTAATAAATTATTTTAAAAATAATAATAATTTACGTGCAGTATTTATATATTTATTGATGTGTATTTAAGTGTAATGTTTGACTGAAAAATTTGAAGAAAAAAAAAAACACCCGGAAGTTTGACTGAATGTTTACAAAAAAGGGGTTTCCCGCTGAGCCGCTCTGACCGCAGCATCTCGGTAAAGTTATAGCGACGCGACGTGCTCGGTTTTGCCTATTAAGAAACGAATGGAAAGAGAAACTCATGTGGAGATTCCACTCCAAAAAACGTTAACCTTAGCTGTATTAATAACATGAGTAGTCCAGTTGTTTTTATTACTCTTCGTAAGTTGCACCAGCCACGGTGTAAATTATGCATTTGACACTGATATGCTATATGTGTGTGAGTGTGTCATAGTTGAATATGCATGGTTGATTTAATACTTAAAGTAACACTATGTAGTATTTCAACCTTCATAATATATTTCCAAGATCCTTGTGATGGTCCATCGACTTAAAATAAGTTAACTGACACGTCTGCCATAGTCTGACGGGGTCTGTGTCGCTTTTACTGGCACTATGTAACTTCGGGGTTCGGGTAGGAACCCGTGCACAAAAAAGAACTACAGAATCGACTGCTTTACGTCAAGCGCTACAATAGTCATTATTTCGTTTTTCTTCGTTTCTGATGTCACAATACATCATCCTTTCATGAAATCATGTAACATACTCTACCTTGTCTGTGGACATCGTTCATTCTAAAGCCGGTGCTGGATAAACAGTGAGCGTGCGTGCGACGGTTGGCTAGATTATTTACGACAGCGGCAATAAACAATTTCGTTTCCAACCAGTAGGGCGACCGAAGAGGAAAAGTTACTTGGTGTTACTTTAACTTGAGATTTGTGACTATTAGGCTGTTATTATAGGAAGTTGGCTTATAGCATGCTGTGTTCACAGAACAATGCAGACCAAGGCTATAACTGTAACATGATATCTTCAGTAGCCGAATTATGATTGGGCAATAGGCTAATTGTAGTTAGGATATTGAAATGTCCCGGTTTTCAAAAGGCTATGTGAATATGTCCCAGTTTTCAAAAATCTACGTGAATATGTATGTTCAAACAGCGCGCACAGCAGAGAGGTAGAGAGCGCGAGACCTTGCGTGCGTGTGCTAGTGTGTCTCATGAAGCGCATGTAAGCACGATTGATTGACATCAGGTTCAAGTACGCCCACAAGCAGTGCGAGTTATTCGTGTATTGCAGTTTAGCTGGTGGTTATGTATGTTGCCCGCATACCGCCTCCCATGGCCGAAACTGGTATTATGACACCTGTCGGGCCGTGGCTAGTAATTTTAGCATGCTAATTCAGGTTGATATCTCTGCAGCACTATAACTTGTCATTTTTTTAATGACATCATCGCCCTTATTTCTTCTCATTCTTTTGATGCGTGTAGCTCATTTTTTGGATATTTTTACCTCAATTTTTACACATGGCACCTTTAAACAGTCTGCGTAAATATACCCATTATTTATGAAGAAGATAAATAATATACATCAAAGCATTAAAAGTTGATGTGTAATAAATAAATTCTATGTTGAAACAATGCTTTTCCAATTTAACATAATAATGACTTTAAATAAAAAGAATTCGGGTGGTAATTTCTCAGCCAAAAATGTATGTGTGATTAATTCGATTGATAAATTCTGGCTGAGAAATCACCATATGAACAATATAAACATACATACATTACAAGCACATTACTGTAAAGGAAAGGGTTTTTAAAAACAAGAAATGCGGTTGAATGCGGCACAGTAATCATATTATCTTGATTATTTCGTTTTTTAGAATCACTGGAAGCCAAAATCATAACTGAAAATAAAATCTGATGAATCGGCCAGTTGAGTGAATAATTCAATGACTCACTCATAAAGACCACTTGCTTTGTGCCTGAATGAAAAGCATTGAGTGTTGTTACCTGAAAAGCATTGAGTGTTGTTACCTGAAAAGCATTGAGTGTGATGAACAGATAGGCCACGACATCAGACAGATGTACCAGCACGCCACACAGCCAGGTCAGGCCTAAAACTGGTAACAAGATCAACACCGGTCGCGTTGCTGCCCTGAATGTGCCACACACACACACACACACACACACACACACACACACACACACACACACACACACACACACACACACACACACACACACACACACACACACACACACACACACACACACACACACACACACACACACACAACACATTACTGAATGCATTGGCTAAGCTGCACAGTTTTACACTCTCCTCCAAGGACATCTATAACTAGCTGATTATACAGACAATTTTCATTAATTTCCACTATTTGAGCGTAGGGAATATCTACAAAACAGGTGTCTGTTGATATTTGCATGGTATCTCTTCAAGTCCAGGTGGCTGATAGAAACAGAAGAGATACTGGTGGGCAGATGCTTCCTCTGTTATGAGCTCTACAAGATAAGAGGAAATCTAGAAATGACTGGCGGATCCATAACCCCCTCTTCCTCTCTCCCTCCCTCTCTCCCTCCCTCTCTCTCTCTCTCCCTTCTCTCTCTCTCCCTCCCTCTCTCCCTCCCTCCCTCCCTCTCTCTCTCTCTCTCTCTCTCTCTCTCTCTCTCTCTCTCTCTCTCTCTCTCTCTCTCTCTCTCAGGGAAGCTGAAAAGTGAAAAGCAATCACCAGGTAAGATCCAGTGTGTGAAGTTTCAAATCAGAACTGGGCGTCAACATTTTGGCTCTGCGACGGGCACTGGCCACTGTAACCATAACAACCCGAAAAAGCACCACGGCGTTGACCTGAGAACAGAGAAATAACTAGTACAACAAAGACTATCTTTCAACGTTAAAGGGATAGTTCACCCAAAAATGAAAATTAGCCCAAGATTTACTCACCCTGAAGCCATCATCTCAGCTATAATCTAAAATAACTAGCTTCCACCACACGACCGTACGCACTCTACGAGTAACCAGTGACGCATGAATGATGAAGGATCTAGGAGTAACGTACGCTTAGCGCTTCTCGCGGTTTTAACAAATATGGCTTTGAAACAAACTGAAGCTCCTCTTCTATTACAGGTGCTGGTCTTATAATTAGAATATCATCAAAAAGTTGATTTTGATGATTATAACTGACAACTAATGAAAACCCCAAAATCAGTATCTCAGAAAATTAGAATATTGTGAAAAGGTTCAATTCTGAAGACACCTGGCGCCACAATCTAATCCGCTAATTAACTCAAAACACCTGCAAAGGCCATATGCGACCGTTTTTTGAGAAAGTGCGAGTTAAAATTGTATGTGGTCGCATTTGTGCGAGTGGACGCTCGCGCAACAGAACGCCGGTGTATCAGCAGCTGCAGTCCGTAACGTAACTGTTCAAAATGAACGAGTAGCCTACATCATGAATCCATTTTCCAAACCGTGTTTTTGACTTATCCTGAATCACTACAGTACGCTTATAATAAGTGTTTATATTCTGACTATTTTATTCCGGGCTCGGCTCGGTTGCGGAGTTGCCCACGTGACTCGCGCCATAGACATTAATGGAGAGAAGTAGCTCCGGCTACAGTGTTCTTCCGCAAGACACGTGCAGTTTATTTATTGACGAACGTAGACATAACGCGCATTGCACACTGATGGTGAAACGCGCCAATTACGAATTCACAAATTAAGGCATATAAAAATGAAAAGGTCTCCCGAAACACCGAGTCCCTTCCTTCGTCTTTCAGCGGTTAGATGAGAGTAATCGCTCAACAGAGGAAAAGGAAATTATTATAAAATGCAGAAGGTAAGGAGTGTGAGATTTCTGATTTTTGTTACAACTAGCCTATAGCCTAAACTTTGATAACGAAAATCTGTATCAGCGTATTATAATACTCTAATCTTTTAAAATGTATTTGCATACATTTGAATGTTTAATGATTTTTAAAATATAGAAAGATGATAATAGACAGACAGACAGACAGATAGATAGAATATAATTCAAATGTAAATAGATAGATTGTATAATTCAAATGTAAAATGCTTAAAATTACAGATTAAAATTACTGTCAAAAATAATGAAAAAAAAAAAATGAAAATCCTGAAATTTGGCAATGATAATTACCATATATTACATGTGTTTTTATATAATATTTTACAGGTATTTATGCTGCAACCCAGAAAGCCTTTGCTAGCCTTGGTCTGTTAAAACCACTATTCTTTTATTTTATTTTTATTTTATTTATTACAAGGACAATGCACATTAACATGACAAGTCAAAATATGCCAGAGTTAGCCAAAGGCTAGTTTTCATCTGCAGTCCTAGGCCAGATGTACAATATAGGCAACCTAAAAATCAGCATGCATTGATAAATCCCTTGGCATGTAGAGAAAAAAAAAGGTGCGACCAAATCATATGCTGGTGCGACCAACTGAGAAAGTTAGTAGCACCAGTGCAACCAGTGGAAAAGTTAGTCTGGAGCCCTGCATTTCCTTTGGAAATCAAGGTCCCAGAGTCTGGAGGAGGAGGAGGCGCAGAATCCACGTTGCTTGAAGTCCAGAGTAAAGTTTCCACAGTCAGTGATGGTTTGGGGTGCCATGTCTTCTGCTGGTGTTGGTCCACTGTGTTTTATGAGGTCCAAGGTCAACGCAACCGCCTACCAGGAAGTTTTAGAGCACTTCATGCTTCCTGCTGCTGACCGACTTTATGGAGATGCAGATTTAATTTTCCAACATGACTTGGCACCTGCACACAGTGCAGTTTCTGGTTTAAAGGGTTACTCCACCAGTTTTTCTTATTAAACTATGTT
Source organism: Chrosomus eos (assembly GCA_036326025.1). Taxonomy (NCBI): domain Eukaryota; kingdom Metazoa; phylum Chordata; class Actinopteri; order Cypriniformes; family Leuciscidae; genus Chrosomus; species Chrosomus eos. The sequence goes on along the minus strand of CM070836.1, from coordinate 3,523,689 downwards.
ATTCCCTTAACTAAGACGAGTTGATACATACTTCTCTCGTCTCAGTGCGTGCAATATATCGCTCTGTATTGCCGCAAAACTATGTTAGCACTTAGCTTAGCCCATGCATTAAATATGGGCCTTAAAGAGAAGCGACCAAACACTTCCACGTTTTCCCTATTTAAACACAGTTACTCGAGTAGTGTAACTTGACCTGGGCTGGTGACACAAAATAAAACGTTGCGCTTTTCTAAGCGTTTAAAATTGATGACTATATTGTATGGCGGAATACCATAACAAGTGCTTTTGAGCACTTCGACTTGGCGCAATAATATCATCACTCGTGAAAAGTCCTCTTACCGGCTCCCGCTTCCTCTCCCCCTCCCTCTCATTTCCGTCAATACAACCAACGTGACATGCGCCGGTAGTAGTAGTTTGAGCGGAGTTGACGAAGTAACAGGTTGTTGGAAGCTAGTTTGTGTACAATCATGGTTAAAACGTGCATCGTAAAGGGTTGTGAAAATAAGGAGAATGTACATAGTGCTGTCATTTTTCACCGAATTCCAACACACCACATACAGCGGAGAGCTTGGTTAGCTGCTTTTAACAAGAATCCCAAAACACCATTGATGACTCTGAAGAAGTGGCGTGTTTGCTCTGAACATTTCACAAAGGAGGACTATACCTGCACAGGAACACGCCTAAAGAATGAGGCTACACCAACAATATTCAGATCACTTACACAAGAAAGAGGATCATCACCCAACGCTGTAAGTGTACTTTTGCATGGTATTTGGTTGTCCTGGAAGTGTCAGTAACTTTAGCTGAGTAACATATCTGTGAATGTGAAATCAGTGCGCTTCTGAGACAGGAAATAAAAAGTGACTGTTTTATTTAGATAAGGACTGAGCTCAGAAAGAAACATGTAGTATAAGCCTAAAACCGTATAACTCCTTAGTATAACGTTATAGTGGCAACATATCTGATTCTCTGTATCTTGAGACTGGCTGCAAGGTTGCATAGCACAGGTAGTAAAAGTCACGTTGGTTGTATTGACGGAAATAAGAGGAGGGGGAGAGGAAGCGGGAGCCGGTAAGAGGACTTTTCACAAGTGATGATATTATTGCGCCAAGTCGAAGTGCTCGAAAGCACTTGCTATGGTATTCCGCCACACAATATAGTCATCAATTTTAAACGCTTAGAAAAGCGCAACGTTTTATTTTGTGTCACCAGCCCAGGTCAAGTTACACTACTCGAGTAATTGTGTTTAAATAGGGAAAACGTGGAAGTGTTTGGTCGCTTCTCTTTAAGGCCCATATTTAATGCATGGGCTAAGCTAAGTGCTAACACAGTTTTGCGGCAATACAGAGCGATATAGTGCACGCACTGAGACGAGAGAGGTATGTATCAACTCGTCTTAGTTAAGGGAATAACATAGTTTAATAAGAAAAACTGGTGGAGTATCCCTTTAAGGACCATGGTATCCCTGTTCTTAATTGGCCAGCAAACTCGCCTGACCTAAACCCTATAGAAAATCTATGGGGTTTCACGAGTTCACACTTACATACAATTAGAGGGGGTAAAGTATAATGCATATCTGGCGTGCTGTCCGGGGGGAGGGCTCCGGCCCGAACCCAGAGTACTCCCCCCGTATGTAAAGTGGTTAGGACTAGAAGAGTGGAGAAGGAGTGGTGGAGGGACGCTGCTAAACTGTCAATGAAATGAGCTGAGACCGCTGAGTCTATATATACACATTTTAATCATTGATTGTAGAGTGCTCTCCACTCGTGGTAATTATCTGAGCGTGCTCCTCCCGAAATTTTTAATAAAACATCATATTGTGAAGAGGAAGATGCGATATGCCAGACCCAACAATGCAGAAGAGTTGAAGGCCACTATCAGAGCAACCTGGGCTCTCATAACACCTGAGCAGTGCCATAGACTGATCGACTCCACGCCATGCCGCATTGCTGCAGTAATTCAGGCAAAAGGAGCCCCAACTAAGTATTGAGTGCTGTACATGCTCATACTTTGCAGTTGGCTAACATTTCTAAAAATCCTTTTTTAGAAATCGCTTCACTTCAGAAGGCCATTATTAACCCCCCAGAGCAGTGTCGAGCACTTTTATGATGGATAGATGCACTTTTATAATAGATAGATGCACTTTTATGGACTTTAAAACAGAAACAGCAATTCACTGCCATTATAAAGCTTGGAAGAGCCAGGACATGGTTTGATATAACTCTGATTGTATTCGTCTGAAAGAAGAAAGTCATATACACCTAGGATGACTTGAGTGTGAGTAAATCATGGGCTAATTTTCTTTTTTGGGTGAACTATCCCTTTATTTTCACCACAGGGGGCTTAAAAATAATGAAACCTGCACGGATGACTTGATCACAATAAAATCTATAACATGCATTTTGAAAAAAGACAGGGTGAATTTTCATTTCTTGCTAACTTTAAAACAATCAGCACTGCATGTGCTAATATACTAAAAAGTAGATAAGAGCTTCACTTCATAGACACACACTCTCACTCGAAGGAACTGCACACTTACGGCCAAAACAAAGAGCACAGGCCCTGCAAAAGCCCAGATCACATTGGACTGAAGGTTCAGCCAGCAGTATTGCTGAGCTCGGTACTGGTCCAAAGTGGCCACCAAGGTTACAGCGACTATAACAACCGGCAGCCCTGAGGAAGTCACCGCAAATACACACACAATGCATGAGAGGAAGGTTAATCAAACAGTACATGAATACACACACACACACACACACACACACACACACACACACACACACACACACACACACACACACACACACACACACACACACACACACACACACACACACACACACACACACACACACACACACACACACACACACACACACACACACACACACACACACACACTTCTCTCAGTTCTCACCCCAGCCCAGCAAATAGTAGAGCTTCATTCTCCTCTCCTCGCTGATGTTCACAGAGACCACTTTACTCCAGAGAAGCAGACCCTCCACCAGCATCCAGCAGAAAGACGAGAGGAAGAACAAATGGAGGAGAGCCGTCACCAACCAACAGGCCTCCTGCGCCACAGAAACACATATATGATTTATGCAAAAAAAAAACACGTCCATCACACATTAAAAACTGTCGTACATCACGAAATAAATAGGTCCACTAACATTCAAAAGATCGGTGTTGGTGAGATTTTGAAATGCTTTTTAAATTAAAGTAGTCTGGTTTATATGATAAAAATACAGAAAAATTATTGCAACTATTATTGCAATTTAAAATAGCTGTTCCCCTTTGTTGTCACTCCGAGTTACGTCGGATGACGACGAATGGGGTTTCGCTTAGAAAGCCTATCAACTTCGAGCATTACAAAACAAGCCAATGGCAAAGAAATGCCATGGGTCTGCGGAATTTGCATGGCGTAACTCCGCCCCACATCGTGGGAATAAAAGGAGGACGCCGGCAACATGCAGATATGTTTTCGCTTCAGAGCCAAGTTTAATTCTTCACTCCACAAGCCATCTCTGACTGTCAGCTTTACAGAACGAGCGAGATTCTCTGGTGTTGGTGTGACGGCGATCTCCCGGCGAGTGCGCACTTCCTGCTTATCTGTGCAGTGGTTTGCCAGTGAGTGTGTTTCTCCCCGGGCGCTTCAACACTCTCAGAGTTTCCCTTTTTCACAAAAGAGCTTGCACGTGGCACGTCTTTTTAAAGATGCCTTGTGTGCAAAAGGCCCTTAATAATAAGATGATGCTAGAGCACTGTTGCACTATTTTAGTTGGGACTCTTATTATGAAGTCTGTAGGGAGTGACCGGAAGAGCAGCTTTCTCTACCACTCGGCGCGAATGGCAGATTGCATCAGCTGCTGCTAGTAATCAGGTTCACCGTAATCACGAACAGCTGAAGACAAGACGTGTTTCAGAAGCATTATCGCCTTCCAGGTGGACGTATCTTGTGTTTGTGTGCGTCCTATAAAGAGTGAGTGTTTAATTTTGTAATGTTCGCTGATCGATGCTCGTTATCAGTAATGACGCAGTTATCGGCTGTATGATGTTCCGTGACGATGTTAATTAATCTGTGCCAGCACTTATAACTTATCTGTCGATCTTCCAAGTTCAGAGTTATAATGTTTATAATGTTATAGTAAATAGTGTAGATAAATAAAGTAAATATGATGGAAGATGTTATATCCAGTGTTTATGTATCATTGTTATGAGGGGAGCAGCCTATAGTCAGTATGTGAATGATGATTGTACTGATGTTGCTGTTATTTGAATATTGCTCCTTTTGTGTTGCAGAGAAACCACACACATACAAGCATCTACATCCTTTACTACGAGCATGCCAAACATGTCTATGCCAGCTAATGGTTATTCAGCCCACTTATGAGTAAAGCTCACGTCAGTTCAGGCAGGACTCACTGACTGTACATCAAGTCTCCGTTAAATGTGCCTAGCCTGCTCACGCATTGTGCCATTGTCATCAGTCCTTGCATGTGCAACAGCAATTGTCTTCATGCTCAAACACATTTAAGGAACTCCATTCCCTCTGGAGGCTGCTCTCATCAGTCTACTGCACTATTGATCTCAAGTTTTCATAGCTTGTTAAAGTTTATGTAAAGGCTGTCATCTCCTCTCATGCTAATTCTGCATACCAGTGAGAATAAATTCAGTTCAAACTGATACTTCACTCTGTGGTGTTCTGACCGACACACCTGGTTCACTGCGATCCAACTAGCCCTAGCAGTTTCAGGTAGTTCTTCGCTACACCTCGCCTGTGCCCTTCTGGATGCAATAGGTTTGTATCTAACTCTGATGGGCACGAGCGCTGTCTAGTGTGTCTTCTCGGGACCGCTCGACCGCTCGATTTCATCCGCCTTTCCTCCCCTCGATGGGGCAGCTGCCCGTGGATACACTGGGCTCCCCCGGTTGAACACTCTGTTGCGATGCAACTGTGTCCTCAGAGTGCTTCTTCTCGTGGCGAGCCTAAGCACCCATCCAAAGCCTGTAGATTCTTGTCCACCCTCGTGGCGAAGTCTTGCAGAGCGGCGGGACAGGCTGCTGCTTCACTGCATGCTATGGCCACTCTGCAAGTCTATCAGGCGCAGATGCTCAGAGACATGCACAAGGGCAGGACAGACCAAGGGCTCTTTGATGAGCTGTGCGCTGCCACCGACCTCGCTCTCCGGGCGACGAAGGTGACCGCACGCTCCCTGGGTTTGGTGATGTCCATTGCCGTGGTCCAGGAGAGACATCTCTGGCTGAATCTGGCGGACATGAAGGAGGCTGAGCGCTCCCAGCTGCTCGACACCCCCATGTCCCCAGACGGCCTGTTCGGCGGTGCAGTCGAGGATTTTGCCCAACAGTTCTCGACTGCTCAGAAGCAGACGGAGACCATAAAACACATCCTGCCCCGTCGGCCCGCTGCTGCCTCCACCCAGCCGGCCAAGCAGTTGCCTCTGTCTGCTTGCCGCTAAGGAAGCCCTCCTGCGGCTCCCTCCCACCCCGCCCAAGCAGCAGCCTTCACCCGGGCCCGGTCGTGGAGGAAGCCGTAAGAAGGCGCCCCAGCCCTCTCCAGCCCCACCCCCCGCTAAACGCCGGGCCAAGAGGCGCTCCTGAGACGAGCTGCTCAGGGATGGCTGTTACTTTTCAGGAGGTGGTAGCAGGACCACTCCTTCCCCCGGTGGAGGGCCGGGGGAGAATCTTTTGTTCTCCACTCCACCCGAGGGTGAGCAGCACCCTAATGTGGTTAAAGAAAGAAGTACCACCCCCATCCCTGAGCCCTCAGAGTTCTCGGACGACATGGTGTGCCACCCCTCGGCCGTGCACCCCTCGGCCGTGCACCCCTCGTCCTCCTCTGACCCAGAGTTGGTTGACAGTGCGCGCCGTCTCCGAACCGTGCCGCTCTCACTCCACTCTGTCGCCATACCCCTGTCAGAGCAGACCTCCAAGGAACGTTCGTCCTTCCCTGGTCTCCTCTGTCAGGTCAATGACTGGGCCACTATGCCGTCCACGTCCGGGCCAGTCATTCCGCCTCGCTGCCCCACTGACGGGAAGTCTGTAGTTCGGGATCCGCTGGTACAATCCTTGGGAGCCTGGCTAGAGGTTCCCCGTCTGTCCCGCTGGGTCACACGAACGATCAGGTTTGGCTACGCGATTCAGTTCGCGCGGTCTCCTCCCCGCTTCACGGGAGTCCGCTCCACTTTGGTCGGTGGCAATGCCCCCATCATGAGAGCGGAGGTTGCTACCCTGCTGGCGGAGGGTGCGATCGAGGCTGTCCCTCCAGCCGAAATGAGGTCCGGCTTTTACAGCCCATACTTCATTGTCCCCAAGAAAACCGGTGGGTTACGACCAATCCTGGACCTGCGCGTGCTGAACCGCTCCCTTCACAGGATGCCATTCAAGATGATCACCGCCAAACGCATTCAAATGTGTGCGGCCCCAGGATTGGTTTGTAGCAATCGACCTAAGTCGGTGGGGAAGCATGACCTGATCGTCAGGTTCCTGAGAGGAGCGAGGAGAGTGGTTGCACTGGCCTCAATCAAGAGGGTAGGGGACCTGCACGCATTCTCCGTTGACGAAGCGTGCCAGGAATTCGGGCCGGCTTACTCTCACGTGATCCTGAGACCCCAGCTTGGATATGTGCCCAAGGTTCCCACCACTCCCTTCCAGGACCAGGTGGTGAACCTGCAAGCGCTGCCCCTGGATGAGGCAGACCCAGCCTTGGCACTGCTCTGTCCAGTACGTGCTCTCCGTGCCTATGTAGACAGAATGCAGTGTTTCAGGACCTCAGACCAGCTCTTTGTCTGTTATGGTGGGAAGCTGAAGGGAAAGGCTCTCTCCAAGCAAAGGCTGTCTCACTGGATAGTGGACGCCATTGCTTTGGCATACCAGCAGCAAGGTCGACCGTGCCCCCTTGGTGTGACTGCCCACTCCACCCGGAGTGTCGCCTCCTCTTGGGCTCTAGCGCATGGCGCCTCGCTAACAGACATCTGCAGAGCTGCAGGCTGGGCAACACCAAACACATTGGCCAGATTCTACAATCTCCGAGTGGAGCCTGTGTCCTCTTATGTACTCGCTTCAACCAGCTAGTACTGGACCCGCTCAGGTGTCTTCGCTTGCTCGCCATTCCACTCCACGGACTGGTTGCGTGCGATATTCTCCTCAGGTGAGCTTCCCGAAAGCCCTGAGTTCCTCCTGCACTCCTGACGTCGGCGCCAGTGTCTCTTGCCAGAGCGTCGGCTAGGTGTCTCCCGTGTGCATGGTCCCTCTCCGGAGCAACCCCCACATGTGTATTCCCACTGTAAGCCTCTCTGAGCATGTGTCTTTCCCTTGGCAAGCCACCTTGCCACCCCTGGGGTTGAAATATTCCACCTGCGGCTGGACACCCAGTGTTCTCCATATGCATTCCTTCCGGTCATATGTGTATTCTCTAAGTCCCCCCCCTCTGTTGGCAATAATTGCATACTTTCTCTAATCTTATGGGATATGCTCCCCAGTGTACCTAGGTATTCCTGTGCTAAATAGGAGTCCTTCGTCCGTGCTAGTCTCACGACAGGGATCTCAGATTTATGCAGGGCACTGGAAGATAGCTGTGAAGGTGGCGTGATGAGATTGGTAACCCCATTCGTCGTCATCCGACGTAACTTGGAGTGACAACGAAAAGGAACGTCTCGGTTACGGATGTAACGTTTTCTATGTGAATATATAGTAAAATGTAATTTATTACTGTGATCAAAGCTGAATTTTCAGCATCATTACTCCAGTCTTCAGTGTCACATGATCCTTCAGAAATCAGTCTGATTGGTTGATTTAAACATTTCTGATTATTAGGGATGCACCGATACCGATACCAGTATCGGTATCGGGCCGATACTGAGCTCATGTACTTGTACTCGTACTCGTAAAAATGCCCCGATACCAACAACCGATACCAGGCAGCATGTGTACAGTGTCAGAAATTATAATGGAGATAAAAAAAGAAGGCTGTATATGAAATAAATGTATCTTATCAGTGGAATATTAAACAGAATATATTAACGCGTCACCTATATAACTATATGGTGCGCAAGCTGATAAGAGAAAAACGTGCAGTGGATTGAGCGCGCTACGAGACAGACGCGCGAGCTGGTCGAGCGCATCCCTTTTTCACAGACGTCAGTGGAAAGTTTGTAGTTCAGTCGGATGTCAATGGCAAATAGGGCTGTCACTTTACGTTCGAAAATCGATTGCACAATCGATCGGACCAACCAACAACAAGTATCGAAACGAAAATAGGGAATCGATTTAAACAGCCTTTTTTTTTATGTATTTTTTTTTTTACCAAAAATGTGTTTTAGGTGGACAGGTCAATAGAACATGTAGGATGTTGGAAAATAACAATGTCTTTTCTGTTAACCAAATGCTTTTTAATATTCGCTATTACTTCAAGGCAAGTGAACAAGCGCGCCGTTATTTGTTGCCAGAGCCGTTGCTTAGTGACGTGTGTGTTCAAGTAAGCCAGAAATGCGCAGATTCTGGGCAATATGCTGTATTTAATATCACGAGGACTCATAGATGTGTATATCTCTATGACGAGGACTCACGAGTTGCGTATTTGCGCTGAATCCACACAGATTTGGCTTACACGAACTTCCACAGCAAAGAAAGTGAGTAGCTAAACATAGACGCACGCCTCTTGATTTGACAGCGTTAGCCGCCAAAGTTCATTTTTACCCGCATTTGGCGAGTTGAGGGTGTTAATTTCAATCCCTGAATGTTGCACTCCTGTTTGTCATTGTGCACGAAACTTCACGCCAATAAATCATCAGGAATATTGCTGACTTGTGGGCGCTGCGCGTCTCAAGCTCCCTCTTTCGTCCTAATGCATGCATGTTAGTTTTCCGGATTTGCCTATATTTGGTGTTGAAAATGGAAACGTCTTTAGACACGGAAAAAAAATCGATTTTACAATCGATTCAATGAACACTTATGTCTCAAAAATCGAACAGGATTTTTTCACAAAAGTGACAGCCCTAAAAAAATCAAGTAAAACGAGGCATGTAGCTTATTAATAACGTTAACTGACGAGAGAGAGAGAGAGAGAGAGAGAGAGAGAGAGAGAGGAGAGAGAGAGAGCGCACTTCTGTTGAATGCTGTTGATTGCGGATCATTCGCTCAGCACGTGTTATTTGGATTAAAACTAAATCGTATATGTAAGTAAAACATGAACTGTTACCTTATGTTTAACGAGTGGTTGCCTACAGGACATTTGCAGGTCAAGAATTTCCATGAACTTCAAACATCCACAGCGCGCGCCCCGAAAACCACCAGACTTGCGCGCGAATACTGAATGGAAGTCTTTCACGCATTGCGCTTGTACGGAGGAATTCACACAAAACTATGTAAAAAAAACTGTCTTGGCGTGTATCCTACTAAAAGTCTGTTAAATATCTCAAGTGAACGTAGACAGTATAATTCAAATGGCGTCTGTGCGTACGGTCTTAAAGGAGCAGCAGGTTAATAAATCTGCTGCTGTGTTTTAATGTTAATCAAACAAAGGACAAATAAATGACTCTCTGCTCTTGGCTAAATAGGCTACCTCTATCAACTTTACAAAAAGATCCATATATATTTTAATTTATACAGTAATGAATATGCAGTGCATGAAATATATATTTGTTGAACTAATTATGTTTAAATTTAATAAACAACTAATATGATTGATATTATTTTGGTTTCTTACCAATACATTTAAAAATTACAAATGCATGAATTGAAAATTAATTGAAAATTAAAAATACAGGTATCGGTTACGGTATCGGTATCGGCGGAGTACCAAAAATGAAAGTATCGGTATCGGACTCGGTCTGGAAAAAGTGGTATCGGTGCATCCCTACTGATTATTATAAATGTTGAAAACAGTTTTGCTGCTTCAGATTTTTGTGGAAACTGTGATACATTTTGTTCTTTGATGAATAGAAAGTTCAAAAGAACAGTATTCATTTGAAATATAAATCCTTTTTGACACTTTTATACACAATCAAAATACAATCAATTTTGATCAATTTAAAGTATTCTTGCAGAATAAAAGTATGAATCTCTTAACAGAAAAAATAAGAGTTTGGATAATTGGATAATAAGAGTTTGGTAATTTATGTATGTAATTTATCACTAAAGAAACCACCGTCTTAATTTCACAGCTGGTTCGCTACTTTTTATCAACACCTTTATGAAAACATGTAAAAAAAAATCAGGCAATATCAAAGTCTGCATTCCTCAAGGTCCTCTTTTCATATTTACCTGCTGTTAGTTCAGCAAACTTACATGGAATTTTATAGTTTATGGTTTTCTTTATATATAATTTCAGACTAAGTGATGTTCTAGGTCACATTCATGATAAAAAAAACTGATTATTTCCTTCAATTTAAGCAGGTAAAAAACACAATGCTGAATTTCATACATTTGATGTGCAAAATACAGTTAATTTATCAACACTATACAATCTGATTTTCTGTCTGATGGTAGCGACAATTCAATAGGATCAGTTTAAAATCACCCAGTAGTCTAAATTTATGCTTTGATATTTTCAATGATAAATATTAGATACAAATTATTTTTGTATCTGATGGTGTTGGTGAGAAAACCATTATTCTGTAGCCTGATTGAGTATGAAGTGTTGTGACACATGAGATATAGATGTGAGTGTGATATACAGATATTAAGCAGACCTGGTTTCCCGCAGCCCAGTCGCTAAAGATCAGGAGTAACTGAGCGACAGTCAGAGCCACGATCAGGTTTTTGTGCACCGTAGTGCGATCTGACTTGGGGACGCTAGAGAGAGACAGAGAGACACAAATAATAGCATCTGTGAGACGCTGCATGTGGGAGAGAAAAGATGCATGGCTATTTTTTAGTGTAATCATTATACAATTGAACATCTATAAAAAACTCACCCAACAGCCACAAAGAGAATGAGTGTGAAGAGGAGACCGCAGAGAGACACACCAGAGCCAATCAAACTGAGGATCTGCAGAGCCGTCTCATGTTCAACACTTCTCTACAACACACACACGCACGCACACACACACACACACACACACACACACACACACACACACACACACACACACACGTGCACACAGACACGCACACGCACACGCACACGCCACACACACACACACACACACACACACACACACACACACACACACACACACACACACACACACACACACACACACACACACACACACACACACACACACACACTTCATTTAAGAAAGCAAAATTAAAATGGACTGACTGAAATTCATAACTCTTTCCCCGCCAGCGAAAAAAAAAAATACTGCATTTTTGATAATTTTCACAAAAATTTCATGAAATTTATCAAGAAGAAAGAACTCTGCGTTAAAAAAAAATGTTTTATTCTAGGCTTTGCGCATTCTTTTTTGATCAACAATTGAACGTGGGCAAGTTTAATAAAAAAAAAGCTAAATTTTGAGCAAAAAGCTGAGAAAAATCACGTTTTTGTCAAAAACTAATGGGATTCAGAATGATGATCAAAACACAGATGTAGAAGATCGAGTCCATCAACACTCCCAAAGCTTCACAGTCCTAAAGCTCGTCCTGGGTCGACATTTCTTTCAGTAACATTACAATTCATTACAATAACATAGGCTGTTTAATGTTTGATGATCGCATTATTTTACATATGCATATGATTACATTTTGAGAGCGCTTGTTTCTGCTTCTTTGCATGTGTTTTGATCTGGAGATGCTGTACTCTTTCAGAACATGTGTAATAGCGCCCCCTAGCGTATAACAGTGAAAACACAGAAAATTCTGTGTTTGGCAGGGAAAGAGTTAAGTGCTGTAAGCATTTTTGTAAAAAAAGAAATTACTCCTAAAACTGTTACACATAATTACACAGTGTATATGAGGTATTATCATTTACTATGAAATTAATTATTTTCTGATTTCAATATATTAATTTGACTACATGATTTCACTTTATATTATTGGCTTTTTTAATAATAATAATAATTTTATTTTAAATATATATATATATATATATATATAGATCTTGAGGAATACAAGATAAACAAAAAAGGTAATTGCTACTTTTTATCTCACAATTCTGACTTTTTCCTCAGAACTGCAAGTTTATAACTCTCAATTGCACATATATATAAATTCTGATAAATACAGTAAGAATTGTGGGATATAAACTCACAACTGCGGGGGGAAAAAGTCACAATTACGGGTTTATATCTTGCAGTTCTGACTTTTTTCTCAGAACTGTTAGAAATGAACTTGTAATTTTCTTCCTTGGTGGAAATGAATATCTCTAGTCCATTTACCAGTCTGAGAGATTCATTCATCTATCACTGCCGAGTCCTCCTCACCTGAACCTCGTAGATCTGTAACAGCAGGGCGAAGTTGGTAGTGTGGTTACAGTAACAGGAAGTGAAATTATTCTGGGAGGAAATAACAGCGCAGCCCTTTGTTGACCAGCCGCCCCTCTCTAACCTGAGGAGTCGAGACACAAGAACAAGAGCTCAGCAGATATTCAGAAGAACATCAGGCAAGAGATAATATGATAAATGTAAGTCAATGAAAAGCACTTACATCAGGTCAAAATCCCAAAATGCACAGATAGGGATCAGTTTCAATGTACTGTTCTAAAGAGTGAAACACACACACACACACACGCCATTTTAAACAGTTCAGTTCACACTGCCGATCAAACGTTTGAGGTCAGAACTAATTTTTTTTTAAAGAAATGAATCCTTTTATTAAGACACATTAAATGGATAAAAAGTCACAGTAAAGACATTTTTTGTGTTACAAAAGATTATATTTAAAATAAATGCTGTTCTTTTGAGCTTTCTATTAATCAAAGAATCCTGAAAAATAAAAAGTATCATGGTTTCCACAAAAATATGAAGCAGCAAAAACTGTTTTCAACATTGATAATCATAAATGTTTCTTTAGCAGCAAATCATCATATTATAGTGATTTCTGAATGACCATGTGACACTGAAGAGTAATGATGCTGAACATCAGTTTATCACAGGAATAAACTACAGTTTACAAAATATTCACGTAGAAAACAGGTGTAAAATGTAATAATAGTTCAGAATATTATATTTTTTTTAAATGAGACTTTTTTCAAAAACATTTAAAAAATCTTCGACATCTCATTGTACCTCTTACGTCACATGAACTGTATTATGTTTTGAGGTAATAACTATAAATTGTGCATAATTACATGCAACTGACACTAAACCAAACCCTAATAGTAAATACATATACTTAATTCATATTATTCAGTCCTTAAATCTATACAGTAATTACACTGTAACAATAAAACATGTAACCTAATAATCTTACTGACCGATAAACGTTTGACTGGTAGTTTCTCACACAAGGCTATCGAGTGATATTGAGCAGTGTTACGCTACCTTTGCTTAGTGTCTTGAAAGTATAACTCTGAAAGTCTGTAATAACATCATTTTTCAAAGCCATTCCCAATATTTAGACCCATTATAACAATCTCTTCATGACTGTAGGCAAAGCTAATTTCAGAAATGAGTAAATACTAACAAACTAAAAGTACGGAAGAAAATAATGGCAAACGTGAATTTGAAACCAAAAAGCTTGTTGAATTGCACCAATTGAAAAAAATATGCATTGCATTAAACATAAACACAGCTTTTGTGTCTTTATCATCTTTTCTGCATATATTCTGGCTCTGATAATCATCAAATACACTTACCGCTTGCTCCATTTCTGTAAATCTGTTTTTGTGAATGAAATGAATGAACTGTTGCTCTGGTCTTCTGGTGAGCTCGACTAACTGATGGAGTTTATTAATCGGTAATCTACTGCTATTCCTGAAATTATTCTGCGGATCTGAAATGTTGAAGTTTCTGTCGAATTTTAACCACTGAATTTCAAAGCGAAATAAATGGACTGAAAATTGCCTGTCAAATAATATGGGCTTTATTTTTAAACAGAAAGAATATTTTGGAAGTTAAACTTAAAGGGTAAATTATGGATTATTGAATTTTTAATAATGAAAATGTGTGTCAAAAGTGAAAAATTTACAGCATAAATATACAACCATGTTGAATTTCAGCCCATAAAAATGCAATGCATTAAAATGCAAGCACGGTTAATACAGTGCATATTTTTTTTCAGTAAGTGCAATTCCACAAGCTTTTTTGTTTCAAAAAAATTCCATACAAACGGACACCGGTGCCGGTTTCACAAAGCTATTTTAGACCGGTCTATAGTGTTAGACAAGTTTTAATTTGCTCATAGACTAGTCTAATGCAGGTTAGACTGTTTCAAAAAAATAAAGACTGACTTCATTTAGACCAAAAAAATTAGACACCTTAACCCAGGCTAACTTAGGTCGAAGACGGCTCATAATCTGTGGTTTGCTGACGGTTATGGAGAGAGCTATGAGAAGGGAAAGGTTTATTAGGGAGCGCAGTATCCTACTGGAAATATATAATAATGAGGACTTTTCTTTTCTGTACGTCTTTAACGCTGCGCTCAACGGTCGGATTAACGCTGTTAACTGTCGTAGCAAATCTATACAGATAGGCTGTTCTTATTTCGGAAGAAAGCGATAAGAATTGTGACTAACCAAGGTTTACGAGAACACACAAATAAAGTGTTTATAAAACTGCAGGCTTTGAAATTTAAAGAGTTGGTCAAATTCAAAATACTACAAATTATGTGGAAAGTGAAAAATAATTTGGTGCAGTACATATTAAAAACAAATTCATGCTAATCACAGACAGTAACAAGAAAAAGGCAATTTTAGTGTACCTTATTCACGCACCTCACAAAAACAAAAGGGGTTTCTTGTAATTGGGTTTAGTTTATGGAACTTTTTGGACATGGTTCAAAAATCATGTAACATGATTGTTCAATTCAATAAAATGTTTAAAAAATGTACTTGAAAAAAAAAAAAACGAAGGAAGTGAAGCATAAGAACCAATGTTTGATAAACTGGAAACTGTCAATTAATTTCGATGTGAAGTAATACATCGAAATAGGAAAAAAAAAAAAAAAAAAAAAAAAAAACGGCGAGCCATCTGTTTTGTGCTAGCTCAGATTATTGAAAAAAGGGGCATTAAATTATAAGACTATGTTTCCTTATGCTCCTATTCATATTGAATGTTATTATTTTGTTGTTGATGTGATTATTATAGTGTTTGTAATAACATCATGACTGAAAAAAGAACCTGAATCTTTTTCCAAATTAAATAATTCTTCTTGTTACTACATTCTCTCGCTAAATTTCCCAGTAAAATGTCCTTGTAACTGTTATACTCCTCCAAACACACACGTTTTCCGATGGGGTAAACTGCACTGAGCGGCTGAATGCGCTTACTCAATCCGCCATGTTTTTTGTTTTGAAAAGTGTCTTATTTTACCCAGAATGCATTGCAGTGTAGTCCTACCTAAGATAGTCAGAGTCTTGAGTGCTGTGTGCAACGGTCTGATTTAGATGTCTATCTGAAGTCTGACTATCTACTATATATAAGCCATAGTCAAAGTGTATCTGTGTTTAAGCGGCCCCTGTTATCCCTCATACCTGAACCCTGTGCTGGAGTGTGAAGTGAATGGCCACGCTGACCGGCTGTCCGTCTGCCAGCACTGAGCTGGAGATGACCGATGAGCCCAACACGGTTCCCACATACCTGAGATACACAACATCAACATCAGCCATCTGACCAAACCAGCATGTGGGAATTACACTGATACCGGAAGTAACAAGCCATTCTCTTTACATTTACTGTATGTCTGAAGTATGGACCCTTTTCACATCACATCAGAAGAAACTTTGGTAACACTTTACTTGAAGGGGTGTGCATAAGCCTGACATGACACATTCATAATCATGACATGACAATGAAGGAGGTTTCATGCATGTTTATGACAACTGTCATTCGCTCAATTATTACATTTTTAATGCAATTATAACATTGTTTGAGATGTCTTGGTAATGACACCTTGACATAAAAAAAATACATCATAACCTGTCAGTGTCTTTGTCATGACATTACTAAGACAACACAACCTGTCATAAATATGTCATAAACATAATTATCAAACTTGAGAATCCACTTAGCTTTATGGGTTAACATTACATTAAACTGTCAGGTGGTTGGTTTTGACATTGGCTGTCATGAGGCCATTGTGTAAACGTTATTGAGATGTGTTAAGTATTTATTTTTTAACGTGCGAAAATTTCGGACGAGAATTTTGGACTCAGTGTGCAAGGACCTTTAGAATAAATGTGAAAGATGTTACTTTACTTTATTGGAATCGAAATTAGGAATCGATAAGCAGAATCAGCATCATTAAAATTCAAATGATAACCAATCCTATATTAATAACTGTGGAAAAGCATCATCACATTCTGGGAAAAGGGTCCATTACAATCATGTAGTGCAAACTGGTAAGTTCATTTGTAAGTAAATATTAAACACACAATCGCTTTACAGACTCCATTGAGCTTGGCTTACCTCTGCGATCCATCACTGACTATGGGAGAAAGGCTCATGTTTTCCTCTCTCTCTGAGAGACTCTTCACAGAGCTGTACCATGTGTTCAATAGAGTCACCTTTCTGAAGTCTAAACAAGCACAACAAATATAACACAAGGGATGAACACTGAGAAAGGTTCACTGTAAATCATGAAACATGAAACTTCATCGCCAATCAAACATGGTTTTAATCCTGGCTTTTGGCTTGCTTAGTTGGGGACATTTCATTTAGTATTCAACAATATTATTGATCTCTTGCATTGACACCATTATATGAGAACTGAACTGAGCTGGACGATGACATCACGGTTTCTCCAGAGCGGCTATATATATATATTATATAAATTAAAGGTACAATATGTAGGATTTTTGCAGTAAAATATCTAAAAACCACTGGGCCAATGAATGTTATATATTTTGTTTAGGTGATTACTTACAATATCCCAAATGTTTCCAACTATTTGTAAATCTTGAAAAAATTGCGGTTTTAACCAAGGAAACGGGCGTGTGAGCAGCAGTGAGGAGTCGCCAGTCAATGACATCATATCCGCGTTAGCCTCAGTTACCGCCAGGTTTGACCTCGTACTGGCAATAGTAACCATGGCAACAGACGTGGACAACTGGGTTATGTCTAGCAGGACGCTCCGCTGTTGTTGTTTTGTTCAAACATTATGGACCATGGCAAGCAGACTTTGAGACAAAAAGAGACTAAAACGAAGATCAACATGTTTCGAGATGCCGAGAGCTCCACGTCCCGACTAACTTCCACTCGACAGAGACGCGAGTGTTCATGTACTTTATTAGACAGGAGAGCAAATGTAATAAAACTAATCAATGTTATTTAGTTCAACATGATGAAATGTTACAATATGATCTGTATGTTATTCTAATGTTGATCTAGCTTACTCACACTGCAGGGCTTAATGTTCAATTCCGATTTTTTGAAAAAATCTGATTTTTTTGCAAGGCCGTTCACATTACCAATTAAATGCGACCTTTTGTGATCTCCTGTGTGAACGTGAAATGACCCAGAAGTGACCCGCATGCGCAGAAGAGTACTCAACGGTCAACGACGTCACTTGCTGTTTGCGGAAGTACCTAAACATGAATGTCAACAGTGGAGCTCGTTTAGCAATATTAAAGTTATTTTCCCAACAGAGCCAGCACAATTACAATCTTTTCGTTTTAAGAAGAAAATTAAGAAGGAGGAGAGCGTTTGAGCGCCTTCAATTAACTCACGGGAAGAGACACGTCTGTGGCGGACCATAACAGTGCAACGCGTTGAAGTGTATTGACAGGTGCGTGCTATCGGTGCTATACGATAGCTAACTTGTTTATCTTCTCATTCTCGCCTACTTCAACGCAGAATTATGACGTTTGTCGCATATCAACGGCGTGCGGGTCGGATACATGCGACCTGGCCGTTCAGATTGAGGTCGCATTTCAAAAGATCGGATACGTATCGGATTTGGACCACATACCCAAGTGGCCTGGGTCGCATTTGAAAAGATCGGATCTGTGTCGTTCAGACTGTCATGAAAAGATCGGATACAGGTCGCATAGGGGCAAAAAAATCGGAATTGGGTCGTTTCAGCCTGCAGTGTGAACATAGCCTTAGTCTCATACAGCCAACAAACAACCCAACTAACAACATTCAACACACTCAAAATGCGTTTAGTGTGATAGTGTAACTGTTAGAGCGAGTGAAACAGCGCTGGGTTACCTCAAGTTTAACTCCTCTAATAAACTGACCTGTGTGAGTATTAATTCAGCACTTGTGTGTAGTTGGGTAGAATGAAATGTCCTTATTCCTTTATATCCGCAGGGCTGGCGTTGCGTGTGGCGCTGGTGTACGTCTAGCAATCGCTCCTGCTTCACCACAGTCATGTTAAAAACATCAGTGTATTCACTCATCCATAAAAGATCCATCAGCTTGACGACAAGATCCATAATTACGCTTATGGGTCATCAATATACGCCTTTGCTATTGTAAGAGGTTAGCGACCCCTGGTGGCGAAAAATCCTACATATTGTACCTTTAACTGAATGAACCATCACTGAACTTACTTAAGCTGGATTATGATGATATTTTCTTCTGGAAACAAACTTTGTTGCATTATTTTCCTGTAATCTCTGTAAAGCTGCTTTGAAACACTGTATTGTAAAAAGCGCTGTATAAATGAGGGTGACTTGACTCATCCCTACCGTTGTTATGTAGTTCCTTGATGTTTTTAGCGGAGACAGAGATGCAGTCTCGATTCCCCACATGCGGCCCACAGAACGCAGGAACGAGGGCAGCGTCAGACAGAAGCCGCTGCTGGACCTGCAGCTCTGAAACACACAAGCAGTTTCTGGAGATTTCTGTGTGTATCGTGGTGCACACTGCAGAACATGCGTATCCAGTCCAAATATCTAAACATTCCTAAATCAAGACGCATTTACTAGAAAAATGACATTAGAAATTATATCTTGTTTTCAGTAAATAAATAAATTCTAAATTAGAATGAGAAAACTTAATACAAATGGAAAACAATATTATTTTTCTTACCCCATTAGCAGATAATTTAGATTGTTTTAAGCAAAAACTCACTTCATTTTTATTTATTTCATCAGAAAACAAGATATAATTTCCTACGTGAGTTTTTGCTTAAAACAAGCTAAATTATCTGCCAATGAGGTAAGAAAAAAAATATTGTTTTCCATTTTAATTAAGGTTTTTTTTTCTTATTCTAATTTTCAGAAAACAAGATATCATTTCTTATGTCATTTTACTTATCTAGTAAATGCTTCTTGATTGATAGAAGCTTTAGATATTTGGACTGGAAACTAGACAAAAATACTGAGTAAGAAAAGAATGTTTTGCAGTGCTCTTGTTCTCTCTCTCTCTCTCTCTCTCTCTCTCTCTCTCTCTCTCTCTCTCTCTCTGTGTGCGTGTGCGCGTGTGTGCGTGTGTGTGTGTGTGTGTGTGTGTGTGTGTGTGTGTGTGTGTGTGTGTGTGTGTGTGTAACTCACTGATATTGTGGCTGTGTATCTGCACGCTGTCGGTGTCGTCCATCAGCAGAGAGTTCAGGTTGCTCAGCATCCGGTCTACAGTCTGGACGACAGCCATCGGCCCCGTCACTACCTACAATCATTCAATTATTCAAACATTATTCAGACAACAGATATCATTTTTGATATTTTTTTACTAGTGTGTGATCAGGACACTATAGTTCATTTATGTAGGTGAGGAGAGCAAAATAAAGTAAACTGTGACATATTATACCCAAATATTCTTCATACAGTAATTACCAGTAACATTTATACAAATTTGGGACCAGAAATGATTGGGACACTTTGAGCTGATCATGTTTTGCTGAAGTGTTTTTTCTTTAATAACTAATGCTCTTTTTACACACAGACTGAACAACATGAAGCATTGCTGGGTAACTGGTTGAGCTAAACTGGTATTATCTAATTGTGTAGTTAAATTTAACACGGACAGATATTCAACATAATTCATGTGTGAGAGTCTAACAGAAGGACGGACAAAACCAGTCAAATATACACTGAGTTCATAACTCTTGAGTTCTCTTACGAGAGTACTCTCTGTTGCGTAAGCTAGCTTGCACCTGCTGCGCTATCCGGCGCCTGTATCCTTTCACTTACTTCTCTCTAAACATTCTAAAAGAGCAAGAGGCGTTGTTTCAAATGCCTCGTTTTTCCAAATGCGGCTCGTGCCGAGCCCCCCTCAGCGTCTGGGACCGCCACATCTTGTGCGTTTCCTGCCTGGGACGAAACCATGCAGACCACGCGCTTTCCTTGGGCGGCTCCCCGGAATGCGACGACATGGCTGTGTCGACCCTGCGGGCTCGACTCGCCACCTTCAATGTGGATCCTGCACCTCCGCTCCTCTCTTCTGGGCCGCGCCGTAAAAAGCGCCGTTCACAGAGGATGCCTGAGGCTACCATCACGAGCGTCTGCTCACCGGCGCTTTCCCCGCGTGCCTCGCTCTCCGACTCCCCCTGCTCGATCACGGCCGGTCAGCCTAGCGCCCCCGTCGTGCATCCGGATTCCGAGGGGGACGACGCGGATGTAGACATCTGTTCGCTTGCCGCCTCGGGTAGCGAAGGGTGGTCGGGCCCCGAAACCGGCCCCGCCCCTTCCTTGCTCGAGCCCGGTGACGGGCGGACGAGTCTGGATACTGAGCTTCTCCGCCTCACTACCAGGGCCGTAGGGGACCTCGGCCTCGAGTGGTCTTCACCCGAAGAGCCCGCACGCAGCCGGCTGGATGACTGCTTCCTCACGGGCCGCCGCTCGTCTCCTATCGCTAGGCCCATCCCCTTTCTGCCGGAGCTCCACGAGGAGCTAGTCAAGAGCTGGCTCCGAGCTCCGTTGTCGACGGCGTGAAGGAAAGGGGCTATCTGTATATCCCGCCGGTCGAGGAAGCGCTGGCCACGCACCTCTGCCCACCGTCTGCTGGATGGCGGTCGAAGCCAGTACTGCCTTCGAAGCCCTGCAGGGTTACTTCGTCGCTGATCGGTCGCGCCTACGCCGCCGCCGGTCAAGCCGCGTCAGCACTGCACTGTATGGCCGTGCTGCAGGTGTTTCAAGCCAACCTTCTCCGCACCATGGACGAGGCGGGCTCGACGCCTGAGAACTTTAGAGACCTGAGAAGCGCTACGGATTTAGCCTTGCGAGCTACTAAGTCCGCCGCCCAGGCCGTCGGTCGCAGCATGGCGTCTCTTACCGTGACCGAGAGACACCTTTGGCTCACTCTGTCCGACATGAAGGAGGCTGACAGAGCTGTTTTCCTCGACGCGCCAGTATCCTCTGACGGCCTCTTCGGCCCAGCAGTCAAGGGCTTCACTGAACGCTTCACAGAGGTACAGAAGACGTCACAAGCCATGCGACACTTCATCCCGAGGCGCTCTAGTTCCGCTGCAGGTCGCCCGAAACAGCCGCCTGCACGAAGCTCAGCGCCGCCGCCTCCTCAGCCGCCAGCTTCTCAGCGTCGCCGCCCTGCAGACAGCCGCCAGCACGCACGCTCTGGTAGCCGCCAGGGTCCGCCTCCCCCCAGGGGACCCCGACCAAAGATCGTGCTGAATCCCGAGCCTCCTAAGACTTCCTGACCGCGCTCAGGAAGCGACAATGCGCGAGTCTCGCCGCGGCCGGACCGCCATTGAAAGCAGCACGCATCGCTCTCACAGCTCCCTCGACGGAGGCGGCTGGAGTAGTGTACTTCGCAGCCAACGAGCCTGTTACGTTACCCGCTCGCCTGCACACAAAAGCCGTTTTCACGGCTACCCAGATAAATCTCAAAGAGAGCATTATGTCTGTTTTTCCGGCTCACGCCGAAGGTGTTTTAAATGTAGGAAATGTGCCCACTTCTCAGTGCCCCCCCCCCTACACATAAGCACGGCCCGTCCAGTGACACTCACTCATACACGGCCCACATCATTAAAGGCTCACGCCCCCCGTGTTTCAAAGGTAGTACATGTGCCCACCCCCCAGTGCTCACTTCTACCGTTAACCCTCTAAACCCGATTGACGCTCTAGAGCGTCAAAATGCACTCCCCTTACAAATCTACTAATAACTTCGGAATGCATCAAGGTATTAACTTACTTTTTTTTTTATTAAAAAGCTGACATTCGTCTGCGTAAAAGCAGTCTGACTTTGTTGACTTCCGCGAATGATAAGCCTTCCGTATTTGAGTGCAAATCTATAGCATTTTACCGCAAAACAGAGAAAATGTACTTAACCCTATCTATTGATATAAAGTGCTGTTGTGGGTGTGTGTGTGTGTGTGTGTGTGTGATCCAATGACAGATCTGTGTGTGTGAACCAATGACAGACCTGTGTGTGAACCAATCACAGACCAAAAACAAAAAATGACGTCGTCACGTACGTAAGAAAGGGGAGGGGTTTGGAATCAATCCCACGTGGGATTCGCAAAATGGTTTCTTCTTATACACGGTCTTTACACAACACATTGGAGATACACGTATTTGTACTAGATTCTTTTCAAAGAAAACATGGCCAAACGAAGATTCACTGCCGAGCAAGCTGCTGAAATGATTTTTGCCGAGAGCGGATCTGATCCATATCGATTTGATTCGGATGAAGATGATCAAATTCTGGACGGAATCGATCCATTTGAAGAGTAAGTAATGAATGCAATATTGCTGATAATGCATTTTCTAATATATATTGTATGATTTTTTAGCAAAATTATTTTTGTAGCTTTTCAGAAATAACGGAGCAGTAATCAAATAGGCTAATGTGCGCCATCAAATAATGTGCGCGTTTTGGCCCATGTAGTCTCTCTTCATTTACAAGCTATTTCGTTTACTTTGCTTTGCTTGTCTATTTTATTGTACTGTTTTTATTTTAGTAGAATTTTATAGTAGCTTTTCAGAAATAATGGTGCAGTAAGCCTAAGACTTGTATTTGTCTACATGGGGGTTTGTAAGACGTATACTCGGTGCGTAATGATGAACGCTCCAGTAATAATAGTTAGATTATTGTAGTTAGAAGTTCTATGACTTGGATTTAAAAATACACACATGATGATGAATAGCTAATCTTTATTTACCACATTTTTGTGTTTTAGAACAGCCCAAGAACAGCCGATTGCATCATCGCGCAACCCACGCGTGCGCGCCCTTGTGTGGACTGATGTGCAAATGCAGTGCACAGTGACATCTAGAGGTTGTTTTTGGATGTGTTTGGTAAATTGATAGAATATTCAATTCAAAATTAACATTGTTCCCTACATCTTATAATTGCTGTTTTTTTTTTTTTTTAAAAACGTATGGTGACTACATTCGCCAAAATCTAAATAGTTAATTTGTTTCTTAAATTTTTTTCACCCATTTTTTTTTTATTTTTTTCTAAAGCCTTTGACGAATCAATATTTGTTGTAAAATCCCTTATTCATCTATGTTTTAATATTTTTCTATAATAAAAACAAAAAAATTGAACTTCTGTTTTTGTATTTCTTGGTGATATATCACAGCAAAACACATACAAGTGTCTCAAAAAGTGTATTGTAAATGCATCCACATTGTAGCTGAGAGTCTATAGAATCCAGAAATATGACTCTCTTCACTCTGCTATGAAAATTGACCATTCCAGAAGCCAAAAAATCAACATAGTGCCAGGCGGGCATAAAACCCCTTAGGCCTTGAAGGGTTAAACACTGTTTGCCCCGCCGCACACACTTACTCAGAGGTGTCTCTAATAAACACAGACTGTGCTCTGTGTGTAGAGAGCGCGCACGCCTCTATAAGCGCGCGCCCTCTGACGGGCGCTGCGAGATGTGTGTCACATACACGCACCGTTCAGAGCCCGGGCGTCATCCTTCCTCTAGCTTTACGGCTAAAAGCGTGGGAAATGATTCTGAATGTGTCCAAATGGGTGCTAAACACCATAAAGCGGGGCTATTTACTGCAGTTCACTCACAGACCCCCGCGTTTCACAACCAGGGTCGAAACTACAGTACAAGGCGATGTTGCACATCTGCTGCGTGCCGAAATAGCGAAACTGCTGCAGAAAGGGGCTGTAGAAACCGTTCCTCTGAATCTCAGCCAGTCCGGGTTTTACACCAGGTACTTCCTTGTCCCCAAAAAGGATGGCGGTCTCAGACCCATCCTAGATCTCAGGCGTTTAAACAAAGCGCTGATGAGGAGATCGTTCAGAATGCTCACGACCAGGCAGATCCTCGCGCAGATTCGCCCGGGGGACTGGTTTATTTCTCTGGATCTGAAAGATGCTTATTTTCAGATTCAAATAGCGCCCCGTCACAGGCCTTTCTTACGATTCGGCTTCGAGGGTCAGAGCTATCAATACACCGTCCTGCCGTTCGGCCTGTCTCTAGCACCCCGTACTTTTACGAAGTGCATAGACGAGGCGCTCGCCCCCCTGAGATTACAGGGGATGCGCATACTGAACTATCTGGACGACTGGCTTATATTAGCCCAGTCAGAATCAGAACTAATAGCCCACCGGGCTTTATTACTCAGTCACTTGCGAGACTTGGGTCTCCAAATCAACTGGACCAAGAGCTCGCTGTCTCCCAGTCAGAAGATCTCCTTCCTGGGGACAGACTTAGACTCCGTGTCTATGACAGCACGGCTGACGTCACAGCGCGCGCTGCAGATTCAGCGCTCAGCGGCGTCCTTCAAAGTCGGCTGTGTTTTTCCTCTGAAAGAATTCCAGAGGATGCTAGGTCTTATGGCCTCAGCCTCGGCAGTGCTTCGGTTGGGTCTGCTGCGCATGCGCCCCCTCCAGCGCTGGTTGAAAACGCGAGCCCCGCGACGAGCATGGACTTCCGGTCGTTTTCGCGTCAGGGTGACCCAGGCTTGTGTCACAGCACTGGGACCTTGGAGGGTGTCAGACTGGTACCAGGCCGGCACCGTTCTGGAAACGACTTCGTCACGGAAGGTTATCTCGACAGACGCCTCCAACTCAGGTTGGGGCACCCTGTACGAGGGCAGGCCGGTTTACGGCCACTGGACGGCTCGGGAGGGCCGTCTCCACATAAACTGCCTAGAAATGATAGCAGTTGTGAACGCCCTAGAACACTTTCTCCCCTTGTTAAAGGGCCAGGACGTTCTAGTCCGTACGGACAACATGGCGGTGGTGTCCTACATAAATCGCCAGGGCGGTCTCAGATCGCGACGTTTGCACGCGCTGGCGGAACGCCTGCTGATTTGGTCCCATCTCAATTTAGGGTCCCTCGCAGCAGTGCATGTGCCGGGACTCCAGAACGTGGGCCCGGACAGGCTGTCAAGAGACAATGTTCCCCCAGGGGAATGGTCTCTGCACCCCCAAACAGTCCAGTTACTGTGGGATATGTTCGGCAGAGCGAAGGACGATCTCTTTGCATCAGCAGAGAACGCGCACTGTCCAATATTCTTCACGAAGAGCACGGATGCGCTGGCCCGCGACTGGCCCAGCTGCCCGCTGTACGCGTTTCCCCCGATCGCACTATTACCACAGGTAATCAAGCGAGTGAGGGAATGCAGGTGCTCTGTGCTCCTAGTGGCGCCGTTATGGAGGAACCACGTTTGGTTCTCAGAACTGATGCAGCTCACGCGCACAGCTCCGTGGCCGATCCCCATGAGGAAGGATCTCCTCTCTCAGGCCAGAGGCGCGATTTGGCACCCGCGCCCCGACTTGTGGGCACTGCATGTATGGGTGGTCAACGGATACCCACTGACCTCCCGGCCGGGGTGCTGAGTACAATTACATTATTATTAAAATTCTTATTGAAGTATTATCTGTTATATTATTAATTTTAATAGTTAAAGTACAATAAATGTTCAAATTTCGATTTAAGAATTGTTGAAAGATGCATTTTTAATAAATGCAACACATTCCCAAAGTCATGTGAAATAATCGTTTTACATAATCGTGATTTCAATACTGACAATATTGTGATTTTTTCCATAATCGAGCAGCCCTACTGGAAATTAGACTAAAATACTAATTCTGTTTGAATTAAGATTATTTTTCTTACACCATTGGCAGATAATTTAGCTTTTTTAAGCATCAACTCACTTAATTTTGATTTATATCTTATGTCATTTTACTCATCTAGTAAATGCATCTTGATTTAAGAATTCTTAGATATTTGGACTGGAAATTAGACACAAATACTACGTTTTATACACATTTTTTGCCGTGTGTGTTGTCATAACGCAGTGATGGAGATGGAGTCACCTCTCTGATGCCGTGCCATGTGCTGGCCTGCTCTCGGCTGAGGAGGGAATCTGCGATGGTGAGGAAGCTCTGGCCGAGTCTCTCAGCATCTCTCCGGCTCTGGTTTGCTGTGCTGGGAAGATCAGCGGCCCGAGAGAGAACATGCATCAGAGAAACCACATCTCTGTCCTCCAGCGGGTTATGCTCCTTCAGGACCGCTCGCTCAGAAGCGTTTAGCAGACGGGACACCGAAGACCAGCTCTGCCCAGCCACAGTATCAGAGAACACATCGTCTGCAGTCTGAGAGAAACGGGACAAGACACGAGCTAGAGTCTGTTCTTAATTTAGTTTTTATATTACTATTAGGGGTGTAACGATACTCTCGTGCCACGATTCGATACATATCACGATACGATATTATTGCGACACTCCAAGACATATGATAAAAGGTTGATTAAAATGCTAAATTTGATATTACATGGGTGTGTAAGTGAATAGACTTGGACTTGTTGATGATAACCCAACGCACAGGACAATAGAGACACCAGAATAATAACATATTCATGATTCTGAAGCTGAAAATACAGAATTATTTTAGATGAATATGCTTGAACTCTGTCACTGACTAGATATATTTAAAATAATGTAGGACTTTTTACTGGTAACATCAGACATTTGGCACAAATATTCCCCCATTGCATTATTATACATTATATTCAATATTATATATAGTAGTTTAATGCAGTACTGATACTAAAACTCTGAAAACTTGAATTTTTTCTCACATAGTAATTTACACAACTATACACAATACATATTGTAGCAGTTTTGTATTGCGATATATTGTGCCACGATATATTGTTACACCCCTAATAACTATTACTGGTTTTACTTTTATTGCTGCAGCTGTGTTTGGTTATTTGTAATGACAGATAGTGTGTGTAAGATACTCATGTTGAGAAAGCACTCGACTCTACCATCCCGAACTGCAGGAGGTCCTGCATGAAGTGGCTTGGGTTGGACTTTAGAGATTCTCTCAGTTCCTGCATCTTCAGATAGTGTTCTGTGGGTCAGAGAGTCAAGTCAGCTTTATTTATATACACGGCAAAAAAAAACGCTTTTCTTACTTAGTAATTTTGTCTTGTTTCCAGTGCAAATATCAAACATTTCTTAAATCAAGATGCATTTACTAAAGTAGTAAAATGGCATAAGATATTAAGTCTTGTTTTCTAGGGAAATTAATCAAAATGAAGTGAGTTTTTGCTTAAAACAAGCAAAATTATCTGCCAATGGGGTGATAAAAATAATCTTTAATATTTATTTCCTTACCCCATTTGCAGATAATTTTATTTTTGTTAAGCATCAACTCACTTAATTTTGATTAAGTCCCCCGAAAACAGTTTATGTAATTTTTCTCATCTAGTAAATGCTTCTTGATTTAAGAATTTTTAGATATTTGGACTGGAAACAAAAAAAAAATACTAATTAAGAAAAAAAATTGCAGTGTAGCGCTTTTTACAATACAGAGTGTTTCAAAGACAGCTTTACAGAGATAACAGGAAAATAATGCAACAAAGTTTGTTTCCAGAAGAAAATAGTGTCATAGTCCACAGCTTAAGTAAGCTCAGTGATGTTTCATTTTTGTTGTAAAAAATATATTAATTTAGTTAATTTATATATATATATAGCCGCTCTGGAGAAAACCGTGATGTCATCGTCCAGCTCAGTTCAGTTCTTGTATAATGATGTCAATGCAGGAGATCAATAATAATGTTGAATATTAAATTAAATGTCCTCAACTAAGCAAGCCAAAAGCCTTTCATTGGTGAAAGAAGGCGACAGTGACAGGAACCAAAACAGTTCTCCTCTGAACGAACAGTGTATGATTATGATCCAGGCAGCATTACAGGTCAGAGGTCAGATTGGATCAGAACATTCAGAATATTATATAGAGCTGTCAGGCCAAGCACAACACTTCAATGCATTCAGACTTTAATCAGCCACAGCAACTCTTTCACACACACCTTTGCTGCTTCTGCAGATGAAAGGGAATGTGTGTGTGCAGACGGCAGAGCTGTACTGAGGCGGACCGTCAGACCGGACATTAAAAACCTCACATTCCTCTTCCCGTCTCTGCGTCGTCTTCAGGGACCCTGAGGAAATAATGATATCCACCACAAATAAACAGAAACTTACAAATTACAATTCTTCATTTTCACATATCAGCTGAAACAACCACAAAATAATAATAATAATAATATAATATATATTTAGTTGTACTATACTTGGACCTTGGATATTTAACAAAAAAGTATGATAACACTATATTTATATAGGCTATGTGTGTGTGTGTACATATATATAATATATATATATGTACACACACACCGCGCAAATGGTTCGTCGACCAAAGCGCAAGCGGATCTAGACCGTAAACATAACATCAGGCATGACGCACACACTCGTTTGGGCTTGCGAGTCGGCCAAATAGTTAACCTTTTGAGTGGATGACGAGCGCGAGACGCCGAAATGGATGCCAATAAGATTCTGAATGGAAGGTTTACTTTTAAAAAGTTGCCTAATGTGTCCATTGACAAGACCAAAGTGATCTGTGTGTTTTGTCGTTGTGAACTGAGCTATCATCATCGCAGCACGTCCAGTCTGAAATACCGCTTGATGATGGCCAAGCACACACACACACACACACACACACACACACACACACAACACACACACACACACACACACACACACACACACACACACACACACACACACACACACACACACACACACACACACACAGCTGATGCGAATTCTCCGCCCCCTCGTCAATATCAGGACCTCGTCAGTATTTATTTAACCTTTTTATTGATGGACAGTGTTACATTGTGTGAGAGATTATTTGCTCTAGAGATTATTTGCTCTAAGTGAGAATTTTTGTGTGACTTTACCATGTTGATAAGAGCATTAAAATGAGAAAAAAATAGTGGGACAAAAAGAAATCAAGAGACATTTAGAATAGATAAAAATGTGCGATTAAATGCGATTAATCGCGAGTTAACTATGACATTAATGCGATTAATCGCGATTAAATATTTTAATCGTTTGACAGCACTAATATATATAAATAAAGAAGGAACGATAAGTCATGCAAGCATGGCTGGGAGCATTAGATCAACTGCAACAATGCACAATTAAAGACATATTAAGATTATTTCATGCAAAACGACTGAAAAAAATCTAAAATATCCTAAAAATACAATGGTTTATTACTTTCGACCAATAGGTAGCGCTGTCACCAAATTGATGTTATGGTCAGAGTAAGGTGATGACACATGCAAAGTTTGGTGTCAATCCTTTTTTACAGTCTATGGTGTCAATATGCCAAAGCATGTCAGAGATACAGCCTCAGTCGGTTTGGCATCATGCCGTTAACTTTGTAGAAGCAGTAGGCCTATATGAACATTATTTCATCTATCGACACTGACCACGCTCTATAGCTAATTAGGTGCCAAGGCCTTTATATCAGTACAAACATGCAAAAAAGTCTCCACTCTAAAAATACTTTGTTGCAAACAGGAGATAAAAGATTACAAACGTTTCTCGTCAGTCTGTGCAGACCTTTTTTTGCATTTTTGTACTTAAAATAAACAAATAAAATATATCAATAAATAATATAGGCCTATATTTAGATTACTATAGAGCATGTTAAAGTAGCCTATGCGACTATTATAGTAAACTAAGATAACTTAGCTGTGGCAGACTTTACTAGCTAATATATATATATATATATATATATATATATTCAAATAGAAAACAGCTGCTTTAAATTGTAAACATTTTTTTTTCATTAAATATGCACCCTTAGTGAGCATAAGAGACTTATTTTAAAAACATAAAAAATCTTACCGATCCAAAACTTTAAATTTAGATATAATATATATTTGATTATACTAGTGCATGTTAAAGTATGTTATTATAATAATAATAATATCAATCAAGGCTAACCTGGACAGTTGAGTGTTGCAGACACATTCTGGACGGAGTGATGGACAGTGATGAGGCTCCAGTCCCGCCATGTGAATAAAGCTCTGTGATTGGTCAGCTCTGAGCAGGTGTTCAGCGCCTGCACCTGTTTTAACTCCAGAGCTTCACCCCAAATGTTCAGGTCAGTCAAGTTTCCAAAAAACGGCTCCGTAAAAGTTCCACCAAAGCTATCCTGGTCTTGCCCTAATATAAATATCCCATCTCCATATATATCATTCGCCTTTTCTCGTGCCTTGCCTTGCCCAGAATCTCCCGTTCTACCGTCCACATAAATCGCCCAAAATCCATCGTTTGAGCGCCACGTGACGCAAACATGGTGCCAGTCTTCATCAATGGGCATCTCGGCTTTATACGGGTGATGTTGTCCTTGAATGAGAAGCGCTAGGCGGACCTTTCTGTCGGCGTGGTTGCGCTTGGACTCGTCGATCTGTCCGCGCAGCTGGAACTCGTTGAATGAAACGCTCGAGGCGTACGAGAAACCGTGGACACGTTCTCGTGCCGCGGGTCCCACTGCAGGCGCACGCAAACGCTCACCGCGGACAGTGACGGGAAAGACGCGTTCACTCTGGCATAGCCGTCCTTAGACTTGAAAGATACGCCTGGGAAGACCGTTTCTGTAAAGGTTGAGAAAGATTGAAAGATTTCATCAGACACTTGTTAAGACTTTTTATGTTCAATGGTAAAAGACCCAGAGAAAACGGCTGTCCTACTACTTTCTTTCCCTGCTAAAGGACAAAAACACCATAATCCTAACCCAGCTAAAGAATATACGTTCTGAGAATATTGTGCTAACATTTCCAATTAAAGGGATAGTTCACCCAAAAATGAAAATATCTTATAATTTACTCACCCTGAAGCCATCCTAGGTGTTTTTGACTTTCTTCTTTCAGCCGAACACAATCAGAGTTATATTAAAAATATCCTGGCTCTTCCCAGATTTATAATGGGAGTGAATGGTAACTTAGATTTTGAAGCCCAACAAAGTGCATCCATCATAAAAGTAATCTATACGGCTCCAGTAATAAAGGCCTTCCAGTGGTGGCTGGTGGGTTTTAAAATAGAGGCGGCCTTAAAATGGCTTTTTTGGTCACTTACAATCGTGCCCAGAATTAATCATACCCCTGGTAAATATTGATAAAAAATGGCTATAAAAAATAAATCTGCATCGTTTATCCTTTTGATCTTTCATTCAAAAAATTGGCAAAATCCTAACCTTTCATTGAAGTAAAAGATTTGAAAGTGGGGGGGAAATCACATTATAAAATAAATGTTTTTCTCCAAAACACGTTGGCCACAATTATTCATACCCTTTTATTAAATACCTTTTTGCAATCTCCTTTTGCCAAGATACTGCTTTGAGTCTTCTCCTATAATGCCTGATGAGTTTGGAGAACACCTGACCTGAGATCAGAGACCATTCCTCCATACAGAGTCTCTCCAGATCCTTCAGATTCCCAGATCCATATTGCTGCTTCTTCTCTTCAGTTCAGCCACTCATTTTCTATATGGTTCAGCTCAGGGAACTGGGACGGTCATGGCAGAAGCTTCATTTTGTGCTCCCTAACACATTTTTGTGTTGATTTTGATGTTTGTTTTGGATCGTTGTCCTGATGGAAGATCCAACCACGGCCCATTATAAGATTTCTAGCAGAAGGCGTCAGGTTTTCATTTTTTATCTGTTGATATTTGCTAGAATCCACAATGCCATGTATCTGAATAAGAAGTCCAGGACCTCCAGCAGAAAAATAGGCCCACAACATTAAAGATCCAACGGTATATTAAATTGTACACATGGGTACTTTTTATCCTTGTGTGCACCAAACCCATCTAGTGTGTTTGCTGGAAAAAGCTCTTTTTTTAGTTTAATCTGACCACAGAAGCCTGTGCCGTTTGAAGATCCAGTCGTGTTTGACCACTGAATATGCTGGAGTTTGTATTTGGATGAGCGAGGACGATTTTTCTTAAAACCCTCCCAAACAACAAGTGGTGATGTAGGGGTTGTTTGGATTTTTTTAATAGGCTTTCTGACCCCAAGACTCAACTAATCTCTGCAATTCTCCATCTGTGATCCTTGAAGAGTCTTTGGCCACTCAAACTTTCATCCTCACCGTCCATTAAGAAAATATAGACACACGTCCTCTTCCTGGCAGAATCGTAACATCTTTAGTTGATTATAACTTCTTAATTATTGCCCTGATATCAAAATGGGGATTTTCAATTCTTTAGCTATTTTCTTACATCCACTTTCTATTTTGTGATGCTCAACAATCTTTAGATGCACATCAGAACCATGTTCTGTGGTTTTACTCATTGTGATGAATGATTAAGGGAATTTGGCGTTTGTGTTTCCTCATATTTAAACTCCTGTGAAACAAGAAGTCATGCTGGACAATTTCATGTTCCTAGTCACCCTGGTGTGCTAAAAAAGGTAAATATTAATGGGAATATACTTCATAGATATTTTATTCATAAAAAATTCTAGGGGTATGAATAATTGTGCCCAACGTGTTTTGGAGAAAAAAAAAATTTATAATGTGATTTCCCCCCATTTTCAATTCTTTTACTTCAATGAAAGGTTAGAATTTTGCCAATTTTTTGAATGAAAGATCAATAGGATAAACGATGCAGATTTATTTTTTACAGCCATTTTTGATCATATTTACCAGGGGTATGATTAATTCTGGGCACGACTGTATATACCTCAATATGTATAGAAAACAACACAGACACCAAGACAATATAGATATAAGTTTTAGCCTATTACTTGAAGCAAAAAACAAACCTTCCATCCTTTTAAAAGTCTGTGTTAAAAGACGGTGTTCGGCTGTTTAGAAAATCTGATTGTTGTAGCCTATATCCAACTCAGGATTGGGGTCTTCCTTTATTTCTAATTTGTAGCTGTTGTTTGAATGGTAGTTTGGTACATTTGTTTGCAAATATTCCAAAAATTCAATATCTCTACACTCCATAGTTACATCAGCAGTAGCAGTTCAAACTACATCACGTAATTTATGTCTTGTCGACGATTGGTTGATATAGCAAGGGAAGCTAGCCTCCTCTGCCATGTTACTTTTCTCAACACTCCTAGGTCGCTGAAAGTGAAATACTCGATGGTGATTGGCAATTATTATTTTTTTTCGGCTATGGATTATCCCCTCAAACTCGCACTTCAAAGATTAGGTACATTCTGGGAACAAGTGCGCGTTGGTTACACTTAAAGAGGTGACATTACAAACAAGAAATACACATTCTGACACATAAACAGAAATAAAATGTTGCCTCCCCTGACGAGCCACCACTGAGGCCTTCTGAAGTGAAGTCATGCATTTTTGTAAGAAAAATATCCATATTTATTCCTTTATAAACTATAATCACTGGCTTCCGGTAACGGCCCGAACGCGATTCGAGTTTCGGCATAAGAGGGACCTCTGACCCGACTCATGACCTCTGACCTGACGAATGACGCGTGAGACCTCGGGTCAAAGGTCACTCGTCATGTGCCGGGTCAGAGGTCACTAGTCATGCGTCGGGTCAGGGGTCACTCGTCATGCGTCAGGTCAGAAGTCAGTCTTCATGTGTTGGGTCAGAGGTCATGCCTCAGGTCAGAGGTCATGCCTCGGGTCAGAGGTCAGTCGTCATGTGTTGGGTCAGAGGTCACTCGTCATGCGTCGGGTCAGGGGTCACTCGTCATGCGTCAGGTCAGAAGTCAGTCGTCATGTGTTGGGTCAGAGGTCATGCCTCAGGTCAGAGGTCACTAGTCATGCCTCGGGTCAGAGGTCAGTCTTCATGTGTTTGGTCAGAGGTCACTCGTCATGCGTCGGGTCAGGGGTCACTCGTCATGCGTCAGGTCAGAAGTCAGTCGTCATGTGTTGGGTCAGAGGTCATGCCTCAGGTCAGAGGTCATGCCTCGGGTCAGAGGTCAGTCGTCATGTGTTGGGTCAGAGGTCACTCGTCATGCGTCGGGTCAGGGGTCACTCGTCATGTGTCAGGTCAGAAGTCAGTCGTCATGTGTTGGGTCAGAGGTCATGCCTCAGGTCAGAGGTCACTAGTCATGCCTCGGGTCAGAGGTCAGTCGTCATGTGTTGGGTCAGAGG
Organism: Chrosomus eos; assembly: GCA_036326025.1. Lineage (NCBI taxonomy): Eukaryota > Metazoa > Chordata > Actinopteri > Cypriniformes > Leuciscidae > Chrosomus > Chrosomus eos. The sequence continues at coordinate 3,489,311 of CM070836.1, read as the reverse complement.
TCATGCCTCGGGTCAGAGGTCAGTCGTCATGTGTTGGGTCAGAGGTCACTCGTCATGCGTCGGGTCAGAGGTCACTCATCATGCGTCGGGTCAGAAGTCAGTCGTCATGTGTTGGGTCAGAGGTCATGCCTCGGTTCAGAGGTCACTAGTCATGCCTCGGGTCGGAGGTCAGTCGTCATGTGTTGGGTCAGAGGTCATGTCTCGGGTCAGTGGTCATGTGTTGGGTCAGAGGTCACTCGTCATGCGTCGGGTCAGAGGTCAGTCGTCATGTGTTGGGTCAGAGGTCATGTCTCGGGTCAGAGGTCAGTCGTCATGTGTTGGGTCAATGGTCACTCTTCCAGGGGAACTCACGTACGACCGTTATCGGAAGCCAGTGATTATAGCTTATAAAGATATTTTTCTTAGACAAACGCATGGCTTCGCTTCAGAAGGCATTTATTAACCCCCTGGAGCCGTATGGATTACTTTTATGATGAATGGATGCACTTTTTCCACTCCCATTATAAAGCTTGGAAGAGCCAGGATATTTTTTAATGTAGTTAAATAAGTCATATACCTAGGATTGTTTTTTTTCTAGCTAAATCTTTAGGTTTTGAAAACTGAAAGTTTTCTGAACGTTTAAAACATCCAGTTATTTTAATGTTTTGACGTTATTTTTTATGCAAACGTCAAAGGGATACTTTACTGGTTTTTCATATTAAACTATGTTATTCCCTCAACTAACTAAGACGAGTTGATACACACCTCTCTCGTCTCAGTGCGTGCACTAAAGTCCGGTCCCCCACTCCCTCTCCTCCTCCCTCTCATTTCAACGGGGAGCGGACTTTTCACGAGTGATGATATTACTGCGCCGAGTCGAAGTGCTCCCAAGCACTTGCTATGGTATTCTGCCATACAATATAGTTATCCATTTTACACGCTTAGAAAAGCGCAACGTTTTTTTTTTGTGTCACCGTCCTTGGTCGAGTTACACTACTCTAGTAACTGTATTTAAATAGGGGAAACGTGGAGGTGTTTGGTCGCTTCTCTTCTTGCCCGTATTGAATGAACAGGGCTGAGATAAGATCTAACAACGGTTCACGGCAAGACAGCGATTTAGTGCACGCACTGAGACGAGAGAGGTGTGTATCAACTCGTCTTAGTTAAGGGAATAACATAGTTTAATATGAAAAACCAGTAGAGTATCCCTTTAAGGAAACATTCCATTTTTATCATTTTGCTTTTGTTCTCTGAACATTCTGAAACATTTAAAAAAAAATATGACGAACCTACAAAAACGTTTCAGAAAAAACGTCCGATGAACAATGTTTTCCCTAACAACAATGCTCTAATGTTTTGAGAACATTATTAAAAACCACATAACTTTGAAAAAACATTCTAATAACATTACAGGAAGAACGTTTGCTAATAACTTGTTAGATTGTCTCAGAAAACCAAACTTACTTTGTTTGGGAAGATGGGCTGTGGGGTTCTGGCTTCTGTTGGTTCTGAACCAGACGGGGCTGAGGTTGGATCTGAAGAGTAACCGCTGGGCTCCCTCCTCGTCCTCTTTGACCCCTGAGGTTGTGAGGGCACTCGACTGACCATGGCAGTAACGCAAAGCTTGTTTGAAGCTGAACGATGTGTTCACAAGCAGGTACACGGCATCGTTCTGGAGCAGAAGGTTTGAGTCTGGCACAGGTTGCGATGGTGAGCAGGGAAGTCAGCGGTTTAAGTCACCTTCATTTATATAGCACTTTTAACAATATATATTGTTTAAAAGCAGCTTTACAGTGATAATATGAAATTTCTAAACTCAAAAAGGTTTCATTCTTATTGATAACCACAGGCCACCTTTGCAATTCCGAAGCCCGTTTCAAAGAATACGTGCAATGACTCTACTGTTTGGAACTATTTGCGCTGGCAAAAAAAGAGAGGAAAAAAATGACAATATTGTATCTAAATTGTAAGCCACCGAATAGCCTATTAACCTATTGTTTATTAAATTGATGTATTAAATCAATATCACATTTGCAAACGTGCTGATATACAGGAGAACAGTACTCTTGCTCATGTGATACTGTAATACTGGAGTTGTTACACCAATTTGAAGTTGGGAGAATGAAGGGACATGTTTTTAAATTGACCAAATTAAGTTAGTTGATGTATCTTTCACACTCTATAGACCTTATTCAGAGCAGCGCCATGACAGTTATGAACGTGAGGCTGTGAGGGATAGACTTAAGGCCCGTACACACTACACGCGACTTTATCGCTGCAAGCGACGCGACACCATTCATTTCAATGGTGAGCGGGCGACTTCCGGCGACACGCGCGACAGCGACCGTTGGCGACTAGATGGGGCGTGTCAAGCGACAAGAGACAAGCGACAAAAGTTGAGAAATTTTTAACTTTATGCAAATGAAGAGCGATTTTCGCGAGCGACAACCAATAGGAGTGGAGCGTGATCCTTCTCCTCAGCCCCTGGGCCCTAGTGCACGGTAGTTAAAGATGGATGAGAAATTGATCCTTGCGGTTAGCAATTTTCCAATTTTGTTTGATATGTCTCTGCCAACATACAGGGACATAAATAAAAAGAATGATGCGTGGAAAGCAGTTTCGGCGACCGTGGGGATTCCAAGTAGGTTCAAATGATTGAATAGTCTGTACAATTAACTATTTTTTTTGACAGAGACAGTAAACAAAACCTAAGTTAACGTACTATAGTGGCCTTTCTAATATTTTAGTGCTATTTACACTCCCCAATTACATGTTTATATACTCCATAATGTTATTGAAATCAATGTATACTAGATATAAATAACCTATTACTGTACAGTTCAGCAAGAAAGCTGATTCGCTGTCTTTTGGAAGTCCCGCTAGCGACTAGTGATGGGAACGCCCACTAGCGACCTCATCGCCAGCGATTGGCGACTTGCAGCGACAAAGTGAAGCCCCGTTCACACCGCCAGCGACACGCAGCGACAAAGCGACATGATCCCATTCATTTCAATGGAGCGCTGGCGACATCCGGCGACACGAGCGACAGTGACCGTTGGCGACAGAATGTGGGCGTGTCAAGCGACAAGAGACAAGCGACAAAAGTTGAGAAATTTCAACTTTATGCAAATGTGAAGCGATTTTCACGAGCGACAACCAATAGGAAAGTAGACTTTCAGTGGAGCTCACGTCACCGTCTCGAGTTCAGGCAAGACAGAGGAGTTCGACGGAGATTTCACTGTTTTATCTGATTTGACTGTAACCACATAAATGGATATAATAAAATGAGGCATGGAAAAGAAACTGTCGACAGTCTCAGTGAGTTTAATTCATACATTTATAGTTCGAGTGTTGTAATTTTATGATGCACGTTTAGCACTGCTGCAGTTCATTTTACAGTTTCCCCTGCATTATGTTGACTATTAGGGACAAGAAAATTGATTATTTGTCAAATTCAAATGACGTTTTAGTAATATATGACAGAATGAGTGAGTTTAATTTGTTGATTGATCGATCGTTAATCTTGTAAATTATTTAATCCACTGAACACTGCTGTGGTAATACTCTCCCAACAACATACTGTTTCTTTTGAGCCTAATTCCTAGTCAAATAAAAAAATATATAGTTGTATATATATATATACAGTATATATCACTTCTGATGGTATTTTGTATAGATATGGCCAGACGTGTAGTCTACCAATACCAGTAGAGCGGCAGCACTACGAACGCCCACAAGCGACTTCACAGTACAGAGACTAGCGACATGTAGCGACAAAATCGCTGGCGGTGTGAACGGGGCTTGAAGCCCCGTTCACACCGCCAGCGACACGCAGCGACAAAGCGACATGATCCCATTCATTTCAATGGAGCGCTGGCGACATCCGGCGACACGAGCGACAGTGACCGTTGGCGACAGAATGTGGGCGTGTCAAGCGACAAGAGACAAGCGACAAAAGTTGAGAAATTTCAACTTTATGCAAATGTGAAGCGATTTTCACGAGCGACAACCAATAGGAAAGTAGACTTTCAGTGGAGCTCACGTCACCGTCTCGAGTTCAGGCAAGACAGAGGAGTTCGACGGAGATCTCACTGTTTTATCTGATTTGACTGTAACCACATACATGGATATAATAAAATGAGGCATGGAAAAGAAACTGTCGACAGTCTCAGTGAGTTTAATTCATACATTTATAGTTCGAGTGTTGTAATTTTATGATGCACGTTTAGCACTGCTGCAGTTCATTTTACAGTTTCCCCTGTATTATGTTGACTATTAGGGACAAGAAAATTGATTATTTGTCAAATTCAAATGACGTTTTAGTAATATATGACAGAATGAGTGAGTTTAATTTGTTGATTGATCGATCGTTAATCTTGTAAATTATTTAATCCACTGAACACTGCTGTGGTAATACCTCTCCCAACAACATAGCTACTGTTTCTTTTGAGCCTAATTCCTAGTCAAATATATATATACAGTATATATCACTTCTGATGGTATTTTGTATAGATATGGCCAGACGTGTAGTCTACCAATACCAGCCCAGCTAACAAGGGACGTCCCCCGGACTTTTCAAACGTCCCCTTAGGTCCGCATTAGGTCCGCTTTGTAACGTTCCCAAGGCACTTGGCCCCCTTCGTAACGTTCGCTGACGGACATTCCGATGACGTTCGCATTTGGTCCATTTTGTAACGTTCGCTGACGGACGTTCTGAGGACATTTGTCGGGGCCAGTTTGCGAACCTCCCTATTTCGTCCCTCACCTACCATTTCCATGACAACACTTGGAAAATCCAGTCGCCCATGCGTTTGCTATCATCAAACCTGACACTTTGCAACTCAGACAAACGAATAATTAAACTAAAATATAATGCAAATATTTGCATTAGTTGTAAAATTAAGTTTGTGCTAAAAATGTTAGTGTTTTAATGTTAAGATAATAACTTTCATGTTACTTCATATAAATTCTATCACTAATAGCTTAAAGATGTAATAAAATCACGAGTCTGTTTTCATCCGTTAATTTAAACATAAAAAAACATGATAATTGATTCAATTGAATATGAGCTAGAATTTATAAAGCTATACATGCACGAAGAGGAATCCCAGGAGCTCTAAAAGAAAGCATCGACTTCAAATTATGAATGCAGCCAAGGAAAACGTGAAGAATGGAAAAATTGCTGGAAAGAAAGTGGAAAATTACACAGGTAAGACAAATAAAAGTATCCTAAACATTGACCTGTCAAACTGTTGGTCAGGCGAAGGTGACTGGTTTTATTAAAAATAATTTATTTTAGTAAAAAATATTGTTCTAATTTTTGCACTTAAGATAGCACATGCTTCACATTTGTTCAAATAACAACAAAAAAATTGAGAAACAGACAAGTGACGATCAAATCATAGGATCGAATAAGCGAGTGACGTCATTCCTTATGGTACGCGGTTTGTTGTATCCGTATCCATGGCAACGCTCAGCTGCGTAGTGACAGTTAACGGTCCTCCTCAGACGCAGCCTTGTGTTTTCCATTTCGTCTGTCTAAAAGGTATTTGTAATGTTTAGATTATTATATATTAGTTACCATAACCACTGTCCGTCTTTAAATTATAGGAAAATGTTACCTTTTAAAACGTTTGCTGAAGTTGTCCGCAATGTACCGCTGATAACCGTTATTATGTTAACAGTAACACTACGAAGCTAACGTTATATGTTAAGCTGAAATATGAGACGTTAATATTTCACATATGGATATATAGACATATAAAATCATAACACTACTGAATATGTTCCTTTTGTTGTTTTAGGTAGATACCAAAGGGGAAGAATTGCCATCGGATTAACCCCACAGCTGACCGACAAACACACACACACGGCTGCCAGCGCATTTGAAGACACACACACGGAAATAGCACAACACCTTTACAATTGTTTAAATAAATAATTTACTTTTTTCCTTACTCCGTGTCTGTTTTCTTTGGTTAGCCAGAAGTAAAATAAAATAATATGATATTCAGGGGACTAAACGCGTAAGTCCTATAAACGTCCCGAATGGCCACTGGTGGTCCTGGGAACGTCCTCTTGATCGTCCGGAGGACGTCTTCCCGAAAGTCCGGGGGACATCAAGCGGACCCTACACGGGGACGTTCGGGGGGACGTTCGCACAGGCCATTTAGGGGACGTTCTGGGGACCTTTTTTTGTTAGCTGGGAGTAGAGCGGCAGCACTACGAACGCCCACAAGCGACTTCACAGTACAGAGACTAGCGACATGTAGCGACAAAATCGCTGGCGGTGTGAACGGGGCTTTACCGTGTTTCCAATGGCATCCGCTGTAAAAAGCTGAATAAAGCTCCTAGATTACTTTCAATTTTCCACAGCTTATATTGTCGGGAGTTTTTTGTCAACTGAAATTTCTTGGAAAGATATTTTTGCAGTGTTTCATGAGCAGAACAATCCGAAAACACATTAAATAACAGTACAGCTCATTGAATAGATGCATGTCTATCCCTCACAGCCTCGCTTTCATTCTCATTAAAAATCAAAGATGGCGCTGCCGTGAATAAGGCGTATGGCAGGCAGGGGGGACATATAATTACTTGACATGTTTAATCTTAGTGTAGAGTAACATTCAAGCTATTTTAAAACACTTTCAAGGAAAAAACATTTGAAAACATAATTTTGGTGATGAGTTTTAAGGGATAAAATTATTGTAAATGGGGGACTTTAAGGGTTTTGGAGCTCTGCTTTCATTACTACAGTAAGTTTCTAATAAATAACATCCAACATTAAAGGATTAGTTCACTTTTTAAAAAACTTTTGCTGATAATTTACTCACCCCCATGTCATCCAAGATGTCCATGTCTTTCTTTCTTCAGTCGAAAAGAAATGAATGATTTTGATGAAAACATTCCAGGATTTTTCTCCATTTAATGGACTTTACTGGCAGTCAAAACGGTTCAAGATCCAAATGACAGTTTCAGTGCAGCTTCAAATGACTTCAGATGACAAATGACGATACCAGACAATGAATAAGGGTCTTATCTAGCGAAACGATGCGCCATTTCGAAAATAAATAAAACAGTTAAAGTATTATTAGCACAAATGCTCGCCTTGTTCTGTCCTAAGATCCACGTTTGTGATTCTCCCGTTCGAACTCGTTCATTAAAATAAACAAATCTTTTTTCCGAGTCATTTTATTCATTCAACGAACGAAATGACTCGAAAAAAGATTTGTTCATTTTGAACGAGTCTTTTTTCCAAGTCATTTTGTTCATTCAACGAACGAAATGACTCGAAAAAAGATTTGTTCATTTTAATGAACGAGTTCGAACGGGAGAATCACAAACGTGGATCTTTTAGGACAGAGCAAGGCGAGCATTTGTGCTTTCGAAATGGCGCATCGTTTCGCTAGATAAGACCCTTATTCATCGTCTGGTATCGTCATTTGTCATCTGAAGTCATTTGAAGCTGCACTGAAACTGTCATTTGGACCTTGAACCGTTTTGACTGCCAGTAAAGTCCATTATATGAAGAAAAATCCTGGAATGTTTTCATCAAAATCATTCATTTCTTTTCGACTGAAGAAAGAAAGACATGGGCATCTTGGATGACATGGGGGTGAGTAAATTATCAGCAAAAGTTTTTTAAAAAGTGAACTAATCCTTTAATGCCAAATGATACAACAAAACAAATTAATGTTCCTGATAGGCTATATCAAAATTGCTGTTAAAAATGAGAGTCCTGTTAAAAATGATTCTAATATAAACTGGGTATATGGGGGGAAAAAACTTAAATAGACATCACACTAAAAAAAATCTGTTTTTTTTTTTTTACAAAAAAAGTCCTGGCAGCTATATGGTTGCCAGAATAATTCTGTAAAAAATACAATTAAAATTGACAGATCAACCTGTACATTATCCCCATATAAAACTGTAATTTACAAACAAGAAAATTGCAAATTGCCATTTAAACCGGTAAATTCAAATATTTATTTTGTACCTTTAACATATACTGACAACCACCATAATAATGCAGGTCATTGCACGCAAACACAAAACACCATCATGCTAACACACAACACTAAAATAATGCAATAAACATTCATTAATAAACAGCAGCTGTAACAAAGCCCATAAACTAATAAAACTATTAAGAAACATAATTATTTAAATTAAATACTGTCAAATGTAATGTCACACAGGGAATTCTGGGAATGTTTACAGTTCCCTTTCAGCCGCTCACGTTCGACCTTACCAGGGTACCCGCGGGTCTTAAAAGCCTTGAAAAAGTCTTGAATTTGATCATCTCAAATTAAGGCCTTAAAAGCCTTAAATTTAGTAAACAAAGTCTTGGATTTCGTTACAAATGTCTTATATATGTTTTTTTGCCTTTGCTAGGATTAAGTTCATACAGTAACAAAATGAACTGTTACTAATGTAGGCTAATTCAAAATGTATGCAGCGTTGAGTGCACCTCGCGCTTCACGTCATAGCAGAAAAGGCGATCGCATGCGCACCCGTTACTATGGTTACTAGGCAAGTGAGCTACAGAACAAGATAGTACCTAGCCTAGTTTAATCCGCTGTGGCCACAAATGACAGAATTTAAACCCCAAATAAGAGCTTTTTCTGTTAAAAGAACATATTTTCTACCCGGTCTTTTCAATAGTATCTGGCAACCATGCGCGCGCTCTCTCTCTCTCTACACTGCTGAAGAAGCGCGGATGATCTGGAAAAAAACAGACAAGCTGGAGTTCAGCGATCTTTATTTAAGACTTTCTACTTAAATTAAAGTGTCATTCAGTCGGTCTGTGTTCTGTCACGAGCCGCTTGCGCTGTTTGTGCGACTAAATCTGCGATCAAAATGCAGGCTATATATCCACCAGTGTTCATACAAGCAAGAATGCAATGTTTTCCGAATATCCACACGATTTTAAATGTGACATTGATTTTATACAACAGTAAAAAAAAAAAAAAAGGGTAACATTAAGTGATGTACTACATTTAAAACAGCATTGTCAGGCTTGCTCTGTTTTGCACGGAATATGTGGCTTTGAACGAATCGTGAGATTCAATGAATGAATGACTCAAAAACTCACTCTAAAGATAGTGAGTTACTGCCACCTACTGGCGATTTTAATGTTTTTAACATTGCAAATTTAATGAACATTGTTTTATTTAAAGCATTATTTCTTTCTTTTTTAAGGTATTACAAAGGTAAAAAATGAAATGGAAAAATTGATTAAAGGGGGCAAATCTTAATTTCTCATAAGCTTAATTGAATTGGCCTAGAGAGAATAATTATGACATTTTCTGTCTAAAGACTACATATAAAATAACTAACAAAAGTAAAGTAACTGCAGTTTGACTAAAAGTTGACAAAAAGTGCAAAGACTTTGTCAACTACCTCTATAAAAAACAGGATGACTCAAATGTGATTAAGACCAATAAGCATTTTCTTCTGAAGACTAAGACTAAATCAAAAATGGCTGCCAAAATTAACACTGGCCTACACACACGTGCACGCTACAATGTTGTTGCGTATGTATTAAATATTACTGATAATTTAAGTAAAATGTTTTATTTAATTAAAGTAGCCTCCTTGTACATAATTATTTTCTAGGGTTTAAAATGTATACACATTTGACATTTTCCCCTCATACTTCTGTCGGAATGGGTGCGAAGTTGGCATTGAATTTCATTTGAAATGGTATTAAAAAGGTCTTAAAAAGCCTTGAATTTAAGTTGGAGGATCCTGGGGGTACCCTGCTTACGTCTCTACAGAACGAGCCAATGAACGTTGGCGTACATGAATCGGAAGCGTGCGCACGCACTCATTGTCTTTCACTTCGGATCCGAGCTTCCTGTTCATCTCTGAACCCTGCAGACTGCTATCGTTCCGTTGGTGTGACGGCGCGAGCAGCGAGTAGCCGCGAACATTTCTATGTTCAAACAAACTGCTGTTTTCACAGCAAAAGAGCTTGTGTCGGTTCGTGTGGGCATTTCCATCAGTGTACATTGTACACAGCGGGCATTCACTGGCTGCCTCAGCACTGTGAGAGTTCACAAAATAGTACTTTCTTTCACAAAAGAGCAACACAAGCATGACCCTGCGTCCTTTTCAGGATGTCATTCTGCTTGTGAATTTCTGGATGCGGTCTTTCCCTGGCGCCAGCAGACGGCCACAACAGCTGCCCCTCCTGTTTTCGGGCAATCAGCACGCTGAGGCAGCCTTTGTGAATAGTTCATGTTCCCATTGTGGGAATAAGACTATGGCAGCGTTAAGATCAAGACTCGCTTACCTTAAAGGATGTTCAGTCCCCACTTTTCCACTGAGGCAATCTCCATGGGTCCCTCACGCCACACAAACACTGCCGCCATTGGAGCCTTCAAAGGAGCGTGCTGGTCCTTCGCATGGACAACAAGTCATGTCCTTTGAAGCTCCACCTGACGACCAGATTGCAGCAACGGTTGTCGGTTGCAGCATCGGAGGGGAGCTTCAGTCCTCTGGAGATGAGGATTCGGCTGCGTTACCCCCTTTGGGGAGTGTAGTGTTGCCCGAGTCCGATCCAGAATGGGCGGATATGCTTTCCCGAGCCGCCGAGAAGGTCGGGCTTGCGTGTATTCCTCCACCATGTCCCAAACCTTCTCAGTTGGACGATTGGTTTTTTCCGGGCGGGCCGTGCTGGTTCTCAGCCCGCCGCCCCGGTGCCATTCTTTCCGGAAGTGCATGAGGAGCTTACTAGGACGTGGCTGCTTCCACCCTCTGTGCCATGGCGCTTCTGCAGGTCCAACAGGCCCAGGCGTTAATGAACATGCACGAGGGTGGTTCTGACCCAGAGCTCCTCCGGGCGCTTAGTGCGGCTACTGACCTCACCTTCCAGGATACAAAAGAAACCGCACGTTCCGTCGGTCAGGGGATGTCTACTTTGGTGATCATGGAGTGCCACCTTTGGCTCTTTCCCAGGTTGGGTTATTCGGCGATGTGGTCAGTAGTTTTGCCCAGAAGTTCTCGGCTGCCCAAAAGCAGACGAACACCATCCGTTTCCTTTTTTGTTCCTTTTCTTTTTATTCAGCCACTGGCCCCCGGGCCCCACAATTTCAATAAAAGAGCAGTTTCTAAAACCTCAAGCCCCTGATTCATCGCTAGCGAACAGCAGTGTCTGTGTTTTGGACGCACTCAAGAGGCCTCTGCACACTCACTCTGCCCATCGACGGAAGCAGGTACGTGTTGCACCACACTTTCAGACTCCACTTTGGGCCACTATGCCGTCGGAGTCGGGTCCCGGCATTCCGACGGACTGCCCCACCGCTTGCACGGTATCTGGGAGCCTGGCAAGCGCATCCAAGCCCGTCTTGCTGGCTCATCCGTACCATCGGACTCGGCTATGCGATTCAGTTCGCGCGGTGCCCCCCAGCCAAGGGCATTCAGTTCACACGTGTTCTGGCAGACAATGCCCTTGTGCTCCGGGTAGAGACACAGACCGTTTCTTCGCTTTGCGTTAGAGGGACGGGCATATAGGTACTTATTGGGGCTTTTCCACTGCATGGTACGGCTCAGTACGGTTCGGCACGGTGTGGCACGGTTCGGCTCGCTTCGCTTTTCCACTGCGTGGTAGGACTCGGCTTGGCACGGCACGGCTCGGCTCGCTTTAGCTCGGTTTGCTTTTCCACTGCAGTTAGTACCGCTTCGAAGTGGGTGGGATTATAGACTGATTGTTATAGTTTATCCGCTCCTCGGCAACCAATGAGATGAATGTCTGCACTTCGTCCACTGAACACGATTCAGCCATTTCTTTTTTTGGAAGTTTTTTTCTTTTATTTTTTCTTCAAGCAAGCAGTTTTAAAACAGGTGCTACAGTGGTGACTATTACTGGCTATTTAAATCCAGCGGGTTTGATGTCTCGAATGCAAATACAATGACGCTGGTAGTGACGATTCTGTCTGACCAATTAGTGATCTGCAGTGTTTCACGTCACATTTTAGTACCGGTACGGTACGCTTGGAACCTCAACAGAGGTGGTACCATTTAAAGCGAGCCGAAGCGAGCCGTACCGTATCGTACCATGCAGTGGAAAAGCGCCACAAGTGAGCCATACTGAGCCATACTGAGCCGAGCCGTATCGTACCATGCAGTGGAAAAGCGCCACAAGTGAGCCATACTGAGCCGAGCCGTACCGTACCATGCAGCGGAAAAGCACCAAAGCATGCCGTACCGAAACGAACGGTGCCGTACCATGCAGTGGAAAAGCGCCAAAAGTCTTCACAAAAGTTACTTGCTCCCATGTGCGAGCGTGGTATATGGTGGGGGTATGGTGCTCAGTCACCTCAGCCACCTAGGGCTTCGGTTCATCTGGGAAAAGAGCAAACTCACCCCGGGACAGAGGATCTCTTTTCCCTGTAAGGAGCTGGACTCGATCAACATGACAGCGCACCTCACAGACGCCTGTGTCCAGTCATTGTTGAACTGCGAGAGCTCGCTCAGACACAGAACAGCGGCACCACTGAAACTTTTTCAAAGGCTCCTGGCCATATGGCATCTGCAGTTACGGTAACGCCGCTCGGATTGCTTCATATGAGGCCGTTCCAACACTGGCTCCACGATCTGGCTCCCGAGATTAGCGTGGCAGAGCGGCTTGTACTGGGTCCAAATTACCCTGCACTGTCGCCAAACTCTCAGCTTGTTATCGGACCACCTTCGTCCAGATGTTCCCCTAGAAACAAGTGTCCAGGCATTCTGTGGTCACCACGGATGCCTCTGCCACCGGCTGGGTGGGCGTGCAACTTCACGTCTGTGGACGGGGCCTCAACTGCATTGGCACATCAACTGCCTCGAGTGGTTAGCAGTATATCTTGTGCTGGGCCGCTTCAAAACACTGCTACTAGGCAAGCATGTACTGGTCCGTACGAACAGCACTGCGAGCGTTGCGTACATTAACCATCAGAGTGGTCTACGCTCCTGCCGCATGTCACAACTCACCCACCATCTCCTCCTTTGGAGTCAGAGGCATCTGAGGTTGCTTCATGCCGTTTATATTCCGGGCCTGGTCAACTGTGCAGCCGATGAGCTCTCACAGCAGTAGATGCTACCGGAGGAATGGCGACTCCATCCCCAGGTGGTCCAGCTGAAATGGAGTCGCTTCGGGACCGCACAGGTAGATCTGTTTGCCACCCTGGACACGTCCCACTGCCAGATATTTATCTCCCTGACCGAGGGCACCCTTGCCACGGGTGCACTGGCACACAGCTGGCCCTGGGACCTATGCAAGTATGCGTTTCCCCCAGTGAGCCTTCTTGCACAGGTCTTGCTTGTCGCGGTCTATTGGCCCAACCGGACCTGGTTCCCGGAACTAGTGCTCCTCACGACAGCCCCTCCCTAGCCCATCCCTCTGAGAGAGAACCTGCTCTCTCAGAGATGGGGCACCCTATGGCACCCGCGTCCAGACCTCTGGAAACTCCATATCTGGTCCCTGGATGGGACGCGTAGGTTCTAGGTGACCTACCCCAGGCGGTAGTCGACACCATCACTTCCGCTAGAGCCTCCTCTACGAGGCGCCTCTATGCATTGAAGTGGAACCTGTTCATTGAGTGGTGTTCTTCTCACCAGGAGAACCCCCGAATTTGCTCGATCAGAGCTGTGCTTTCCTTCCTGCAAGCTGGATTGGAGCGAAGGTTGTCTCCCTCCACCCTTAAAGTGTATGTTGCTGCTAACGCAGCACATCAGGATGCAGTTGAGGGTAAGTCGCTGGGAAAGCACGACCTGATCGTCAGGTTCCTGAGTGCGCAGAGGGATTTGTCTCCTTTCGGCACGTCAGAGACCACCCTTTGAGCCTTTGCAGTCAGCTGAGTTAAAAAAATCTGTTCTGTACGACAGTACTCCTGGTTGCATGTACACTGATCTGCATGCATTTTCGGTCGACAAATCGTGCCTAGAATTCGGCTCGGCTAATTCTCACGTGATCCTGAGACGTGGCCCAAGGTTCCTACCACTCCCTTCCAGGGACCAGGTGGTAAACCTGCAAGCGCTGTCTTCGGAGGAGGCAAACCCAGCAAACCCTTTTCTCTGTCCCGTTTGCATCTGCGCCTATACGTGGACAGAATGGAAAGCCTCATCTCAGTTCTAAGGCTGTCTCCAACCAGAGGATAGCACACTGGATAGTCCCCTAGGTGTGTCGCTTCTTTCTGGGCGCTGGCAGTTGGCGCCTCGCTGACAGACATCTGAAGAGTTGCGGGCTGGGTGACATTAACACGTTCGCTAGGTTTTATAGCCTACGTTTCGTGCCAGTTTCTTCCTGTGTGCTCGCTTCAACCAGCCGCCAGCCTTAACACAGAAGTTCCCGCTCTAGTGTCGGCTAGCTGCGCCACTCCCCTTCACATGGAGCGGATACTTGTGCTTTCCGCCTAAATCCAAATTTTTTTTTTTTTTTTTTTACAATTTTTCCCTGTATAAAATGTTTTTCCAGAGCGTTTTTACAATATTTTTCAGTTAAAATTACACCTTTTTTACAGTGTAACCTTTATTTTTTTCATGTAAATTTACAGTAAAATACTGTTAAAATTTTAATGAATACTGTTAATGTTTTTCGAAGTAACAAATTAACAAATCATCTTATTTACAGTGAAATGCTGTAGAGTCAAATTCCCAGAATTCTCAGTGTGACCCTTCACATTAGATGGTTTTTCATTTCAATAATTGTACAAAAAATTCTGGAAATTACAGTTTTAAGTTGTAAAATGTACAGGTTGTTCAGTAAATTGTTTACTGTATGGTTACTGCATTTTTACTTTATTTTTAGCATTATTGTGGCAACCACATCTACCAGAATAATTCCTACAATACACTGCTTTTTTATTTTGTTTCTACAGTGTAACATATCAGTAGTTTAAAGCCTGGAATGCTGAAATAATAGTCAGAAAAAAAATCTCTATATATTTTATATGTAACAGTGTAGTGAATCTCGTATACAAATTTATAATACAGTTTGCATTTGTGTTTTATGATTTGTATCCTTTTTCATACATCAGTCTTTTATGATCATAATATAGTGAGAATATGTAATTCGTACTCAAAAAGGAAAACCGGCTCAATTTTATTTAGAGACACAAACTGAGCAAAAATATGCAATTTGGTCCAGATGCATTTATATGGACAAAAAGTATCGCTTGTAATGTAAATCAATGATATCTTAATAATAGTATAACAGACTACTTACATAAATTGCATGTAAATATCAGTTGTGTCTCTATTTCTGCCAATTGATGTCTTAGTAAGATATTTAAATGTTTAAATGTCTTTTAAAACATATAATGCAATGCAATACAATACAATGATGATTGAGAGATGAATAAATAAACATTCCTTAAAAGCCTGATGATAATATTTGATACTCACATTTGAATCAAGTAAACTGAAGTCACTTTAGTAAGTGTTCTTTTTGAAATATTACTAACAATATCGAAGTTATTCTTGTTTACTTTTTAATAATAAGTAAAGATATCACAGCAATAAGACATGTGACGCACGAGCTGATGGTGGACGTTTTAAAATTACACTAAAAGGCTTTTACTTGCTAAAAAAAATGTAAACTATCAATCAGACGACATAATGCATGTAGTAGATTGTGTGAAACAGTTTTTTTCAGCAAAGTTTGGATCAAGAGGCCTTAGAAATTACCGTATATACCCGAATATAAGACGACCCTGAATATAAGACGACCCCCCCATTTTCCAGACTTATTTTTTGGGGAAAAAGAGACACACGCAAACACGCACGCACGCACACACACACAACACACACACACACACACACACACACACACACACACACACATATATAGATAGAGAGGCGCGTGCACGTCTGGAGGGAGGCTGTCGAGCGCTCTTAAGAAGCACGTGAAGAGCGCGCGCTACAGTGATGTTTCCTCGCGCGGACCCGCTTCACCTGTTTGTCTGAGGTACTTTTGAAATATAATCTTATACAAATATGCTAAACGTTTAAACTGGCCATTCTAAGTGGGTTTTGTAACTTTTCTCATTTTTTTTTTACGTTAATACACAAATAAAGTAGCTCACCGAAATGCTTGGCAAGAAATTTCTCCCTTTCCCCCCATGATTTTGTCTATATCGCGAATATAAGATGACCCCCCATTTTCAGCCTATTTTTAGGACAAAAACCTCGTCTTATATTCGGGTATATATGGTAATATGTTAAATATGATACAACAGGCTTTATAGGGTTAATTATTGTTTGTGAGGGTAAAATACAACATTTACTTACCCAAAATTCCTCTTTCTGTCAAGTCTGACCATGATTGAGTTGGTTCACACGTACCCATAATCTTAATTGTAAAACATACAAAGAAAAAAAAAAAAAAGAGAGCAGAGAACGTGGGTATTTAAAATGATCATTCTTGAAGAATTTCAAAAATGAGTTATAGAGAAAGAAGTTGAAATTTAAAATTACCATTGAATTAGCCAAAATCACTCCAAAGAGCAAAGAAGACATCTTCACATCTGGACAAAGCAGGACAGTTGATTAAAATAATGCCATTAACAAAGCAAACGGAAGGAAAACTGCATCTCAACTCATCAGGCGACCTCACTGCAGTTCCTACTTTTACAGGAAAGCAGATTGTATCAGTCACTTTCGCTTGTCTTCCTCAAATGTTACTTTAAAAAAAAAAAAAAAAACAGAACAAAAAAAACATAGAATGTAATTATTAAAGCATGAAAAACAGCTGTATGTCACACAAAACTAAATATTACTAAACTAAATTGATTTTCAATGTGGTCTGATACTTTTGAACACTAAGCAAGTGGCAAGTTTTAGGATTTGTTGCCTTTAAATAAAATGTGCATTTACTCACAAATTGCAGATAATATAATGTGTAATGGGAAAAATGTTACATTAGAAAATAATGCACAAAAGCTGCATCTTCACTAGCAGTCACAGACTTTTTGCCCCTGATGAACTGAATATGAAGAGATTTGACTTACAGGTGCTGTTTGCCATGTGATGATCTTCAGCGGTTTGATCCTAGCATCCATACGTCTGTTTGGAGTGTGATGTGTAATCGCATCTGTCTCATATTATCTATTATGCTTTTACACCGTCTTCATCCTTCAGTTCGCAAGGGTAATATCCAAACTCAAATCCATCGCATCCAGACTGTCCTTCTTTCTCCCAGTGTGTGTGTCTCAGGATCTGAGCGCAGACCCCCTCGTAGATGTCCAGCCCACACACTCAGCCGTCATTTTAGCACTTCGCTTTGTAATGCTAATGGATGTCATTTATTAAAGTAGACTTCTTGCGCAAGCGGTGTGAATGTTGGCACACAGAGTTCATCAAGCACAGCGGGACTCTTACCACTGCAGAATGCCACTTATTTATGCACAAACTTCACACACACACACACACACACACACACACACACACACACACACACACACACACACACAACACACACACACACACACACACACACACACACACACACACACACACACACACACACACACACACACACACACACACACACACACACACACACACACACACACACACACACACACCACGACTCTCCATAGACATAATGGTTTTTATACTGTACAAACTGTATATTCTGTCCCCTTACACTAACCCTACCCCTAAACCTACCCATCACAGAAATCTTTCTGCATTTTTACATTTTTAAAAAAACTCATTCTGTATGATTTATAAGCTTTTGTGCCCATGGGGACCTCTATTTAGGTCCCCACTGTGACTCGAGTCCCCATGAGTCTGTGTGCATTCGGGTTTAAGTCCCCACCAGGATAGAAAAACATGCCACACACACACACACCACACACACACACACACACACACACACACACACACACACACACACACACACATCGTAAAGTATTACAACACTTGTTCAAATGGCATGCTGTGAGCTCAGTCTCAACAAAAAGCTTTGTAAAAGCTCAACATTTTGTAAGCATATATAAACTGGCACTAGTGAAAGTAATTTCCACAGTGATGTTAGTTCAACCGGTTTTTGCTTGTCGCATTGAAAGCTGCCCAATAAAGCTGTTTTGTTTTCTGTAGGCTAAGCTTTAGTGTCCTGCAGGACTGCATCAGAGAACACAACAAAAGCAATGACATCACTGATGCACAGTGTACACCAGTGTGCCAAAGAAAGCCTGCTATTAGTATGCACTGTGGAGAACAGCCTCAACACCAGCAAAGAGTTCTGAGATCACTAATGAACAATCTGTTTGTAAATCGAAAACTATACTAAATATTTCATAATGGTCTCGTAGTGCATGTCAAAAAGAATTGAGGATCAAAGCCTTTAGAATTCCAAATGTGGCAGCAATGTTCTACATGTTTAAACCAAAGTTTACGTATTCTTGCATTGGAGAAAAAAAATCGTTAATAATAATATAAATGATATTAACAAAAATAAAATATTTTTTCTGTCAAATTGCAGATAATAGAATTTAAATCATAACAACACTCTGAATAGTTTTATGCTGCTGCATAAATAGACATACATAAATCATTAGCAGATTTAGGCAGGTGGAGCTGGGGAGGTGGAGGGTCTCAGAGGAACTCTCAGAGCACTGAAGGACAAATTACAGCAAACACTGAACCAGAGTATTTAAATGTTGAGCAAGCAATCTCATTGGCTGCATGGGATCAGCAGCGGCCAATCAGCTGAATGACTGAACTAGATATTTGCAATGGAAAAAAAAATCCATGCTTTTCACCAGTGGCATCAGGCTTTTGTAAATTACATGAAAATAAAGGTTCCAAAAGGGTGTTTTCACGACAGTGCCATAAACTAACCATTTTTGGTTCCACGTAAACCTTTCAGGGAGCAGTTCTCAAAATAACCATTTTTTTCTTAGTGTGAAGAACATTAATAATCGGAAGAACCTTTTTCCACTATTAAAAAAAAACCTGTTGTGGAATGCAAAGGTTCCAAGGATGTTAAAGGGATAGTTCACTTTGAAATTAATTTTTGATATGTTTTAGCTTACCTCAAGGGCATCCAAGATGTAGGTGTCTTTGTTTCCACAGTATTTCCAATTTTGATATTTTTAGGTCAAACCGTTCTTGTCTGTCAGTCATATAATGCAGGTCTATGGGGTCCACCTCAAAGAGCATACACAGAGAAGTCCAAATTAAACATGATTTAATGACTCGTAAATGTAAGTACACATTGATGGCCTAAGACACGAAACGAGCGGTTTGTGTGAGAAAACGAACAGTATTATATCGTTTTTACCTCTTGTAAACACAGCCACATCCAAGTGATCTGAGGGGGTGGGAAAGAACGGTCTTTTCCGGAAAGAACCGGAAGGGATCTCTCTCGCGTGTACGTCACTCGTACGCGTGTACGTCACTCATACAATTGTTTTATTTAAAAAAAAAAAAATTTAATTGTTTTCTTTTACGATGGTTTAAACCTCCCGGATAAGCGCAAATTAGTTCCATTTTAATTAGCCGTCTTACCTACAATCTCTGTTCTGTGTAAACAATGAGTGACGTACACGCGAGAGAGAGAGATCACTTCCGGTGCTTTCCGGAAAAGGCCGAAGCGCTCGCGACCTCAGATCACTTGGACGTGGCTGTGTTTACAAGAGGTAAAAACTATATAAATACTGTTCGTTTTCTCTCACAAACCGCTCGTTTCGTGTCTTAGGCCATCAATGTGTACTTACGTTTACGAGTCATTAAATTATGTTTA
The DNA here is from genome assembly GCA_036326025.1 of Chrosomus eos. Lineage (NCBI taxonomy): Eukaryota > Metazoa > Chordata > Actinopteri > Cypriniformes > Leuciscidae > Chrosomus > Chrosomus eos. The sequence continues at coordinate 3,469,600 of CM070836.1, read as the reverse complement.
ATTTGGACTTCTCTGTGTATGCTCTTTGAGGTGGACCCCATAGACCTGCATTATATGACTGACAGACAAGAACGGTTTGACCTATAAATATCAAAATTGAAAATACTGCGGAATCAAAGACACCTACATCTTGGATGCCCTTGAGGTAAGCTAAAACATACCAAAAATTAATTTCAAAGTGAACTATCCCTTTAAAGGTTCTTCATGGAACCGATAGAGAACCTTTATTATATTCTGTAATGAATTGAATATTAAGAGATTTGAATTACAGGTGTTTTTGTAATGACACCTTCTGCTTGTTATAAACTTCTCAAATTTACATTTTGTTTATTTATTTGTTACATCTGACTTTATAACAAAATAAAATGAAATAAAGTAAAATATTGCCCCTTCATGGAAAAGATAATTTCTGGCACTGATTCACATATTTGTTTATTTGTATATACTTAGAAAAAAAAATGTGCCTCCCTAAATGTAAAAAAAAAAAAAAAAAAAAAAATGAAATATATACAAAAAAAATAAATAATTTCTGACATGTTAACTATGAATGATAAGAAACTTTTGTTGTTCTTTTACTTTTACCTCCACAGTCATTAGTAATTAAGATTTAAATATTTTTATGTTTTAAGTTGTTTCCCTCAAAACTACTTCGGACAGGCATTCAGAAACACAGCAGAATTCCCCTTTGCACATAATGTATGATTCCCCTGAGCCTCAACAAAAGCCCTCAACAGTGACCACACACCCGGCCTCTGAATGCCGGCACAGTGCCACCGCAGAGTCAGAGTTATGTGCCAAGCAAAAACAAAAATGGAGGACTAGTTACTAATGCAGTCAGGAACATGTAGAACAATACAAATATGCCTGGAGGTAATTAAGGTTTTGTGTTTGGTTGACCTTTATGAAGAACCTTGGTTCAAAGTTGTAACACCTACAGCTGGCAGCCATACTGGATAGAGTAACTTAAGTCACAGCAATGAATCCTGGCTCATAAAATGCAGCACTGCTTTGGGCTTAAACGAGTATTACTGCCTTAGAGGAAGGAGAAGTTCAGGCATTTTCTAAAGGAAACCCAGAGCAACAGACAACCGCAGTGTGAATAAAAGCAAAGAAGTACCTTTTAAACACTTGCTTTGTCATGGCAGATGCTCAATCACTCCCTAAACAGCTGATTAGTGCTTTTCTAAAATGACTCAGACCAAACCCTTGCTAGCTAAAAGGGTTCAATTCGTATTTCCATTTTTGGCGTGCTATCAACACGCATAATCGCTTTTCAGCGTGTTTATGAATGCCGTTGAACATTACATTGCTGTCTATATAAATATATGACCTACCCCAACCCCGTCCCTAAACCTACCCGTCACTAGGGTTAATACCATTAATAAGTGTTCCCCTACCATCCTAGGACAAAAAATATCGCTCCCCAGATGTAGATCTACATTTTGCTTCGTTTCGCTCGGACATTTAACGGCGTGTACATACACGCGGAATCACTCGGACATTTAACGGCGTAGATATACACGCATACACGCGGATTGCTCAAAATGCGTATAAATAACACGCCACTTGACTTGAAAGTGGCGTGTATGTTTACGCAAAAGTCATGATGTCATGTTAAAATCTGAGAGATTTCTGACCCTACACAACTACAATATTGACACTTAAAAAAGTTCATAAAGAGATTGTGAAACTAATCCATATGTATTGAGCGGATTAGTACAAAATTTCTTAAAAGAGACACAATTGCTTTATATAATGAACGGGCAGTAGGCTTTTATTCACTATAAACATTCATCTACTCATGGAAAACAGAAACTCAAGCATGTTTGCTCGACGTGCAAGAACCAATGAGGTTCATTCTCTTGTTACGCAGCACGTTTGAGCCAGAGCCATATAAAGAGAGAGTTCCGACAACTCCATTGACTCCAATGGAACGTTTTTTTTACAGCAATGGCGGCTCGCGGAGCCTCTCAATAGTTCCCGGAAGTAGCGGCAGCGCGGTAGAGTTACAGCAGAACAGACCGTTTGTGATGCACTTTTAAAAGGTAAGACGTTTAAAGAATAAGATTGTATATTATCAGTACATCTGAATCAAATTAACTTGTAACTTGAACTGTATTAAAGCATGCTAGTTGATTATTGCTCTCTAAATTAGTAGTTTTAGGGGACGTTATCAGGTAAAATAAAGGTCATTGGATAAAGTTAGTAGCTACCGCATAACAAACCACGAACAGCATATTAATGTTTAAACCCGTTCTATTAATGTATGTTTATCCTTTGTTGTGTAATAAGAGGGAAATACTTCTAAACATAGGTTAAATATAACATTGGGGAGTGTGATAGTTGTAATTGATAAAATGAGAATATCGGTTTCATTCCATATTAAATGTGCAATAACGGGGAAAAATCCTTATTTTAGATTTCATATTTGAGTAAGGAAAGTTTATTCATTGTGTTTCTGTTGACTATTACCTGTCTATATTATGATTTAGCCCAGCTGATTTGTATTGATGGGAAAGGGAGATGGAATAAGTAAGATTAAAAAACATGCTTAAAATGGCAGCAAGCCATGTTCTAGATCAAATCACACTAGGCTAAATGGGGTATTATAAATACCATAACTGTATTATATACTAACTCCTATATATAATTTATCCCGTTTTTGTTTCCTTTATCTCTTTCAACACAAGAAGCACAAAGGGGATTCGGTGGATCCTGAAGACTCCTGCACTGACGCTGTACCCTCACCTTCAGTCTCACCTCCTTGGATTTTGCAAGACTTTATGCTCCTTATTTTTAATAAACCTTAAACTTCCAGTGTTGGTCTTTGTGGAAAAAGTGCAGATACACCCAAGTATGATTAGCACAAAATGTTTAGTTCTATTTAGATTGCTCCTGACTTTTAGAGCATATTTTCTGTGTCTGACAGTACAAGAACAACATAGAGGAAAGGCCAGACAACATGCTTGACGTGCAGTTTATTAGACATTTATAAATCCCATTGTGCTAATTCAGTGCAAAAGTGTGTGTGTATGTATATACACACACACATACCGGTCACAAGTTTTATATCGGTAAGATTTTTTTATGTTTTTAAAAGAAGTCTCTTCTGCTCACCAAGGCTGCAATCATTTAATAAAAAAAAACAGTAATATTGTGAAATATTATTACATTTAAAAACAGCGGTTTTCCATGTGAATATGTAGTGAAGTGTAATTTATTCCTGTGATCAAAGCTGAATTTACAGCATCATTACTCCAGTCTTCAGTGTCACATGATCCTACAGAAATTATTATAATATGATGCTCAAGAAACATTTATGATTATTATCCATGTTGAAAACAGTTTTCTTTTATGAATAGAAAGTTCAAAAGAACAGAATTGATCTGAAATGGAAAGCTTTTGTACCATTAATCACAACCGTTCAAAAGTTTGGGGTCAGTAAGAATTTATTTTTTATTTTTTGGGGAAAGAAATTAGAAAATACTTTTATTCATCAAGGATGAGTTAAATTGATCAAAAGTTACAGTAAAGACATTTATAATGTTAGAAAAGATTATATTTTAAATAAATGCTGTTCTTTTGAACTTTCTATTCATCAAATAATCCTGAAATAAAAATGTAAAAAACTGTTTTCAACATAATATAATAATAAATGTTTCTTGAGCATCATATTATAATAATTTCTGTAGGATCATGTGACACTGAAGACTGGAGTAATGATGATAAATTCAGCTTTGATCACAGGAAGAAATGACACTTTACTATATATTCACATAGAAAACCGCTGTTTTAAATTGTAATAATATTTCACAATATTACTGTTTTTTTTTGTATTTTTTATCAAATAATTGCAGCCTTGGTGAGCAGAAGAGACTTCTTTTAAAAACATTAAAAATCTTACCGATCTAAAACTTTTGACCGGTAGTGTCTATATATATATATATATATAGGTCATTGACAAATAAACAAATAAATGTTTTTTTTTTTTTTTAATCTTTTCAAAACTGATGTAATGTATATTTTTGTGTCATGAACAATGTATTTGAACAAGTTTCAGTTGAACATTTCTAAGTGTTTAAATTCACCTGAAATTGTACCAACCTACTCATACTTGAAAGCAGTTTTTACCAGTATTTGATATAGATCTACAAGGATCATTATGGCTCCTCTGGACAATACATTATCATACACACTGCAATTACCATAATAAGAGAGCCATGTTTGCAGTTGTGCCTCCCTGACATACAGATTGCTAGACAAAAGGTTTTCAATCATCAGCTATAAATCTACTGAAATGTATAAAATTTGTTTATATGAAAGGTTAAAATGATGCCATAGAATTCCATTTAAATTAGTATTTTAGTCTGTTCATTTGTGCGGACAGTTGCACAACCTGACATTTTGGGGGGGTTAAGATAACAAAACATAAAATATATATTATCTAAATGTACTAAAAATGAATTTAAACTAAATAGGTTTTATTGATTAAAGTGATGTATGTCATGAATTTATCAAATTATGTTAAGGAAATAATGTATGTGTGTGTGTATAATCATGTTTTGTTTTAAAATGAAATATATTATGTATTCATTTATATAGTAATAAGTGCATAAGCATTGTAAACATTACAATGAATGCAATTTAAAATTTTACTTGTTTGCAATGGCTTTTTAAGACAATCACCTGATTCCTGCAAGTCTCCTGTCCTTGTGAAACCATAGTGAACATTACATGATAACCCTTAAATAACATACAAGTTTAAGAACACAAAAATACTTCAAAACAACTGCAAAACGGTCTTTAACCAAGGTAAAGTTAGCCAGAAAATATGTTAACAAAGGCAGGCAACACTGCTTGACCACAATAAACATTAAATATCAGCAGATTTTTATCTTTTAAAAACAATATTGATGTAACTACATATACATACTACATCCAAATGTCAAAGTATTATATACATATTATAAACCAACGCATTTATTGACTACAAACTACCAAAAGTCACAGTTCAGCTCTCTACCTCCATCGATTTGAATTGGCGCCGAAGCACTTCCTGGAACTATCTGAGGTCTACGCGAATCACGTGACAACCAAGCATTTAGAACTTCCGTTGTCGCAACTCTGTCTTTATATGGCTCTGGCTTGAGCTTCCTCAAGAACCAATCAGGTTCATTCTCATGTTACGCAGCACGCTTGAGCTTCTGCAAGAACCAATCAGGTTCATTCTCGTGTTACGCATCACGTTTGAGCTTCTGCAAGAACCAATCAGGTTCATTCCCGTGTTACGAAGCACGTTTGAGCTTACTCAAGAACCAATCAGGTTCATTCTCGTGTTACGCATCACGTTTGAGCTTCTGCAAGAACCAATCAGGTTCATTCTCGTGTTACGCATCACGTTTGAGCTTCTGCAAGAACCAATCAGGTTCATTCCCGTGTTACGAAGCACGTTTGAGCTTACTCAAGAACCAATCAGGTTCATTCTCGTGTTACGCATCACGTTTGAGCTTCTTCAAGAACCAATCAGGTTCATTCTCTTGTTACGCAGCACGTTTGAGCTTCTGCAAGAACCAATCAGGTTTATTCTCGTGTTACGCAACACGTTTGAGCTTCTTCAAGAACCAATGAGGTTCATTCTCGTGTTACGCAGCACGTTTGAGCTTCAGCAAGAGCCAATGAGGTTCATTCTCGTGTTACGCATCACGTTTGAGCTTCTGCAAGAACCAATCAGGTTCATTCTCGTGTTACGCAGCACGTTTGAGCTTCTTCAAGAACCAATCAGATTCATTCTCGTGTTACGCAGCACGTTTGAGCTTCTTCAAGAACCAATCAGGTTTATTCTCTTGTTACGCAGCACGTTTGAGCTTCTGCAAGAACCAATCAGGTTTATTCTCTTGTTACGCAGCACGTTTGAGCTTCTGCAAGAACCAATCAGGTTCATTCTCGTGTTACGCAGCACGTTTGAGCTTCTTCAAGAACCAATGTGGTTCATTCTCGTGTTACGCAGCACGTTTGAGCTTCTTCAAGAACCAATCAGATTCATTCTCGTGTTACGCATCACGTTTGAGCTTCTTCAAGAACCAATCAGATTCATTCTCGTGTTACGCAGCACGTTTGAGCTTCTTCAAGAACCAATCAGGTTTATTCTCGTGTTACGCAGCACGTTTGAGCTTCTTCAAGAACCAATCAGATTCATTCTCGTGTTACGCAGCACGTTTGAGCTTCTTCAAGAACCAATCAGGTTTATTCTCTTGTTACGCAGCACGTTTGAGCTTCTGCAAGAACCAATCAGGTTTATTCTCTTGTTACGCAGCACGTTTGAGCTTCTGCAAGAACCAATCAGGTTTATTCTCTTGTTACGCAGCACGTTTGAGCTTCTGCAAGAACCAATCAGGTTTATTCTCGTGTTACGCAGCACGTTTGAGCTTCTTCAAGAACCAATGAGGTTCATTCTCGTGTTACGCAGCACGTTTGAGCTTCTTCAAGAACCAATCAGATTCATTCTCGTGTTACGCAGCACGTTTGAGCTTCTTCAAGAACCAATCAGGTTTATTCTCTTGTTACGCAGCACGTTTGAGCTTCTTCAAGAACCAATCAGATTCATTCTCGTGTTACGCAGCACGTTTGAGCTTCTCAAGAACCAATCAGGTTTATTCTCTTGTTACGCAGCACGTTTGAGCTTCTGCAAGAACCAATCAGGTTTATTCTCTTGTTACGCAGCACGTTTGAGCTTCTGCAAGAACCAATCAGGTTTATTCTCGTGTTACGCAGCACGTTTGAGCTTCTTCAAGAACCAATGAGGTTCATTCTCGTGTTACGCAGCACGTTTGAGCTTCTTCAAGAACCAATCAGGTTAATTCTCTTGTTACGCAGCACGTTTCAGCTTCAGTAAGACCCAATCAGATTCATTCTCGTGTTACGAAGCACGTTTGAGCTTCAGCAAGAACCAATCAGGTTAATTCTCTTGTTACGCAGCACGTTTCAGCTTCAGTAAGACCCAATCAGATTCATTCTCTTGTTACGCAGCACGTTTGAGCTTCAGTAAGAACCAATCAGGTTCATTCTCGTGTTACGCAGCACGTTTGAGCTTCCTCAAGAACCAATCAGGTTCATTCTCGTGTTACGCAGCACGTTTGAGCTTCAGCAAGAACCAATCAGGTTCATTCTTGTGTTACGCAGCACGTTTGAGCTTCAGTAAGAACCAATCAGATTAATTCTCTTGTTACGCAGCACGTTTGAGCTTCTTCAAGAACCAATGAGGTTCATTCTCTTGTTACGCATCACGTTTGAGCTTCATCAAGAACCAATCAGGTTCATTCTCTGTTACGTAGCACATTTGAGCTTCACAAGAACCAATCAGGTTCATTCTCATGTTACGCATCACGTTTGACTTCTGCAAGAACCAATGAGGTTCATTCTCTTGTTACGCAGCACGTTTGAGCTTCAGCAAGAACCAATCAGGTTCATTCTCGTGTTACGCATCACGTTTGAGCTTCTCAAGAACCAATCAGGTTCATTCTCTGTTACGCAGCACGTTTGAGCTTCAGCAAGAACCAATCAGGTTCATTCTCTGTTACGCATCACGTTTGAGCTTCTGCAAAGAACCAATCAGGTTCATTCTCGTGTTACGCATCACGTTTGAGCTTCAGCAAGAACCAATCAGGTTCATTCTGTGTTACGCAGCACGTTTGAGCTTCCTCAAGAACCAATCAGGTTCATTCTCTGTTACGCATCACGTTTGAGCTTCAGCAAGAACAATCAGGTTCATTCTCATTGTTACGCAGCACGTTTGAGCTTCTGCAAGAACCAATCAGGTTCATTCTGTGTTACGCAGCACGTTTGAGCTTCTTCAAGAACCAATCAGGTTCAATTCTCGTGTTACGCAGCACGTTTGAGCTTCATGCAAGAACCAATCAGGTTCATTCTCATTGTTACGCAGTCACGTTTGAGCTTCTGCAAGAACCAATCAGGTTCATTCTCAGTGTTACGCAGCACGTTTGAGCTTCAGCAAGAACCAATCAGGTTCATTCTCATGTTACGCATCACGTTTGAGCTTCTCAGCAAGAACCAATCAGGTTCATTCTCTGTTACGCATCACGTTTGAGCTTCTGCAAGAACCAATCAGGTTCATTCTCTGTTAGCAGCACGTTTGAGCTTCAGCAAGAACCAATCAGGTTCATTCTCAGTGTTACGCAGCACGTTTGAGCTTCAGCAAGAACCAATCAGGTTCATTCTCATGTTACGCATCACGTTTGAGCTTCTGCAAGAACCAATCAGGTCATTCTCGTGTTACGCATCACGTTTGAGATTCTGCAAGAACCAATCAGGTTCATTCTTGTTTATGCAGCACGTTGAGCTTCAGCAAGAACCAATCATGTTCGTTCTGTGTTACGCATCACGTTTGAGCTTCTCAAGAACCAATCAGGTTCATTCTCGTGTTATGCAGCACGTTTGAGCTTCAGCAAGAACCAATCAGGTTCATTCTCGTGTTACGCAGCACGTTTGAGCTTCTGCAAGAACCAATCAGGTTCATTCTCGTGTTACGCAGCACTTTTGAGCTTTAGCAAGAACCAATCAGGTTCATTCTCTTGTTACGCATCATGTTTGAGCTTCAGTAAGAACCAATCAGGTTCATTCTTGTGTTACGCATCACGTTTGAGCTTCTGCAAGAACCAATCAGGTTCATTCTCGTGTTATGTTTTACGATTTTTTTGAAGCATCAAAGTGGTAGTTGCATGAATTCGATAGAGGAACAGAAATCTCTCATATTTCATTAAAAATATCTTCATTTGTGTTTCGAAGATGAACGAAAGTCTTACGGGTTTGGAACAACATGAGGATGAGTAATTAATGACAGAATTTGAATTTTTGGGTGAACTAAACCTTTAATAGAATGTCCGTTCAAAGTCATCTGGTCTTTAAAATGTTCTTAAAACGGCAGCACAAAAACTTTATTTGTTGTTTATACAATGTTTTTTCCAAAACATTTTAGTTGGAGGTTCATCTAACATTTAAAAAACAATTCAGAGAACATTCAAAAGTAATATTTGCAAAATGATATAATGGAATGGAATGTTTCTTTACCATTTGTGTAACTAAGAGGAAAAATAATTACCCATTCAGAGGATATTCAGAAATAATGTTTTCATAACTTAAGAAGAACGTTAGTTAAATGTTCTTAGAACATATTTTGGGGATGTTGGGGGAAATTGTAAAATTTTCAGTTCATCTAGAAAAATAACAGATTGTTTCATTTATTAGTAACAAATTCTCTGAATAATGTTTTTAAAAATGAATTCACTTTCATTTAGAGTGTTTCATATTTGCATGGACATTCACAGCCTTAAGCAGACGACCACTTTGATATTTCATATGCTGTTCATGTTAAACCTCAAGAGGATTGAGTGGGACCTAAAAAAAACAAAACAACAAATCACGTCTCATCTTCCAGTAAGTCTCTCCCCCTTTTCGTTTAGGATCATCCACATGCCGAATGCAACCAGCTGCTCCTTTTAATCAGCCTTGACCCATCATGCATCCAGAGCGAACAAAAGCATACAGGCATTTATCTTCCTTCCCTCAACATTACACTTCAGCTCACTGACAAGCCCTTTTCTCTTCCCCTTCCCTCCTTCACATCCACTGTAGCCCACCACCACCATCGCTTGTTACACATTTCTATGGCAACATTAGCTTTCTATGAATGGCATGGCAACGTCAAATAGTATCTTGCCCTAGAACAGGAGAGACAAAAGAAGGATGACCTACATGTGGAGAGAGGAAGGAGATCTTCCCAGAAGAACCCGCAAATCTCCACCGGAAACATACAGCTGATCTTCCTGAGCGTTTCGCATCTGCCGTGTGATCTGTGGTGAACGAAACAGAGTTTTAACATCATGGAGAGAAAGATGTAACATGAGAGGTCACATGATCTAAATAGAAGCTTGTGGAAACATTTCCTTCTTAATCTCTCGAATTGTTTCATGGATTCTTAAACTATTAAGTTTGTCTTTGGAAATTATTAATGGAACCTTTTAAGAAACATAAATTATTTTTTATCAAAGACGAAAGGGATTCAGGGGGAGTCAACTTTAGGAAGTGTGGGGTAAGATGTGCCAGTCTCATCATCTAGCAAACTGGGCATTATTTTGGGTCACATGACCATGTAATCGGAGGGTCCATCATATACAGCTGCCTGCACACCACTGAAGTTTCTACAATAAAAGTTTTTGTGAATTTTTCAGGACTTTTTCAGGTGGGCCGGTGATGAAACTTAAAAAATAATAATGCCTCAGTTTTTTCAATCTTATTTATGAAATGACACAAGCTCACGATTAAATGAAGAAGAAAAAAAGTAATCCAAAAATAATGCTAAACTTTTTTTTATTAATTTAATTATCTATCTATCTATCTATCTATCTGTCAGAATATATATAATAGATAGATAGATAGATAGATAGATAGATAGATAGATAGATAGATAAATTAATATTAAAAAATAGAATATATATATATATATATATTATTAAAAAAAATATATATATATGTGTGTGGTGTGTGTGTGTGTGTGTGTGTGTGTGTGTGTGGGGGGGTAATTATTCTTTAATGTAATAATATCATTTAATAATCCAATTAAGGTAATTTATTTATTTTTAACTGTATATATGAAAAAAACATTTAATTTCATTTAATTTCAGATCATGAAACAGACTTAGCCACATTAGCTTTAGTTTCATTGGACAAGTAAACCCAGGCCCTGTGTGTATGACGACAGAACTGTAATTTTTACAGTGCAGAAGCAATAACGTAAAACCATCATTCACAGCAGAAAGCCTTTGGTGTCATAAAACACCTCAGACTCCTCCTTATCAAGACATAAAGTGGACAACTCAAAAAAATACCCTCACTTTTATACAAACTACTGTATTATTTGGATTAGATCAAATCCATTAGCATTGATATGTCGTTTTTTGAACGGTAAAATAATGGAATGTTTTCTCGTGTACAAACATTCCTATCAGACACTTATTTGGCAGCATGTTTGTCAAACCCTATCAGACTACAGCAGACACGCTTTATGACCGCTCTCCCTCTCCACCATCAGTACGGCCAACATCTCCATAGAGACGCTCTTTAAGGTCTGCCATAAATGCTGAGGGTGTCAGTGGTGAAACAAAGAGGTGCGAGAGAGAAGAAAAACTGGACCAATCAGAGGATGCAATCAGTGTTAGGTGTGCAGGGTTTGGAAGGTCACATGACCAATTTGTCCCAACTGACCCCCGGATTCAGACCGTCACAATGAGCCAGTGGGAGGACACACATGTGTGGAGTGGTTTCAGCTCTCATTTGGTCATTTTTTCAATTCGTGCACATCTTCTGTGAATAAAAATAATATGGTAAACAACATTACAGAAGCTTAAATTTAATGTAATCTATTAAAGTTTTTCAAATTAGATGGTTGGCACAGCATACATGACTGGCTGACCAAAGGTGTTAACTGTCCATTTGACATATACTGACACTTTGTGGGCACTTCATGCAGTGCAACATCGATACTAGGCTCATATTATTATCAGGCAATGACTTTGTAGGCAGCTTTTGAGCACGAATGGGCAGGCTAGCTCATTTATTTAGGGCACGAATGAGACCTAGCCTGCTACTAATTAAACTATATATTCAGATAAGTTTTAAAGCATCACAACATAAAAATTAAAGAATAAAACATCGAGCAATACTCAAGGCTAGCATATGTTATTTGCTCTTGTTTGCTTTACGTTATCCATTAGCCTACCTGATGCTGCCTGTAATCAATCAGGCAAAACAGCTTAGATGATTTATCATTACACAAATTATGCATCGTTTTAACCATGTGAACTATTGCAGTTTATGCTGAAAATTTACCTTTTCACAACAATCCATTCAACAGTAGCGATTTGAAGAGCGTACAATATTTTCAATTCCATTCTTCTGATCGTTGTCTCAAAAACACGCCCACAATATAGGCTTTATGAATAAGGCGCCATCCAACCGAATATTTCAGGAACTGAATTTATTGAAACACCTGTGCGCATTTAATAAAGTATTCAAACTTCTGCAAGTTTACTGCAACAATTCAGGTGCCGCGAACTTCAAATATCTTAGCCTACTCTAATGTTCAAATATGACATGATGTCACGTCCGCCATCTTGAAACGGTCAACATTTCAGATGCTGTCTTTACTCAGTAAAAATTAACAGTTTTTCCACGATCCCACAACACTGTGCAGTTTCTGGTCCAAATTTTCTGAAGAGACATGATCGCTTTATACGCTAAACAGATTAGGCTAAATTCTTGAGTTTTATGTTCGCCGATCAAAGTTTATAGGCTTTGTGAATAAAAGCCTAGATTAAATCTGTTCATCATATCGATTGTCTCTTCAGAAAATTTGGACTAAATGCATATGGGTTAGTTTTACTATCTCTTTATAAACGTTTTGAAGCATCAAAGTGGTAGTTGCGTAGTTTTCAGTGGAGGAACAGAAATCTCTCAGATTTCATAAAAAATATCTTCGTTTGTGTTCAGAAGATGAACGAGTCTTGCGGGTTTGGAACGACATGAGGGTGAGTAAATTATGGCAGAATCTTCATTTGTGGGTGATTTCACTATCAGTTTTTATCAGTTTGACAGAATTTGCTACTTCAAAGTGCCATGGGAAGTCAAATGAACTTTAGCTACTTACTTAACATTTTACCATATACTGCAAAATGTCCATATCCTTCTCCTTAACAGATATTATTTTCAATTGATCATGCCCTTACTGATGATGTGTCATATCTTGGAATATCCGAAGGCCAGATTTTCCTAATCAGTCATCATTAGAACAGAACACATTTTACACATGGGGGAAATGGATAGCTAAAGGCTAGTCAATATTAATTCATGAAGGTCCAAAATTTAAAGCTCTTGATTTGACTTTTGTCTACCTTTCCCGCATTTGTTACAATAAGGCTATACTTAAACAGTGTTGGGAGTAACGCGTTACAAAAGTAATGCATTACAGTAACATATTACTTTTTGCTGTAACCCATACAAAAATGTAATATATATGTACTTATATTTTAAATAGTATGACATATATCTATACATATATTTGACTTATCTGAGAACACAATATATGCCTATGACATATATCTATACATATATTTGACTTATCTGAGAACACAATATATGCCTGCAACATATATGAACATTTATGTGTCCAAACATGTGAAGAAAATATTTGAGTTCATCCATATATGATACCATATATCTGCATATATTACAGTATAGTATTGGTTTCTCACATATATGGACAACATTAAGTATAAATATGTGACATACATATTTGTTTTACACATATTTAATAAATGTATGTAAACAAACATGGATGCGATAGTGATGCATTTTTAAAGCTGTGGCATATGGTACTTTGTGGATTTTGTCAAAAATGACAAAGAAAAACTGCATTATTGTATTAAAAATACTATATTTGGTATATACAGACACAGCATCTCCAACTATATAGGCATTTAATTACAAGGTATTCAAATACACTCTCAGAAAAAAAATGTACACAGTACAAATAATGTTCCTCAAAGAACAGTTTTGTACCTTTTCAATAATAGTACCTTTAATGGTACAAAAACATCTGACTGTCTGTTTGGTACCTTTTAGGAAATGAAGGTACTTTTCTTCTCACATCCAAATTACTGTTTCATTCATGATTGGTTGATGTGTTGAGTATTTGGCATAGCAACAAGACGCTGATTGGCTGAAATCGCTTCAGCTACTGAATTTCCAAACTGACAACGGGAAGCAGCAGACTAACGTTACACGACTGCAGCGGTCGAGTTTATTTTAAATATCAAACTTATCAAACTTGTAGAATACGACATTTAAAGGTGAGTTCTGACCATTTATGTTTATATTTAGTTCACAAGTCGAAAATAAAAAGGTTTCAGTCACTTATTTAGCGAGTTAAATTAGCTTTGCACCAAATGATTTTTAGCCATTTGATATGTATAAAGTTAACGTTACACTTTTTTATATTTTTAATATACTTATTGACTAGTATAAGTCATCGCGTGTACATTATGACGTTTTTTCTCCATTATCCACTATAAATGTTAACTTTGCTATTAGGCACAACAACATATGAACTGATTGGCGCTGCAGCCGTTATTGCATTTTCAAATAGACCGGAGAGCGGGAAGCCGATTAGCAGCACGAGCGCGGACCACCACAAATGGCTGCCCTCTTTATCGTCAGAAGAACTTTAGAGGCTGGACTCGAAATACAAGACAAAGATAAGAGGACACGCAAAGGTGGGTTTTATGTTTATGTTTAACCAATTAAAAAAAATGTATAAAACGTTACAGCAGCTACTCAACATGACAATAGCGAGTGTAAATAAGTTAGCTTAATGTACGAATCCAGTCGGTGATATTAGCCGTCTGCAAATATATTTAAAATCAATTGAGTTTCTGTGTCGTCGTAAGTTAACATTTAATACGTAATTGTTGTAAATGAATGCTCAACCAGAGGTGCCATGTTGGTGTATTTTACATTAGTCCACAATACTTTATGCCGTTGTTGAAGAACGTGATTGAATGCCACCGAACAGTGCACAGATAGTTTATCGCATTGTGTTTAAATGAATGCGATTACCTGATTCTGCCCTAAGTCACATGTCATTAATTTTATCATAGAACTTTGTTGAAACTCAGCAAATGTGTCTTTGATTTTTAGATCATGAAGATGCTGGGAAAAACTGCCTGGTCTCACTGATCATCACACATCTGAGAGTCTGACTTCATCCTCAGCTGTGAGGCAAGTATCAGTACAATGGGTTATTTGTTAAGATTATTAATCTTAATCTTGTGACATTCTTTTTTCTGATGAGGTTGAATTTTTATTCCTAAGACAAAATGTTTGCCATAATGACAGTGATGTCAATCTTGATAAAGCACAGTAAAACTGCACTTCAAATGAAATCTGAAAGATTTCTGTCACTTAATTGAAAGTATATTCACAAAAAATGAAATGTAACATGCAAAATGGCAAAGCAATGTGTAAAATGGCAATGTATTTCTGTTTTTATATTTACATATTATACATGTGCAACATCTGGAGCAAAACAGTTATTCTAAATCAATAATATAATAAATTGGCATTACTACACTAGCTTTAACATAAAATTAAAACATACATTTGAACATTTTATAAGTTTAAAAATTACAATTAAAATGTATTCCAGAAATTAGATGTTTAACATGTTCAAGCAAATATTATAGCAAAATGATAATTTAAGTTATTTTTCCTAGTTGCATTTACACTCAAAGTTAAGGCACTTTATGCAATGATTGACAGGGCGGGGCTTTGATCGGCTCGGAATCCTTTTTTTAAATCCACATTGAATTTTGCTACGTTAATTGCGGGTATTTAATAAATGCAGTCGTAAGTGTCTTAACTGTGAGTGTGAATGCGGTTAAGAAAAATAGCATTTAAAATTATAATTTTGCTACAATTTTAGCTTGAACATGTTAAAGGGCAAAATTGTTCACCCCAAAATTTTAATTCTTTCATTAATTACTCAGCCTCATGTCGTTTCAAACCCGTAAGACTTTCGTTCATCTTTGGAACACAAATGAAGATCTTAATAATGAAATCTGAGAGCTTTCTGACCCCCATAGACAGCTAAGCAACTACCACTTTGACGCTTTAAAAAGTTCATAAAGTGATCGTAAAACTAATCCATATGTATGGTTTAGTCAAAATTTTGTGAAGACATGATCACTTCCTTTATGATGAACAGGTTGAATTTAGGCTTTTATTCACATATAAGTATTCATCATTTCACACATCAGAAACGGTAAACGGAAGCTCAAGCATGTTCGCTTGACATGCGAGAACAAATGAGGTTTACTCTCGTGTGTTGCGCAGCACGTTTGAGAAAGAGGTTTGTTCTCACGTGTCAAGCATGTTCGCTTGAGCTTCTGTTTATGTTCGCTAATCAATGTTTAAATGTGAAGAAAAGACTCAATTAAATCTGTTCATCATATAAAGCAATCATGTCTCTTCCGAAAATTTGAACTAAACAGCTCGATTCAAATGGATTGGTCTTACTATCTCTTTATGAACTTTTTGAAGCATCAAAGTTTTTGTTGCTTAGACTGTCAGTGGAGGGACAGAAAGCTCTCGATTTCATTAAAAAGATCTTCATTTGTGTTCTGAAGATGAACAAAAGTCTTACAGGTTTGGAACGTCATGAGGGTGATTAATTAATAAAAGAGTTTTCATTTTTGGGTGAATTATCTCTAATCATTTTTGTAATACATTTTAATTTTAATTGTGCAACTTGTACAAATTTTAAATGTATATGTTTAAATTATATGTTAAACAAGTGTAAGAAATGGCTAATTTAATTTATAGTATTGAATTTGAATTGTCACCCAAACATTGCACATATGGTATGGAAAATGTCAATTTAAATAAGAAATAAATTGCCATTTTATATATTACATTGCTATTTTCCATATTACATTTCTGTATGCTACCATACTAAAAAGATCGTAAAATAATTTGAATCGAACAGGGGTGCGTTTCCCAAAACCATCGTTGCTAACTAAAGTAGCAACTTTGATGGTTGCAATGCAGTTTCCCATTGCCAACCATCCAAGTTGCTAACAGGTTAGCAACGATGGTTTTGGGAAACGCACCCCTGTTTAGTCCAAATTTAGGGTCAGAGCAGTAGTTGCATAGCTGTCAATGGAAGGACAGAAAACTTTCCCATTTCATTAAAAGATCTTCATTTGTGTTCCAAAGATAAACTAAAGTCTTACAGGTTTGAAACTACATGAAGGTGAATAATTAATGACAGAATTTCCATTTTTGGGTGAACTAACCCTTTATTTACTAAAAATATTGTCCATGGGACTCACTTGTTTGTCTTATTTTTTTTAGTGAACATCTTGTCTTTCACCATACAGTAGCCCTAGCTCTACTCTGCACATTCAAGAGTGCATGATAAATCCTGTTCACAATGGCCATTCTGAAATTATTCTAAAGTTAAAGCAATATTTTTGTGTAAACACAATTTCTCAAATGTGGGAACAAGCTTATATTATAGAAGTGCAAAGTATGGAGAGGAAAACTGTAAAATAGGGCTGCAGCTAACATTTTACTCTTCTGGGTATTTTAAATGAAGCTTTAAGTGAATCATTTAAAACTGTTTTTTTGTGGAAAATTTAGAAATGCAGAAAGTTTTTTTTTTTGTTGGTAAAACTGTTGTTTTCTTATCTGCATTTCAGTTCTTCCAGAAATGGGTCGAATGCATGCTGTGGTTGATTAAATCTGTTTCCAGGATTCCTTAAGGTATAGTTCAGCTAAAAAAATTTAATTCTGTCATTAATTATGCACCTTCATGTCGTTCCAAACCCGTAAGACCATCGTTTATCTTCAGAACACAAATAAAGATATTTTTTATAAACTCCAAGAGCTTTCTGTTCCTCCACTTGTAGCCTGCGCAACTAATACATCCAAGCCCCAGAAAGGTAGTAAAGACACCAGTAAAGTAATCCATGTGACTCCAGTGGTTTAACCTCAATTTTATGAAGCGATGCAAGTGCTTTGTTTTGCGATAATTAAAAAAAACATAATTTACCTCTATATTTACAAAATTATATTATCTAAAGCACATTCACGGAACAACACCCGGTCCTGAGTCAACACAATACGCATGTGTCGTAGTGCTCTCCCTAATGGATTGCATTGCTACTGGTTAGTAATTTTGTAAATAAAGTGGTAAGTTGTGGTGGGGGTTTTTGTGCAAAAAACAAAGCACTTGCATTGCTTCATAAAATGGTTTAAAGCACTGCAGTCACATGGATTACTTCAATGATGTCTTTCCTATCGTTCTGGGCCTTGAATGTGTTAGTTGCATTGCTCCCAATGAAGGGACAGAAAGCTCAGAATTTCATTAAAAATATCTTCATTTGTGTTCCGAAGATGAACAAAGGTCTTATAGGTGTGAAATGACATAAGGGTGAGTAATTGACTAAAAAATTGTAATTTTTGGGTGAACTAACCCTTAAAGCAAAATTGTCCAATGTGTTGAGGTTGGCTAAGCTGAAACCTGTTATAGAAGCACAGTACATGGATGCCAAATGAGATGTTGCAGGATTTGTAGTTCACCCAAACGATGGGCCCCATTGACTTCCATAGTTTGAATAAAATAGAAAATAGCAACAAATTCTATGGAAGTCAATGGGGCACATCAACTGTTTAATTTTTAAAGAACTCAAACAGGTTTAGAACAACTTGAGGGCGAGTAAATGACAGAATTTTCAGTTCTAGGTGAACTATCCCTTTAAGTCTAGAGGCCAAATTTTAGCTCGTCATGGGAGTTTAAATATAATCAATTTACTTCTGTCTTTTCTAATACTGATTCTTCATTTTGTTCAGGAAGAACCGGCTACATCACAATCCACTGTGCAGATTTCGGGACCGTCTTGACTGGACGTGTCTTCAGTGAGAGGAGAATCTTGTGTATTTATGGAGGGTTCTGAAATTGCTGAGCAGTTGGGGTGGAGGATGGCGTTTAGTTAAATAAATGCAGAGGTATTGTGTGAAAAGTGAAAAACAAAACAGAAGTCTAGCTTTGTAGATGAGAAAATATATTTGATGTACTGTAACATTTTATTGTAATTGCACTTTTAATTCTTTCAAATCTTTTTCAAGTGATTTACTGTTAATTTTGCGAAGTCTTTATTGTATTGTAAAGTCTTTGATGTATTTACACAAAGAAATACTTTACTGTAAGTTGGAAAGAAAGTATTCAAACGTTCATATGTATTTGCAGAACTGATTAAATTGATGCCTTTTGGATTCAGTTGTTGAATGTGCGTTATTCGATAGGAAAATAGCCTTAGTTTTCGAAGGAACAAATTTGACACAGTTAAGGTACAAAGGGGCTTGTCACTGGGGTGGTACCTTAAAGGATCAAATTTGTACCTTTGATAAAAGTACAACATTGTACAAAGAAACAAAAGGTACATTTTGGTTGTACACAAAAAGGTACACAAACCCAGTGACAAGGATTTGTACCTTTGGTACAAAATTGTACCTTTTTTCTGAGAGTGTATATGATATAAAACAGTACATTATATTTGTATCCCTAATATAAGTGAAAGTATGTACTATGGAAATAAGTACATATATGCATGTATACATATATGTATCCCTAATATAAGTGAAAGTATGTACTATGGAAATAAGTACATATATGCATGTATACATATATGTATCCCTAATATAAGTGAAAGTATGTACTATGGAAATAAGTACATATATGCATGTATACATATATGCGTCTTACATATATTTAACATTTATGTGCATATACGGGAAAATATATGGCACTTACATGAAAACGGCCATTTTTGCTATATTTTGAAATATATGTTTCATATATGTCTATGTATTTTACATATATGAATTTTACATATATTCTCATATAGGCAGCAGACATACATGGGCACTGACATTATATATGTAATTTACATATATTTACATATATTACATTTCTGTATGGGAACGCAGTAGTGTAAGGCATTACTAATCAATTTTCAGTAATATTTTACTCGGTACATATTCAGTAAGGCTTGCGTTACAAGTTACAACAGACTTTTAGTTTTAATTGTAAAAACAAAAATATATATAGCCTACACAGCAAGACCGCGAGACATTAACAAATGAAAAATGCAAGTAGGCTAAATTACCTATTCGTGGTCAGTCAATAGCCGCCTGTGGTGTCCAAGTCTGTTAATAAAAACTATATGGCAGCGTCTGATATTTTTGTATAGCGATTTATTTTTTACAGGAGTGCCGTGAGGTATGATTTCGGCCTCTGTGCTCGCGCTGGCCAGTGGAGAAGCGGCTAATGGTGAAGATGGCATGAAGAAGACTGCCATTCGCGAGATGGACGTATGCGCATTATAGGCTATTCGTTCTGTGTTTTCTTTCTAAACAGTTAGGCTATGTTTATGTGGTATTTTTCATGTTTTCATCACGCAATCATGTTTTTGATGCGGTGGTGACGCGTTCATGTAAGGGTGCTGCGCTGCCGATAAAGCATCTAAAAGCTGTCACAAAGAACCGGCAAAAGCAATGATTATGAATATGTCAAATATAGCAAGGAGACATTTTAATTGTTTATTAATAAAGTCAAGATGAAGTTGACGATGCTGACTCGCGATCTTCGCAGTAGGAGTGCACCAGAGAGAAATTCACATTTCTTTTCATAAGCAGATAGCAGTCTGTTTTCTTTCGTTTTGAATTGTTCTGTTTTACACGTAGACATTTCAATATAGATATATTTTTCAGGTCCGTGAATAGGCTACCTTATACGCTGAGTTTCGGTTCATTTTTGAGTGAATTGTCCTCCGTGTCGTTATTATTTATAATTGTCTGCTATATTTAGCCTACTTCTTATTTATAAAATCCACGCAATTGCTGGATCAAACATTGATTAAAATTAAGATACAATTAATACAAAACGAAATTCACTTTAAAGAAAGGCTTTGTGTCTTCTGTGTAAGGTCTTTGTGAAAGTTTTAAAGCAGTCTTTTAGTGCCGCTTCAGAGCGCTCGCGTCCGTAACGGAGAACTGTCACGTCTGTAACATTGTTTTTCCTCATAAATGCAAACACGAAAAATAAAATAAAATGAATATTTTATGTTCTGTGGAGACCCTTCTTCATCCGATTTGCGCAGTGTAATTCACAAAATTACAACAACAAAAATCGCTGCCTCCTAAAAGTTAAAGATTTTTTTTTGTCACGCATGACTGTCTATTTCCCTAATATAAAATATAAAATGCATGTGTAGACTGATATTTTTCTAATGTCTGGACTCCTTTCAGGGAGGAGCCTATGGATAAACAGACGTTTCAATATTTTGGTATTAATGCATTTCCTGAGAATTTATTTTTCAAGTTTTGACAGCAAATGTCATGTCCATAACGCTGGAATTCCCAAATTTTAAATAATTTATCCTCAACTTGTTTTGTGGTGTAAGTCTACGTATTTTATAATGTTAAGTTAACTTCAAATAATACTAATAGCCTAGTAATTTAAAGATGTGGTAGCATTGGATCTGGACGGTATGGATAACTCTTGGAGTTGGAAGTGGTGTGTCAGGTAGGCTATGTGGATCTGAGTGTCGCGATTTCGGTTTCATATCGCATATTGTTAAAGCCCTAGTCATTTTAGAACGTTAAGTTCTACTTCTGTATAGTTATTTTGGTGAAAGTAACTCAAAAGTAATACAGGAGTAATGTAACGCATTACAATTCTGAGACAGTAATATTGTAAGGTAATGAATTACTTTTAAATAACAGTAACATGTAATATATAATGTATTCCAGTTTGGAAGTAACTTGCACAACACTGTACTTAAAGGTAAGACCATGCTTAGGCCACTGTAGATGTTTTTTATTTTCGCGGGCAGCCAATGAAGACCTATGAGCTGGGATTATGCAAATTTATTTTATTTAAAATATTAAAAAATACATTGCAGTTGAATTGGTCTCTGTCACGGTCACGCACGGACCAGTTTTGATAATGATTTAGGCTGCAATACATTGTCTGTCCACAAGAGGCCGTTGCTGAACAACTACTCTCTTTCCCATTTTGACATGCTGCCCTTACTTGGTTGAAATGAGCCAGAAACAGTAGCCTTACCTAATTGTTACCTCTGTTGTACCTCTGTTTTTTTTTTTTTTTTTTTTTTTTTTTTTTTACTACCATATCTGAATAATATTGCTCTTTAACTCTAAAACGTTTTAACTCTTAACTCTAAAATCTCATTATAAATACTGCCATGTCCAACCCATAAATTCGCATCAATCTGGTTCCCTCGATTAAAAACACATGGTCGTGATTTTGGTAAAAGACTTTGTTAATTGTTGATTGGTTAATTAATTAATTAATTTTACTGTAAAATACCGTTAAATTTACAGTTTTTGAAAGTGAAAAAGAACAACTCATTGTATAATTTACAGTGAAAAAACGTAAATTGACATTCCCACATTTCCCTGCGTGACACTTCAAATTTTATGTATTTTTGTTGAAATAACTATGTTTCTTCTTAGTTTTCTTAGTTATTTTCTAATCAGTTATGTACATTAGAGTTTTATGTTACATTTAATGTTGTTAAATTAATGTTTATTGCATTTTAAAATTTCATGTGTGTTACCATGATGGTGTTTAGTGTTTGTGCGAATGAAACTGTGCAGCTTCTATGTATAAATTACAATTTTCTTGTGGAAGACCTGCTTGTGATGAGCTTTGATTTATCATGTGACTCTCATCACTACTGTGATGATTGACGGTTATCAGTGTATTACAATGGTACAAAACAGAATTTAATACATAAAAAGAGATGGTAAATTAACATATCAAATAATGAAATACGGTTTATTACTGTAAATTTTAAGTTAAGTCTGTAAAACCAATAATGTCTGTACCATATTTTTGCAATATTTATATTTACAAGACAAATAAAAGCTTAAATTAACCTTATTTCAGCCATTAACAAAAAAAACCCATTCAAAAAACCCATTGACTTTCGGACTATGAAACCGGAAGTGCTAAAATGCAACTTGTTTGTGGGTTTTTCAAAAATATGTCATTCCTGCAGAAATATATTGGATATAATTGAGCAAATTCTGGTAGAAATAAATCAAATATTAAAAATAATTTTAACCCATGACATTTCACATTCCATTTTTTTTTTTTTGTGTGGCAAAACTGTAATATGAAAAATGAACATTACAAGATTGAATGTCAGTGCAGTAATTTCTGCCGGCTAAACTGTTTTGTCTGATTGTGTTTTCTTGAGACAGACGACATCTCTCTTTCGATCAGGTGAGGGTGTTCACACACTCTGCAGGGTCACCGAGTGCTTTCAAACAGGTCCCAGGATGATCCATAAAGAAACAGGTGACGTCTTTATGAGTATGTTATTGATTCATTTAAATCACATTTCAACCTCTTTAACCATTGTTTAAGAAAAAGGGATGATGAGTCGGTATTATTACATATTCCACATTATTATCCAAATTATTTAGATTTTTAGAAGGCACATTATCTCCTCTTTCCCATAAAACTGGATTCACCTTTAAATGTAGATGTGTTTAATGATTGTTGATTTTAAAAGCAATGAACTGAGGTTCACCATCCAAAACATTCTAACGTTTTTTTTTAACCTGAGGACAAATGTTTTTTGTGTGCCCTGTTAAATTCTGACAAATATGCAGATTCCTACACAATGTGTCTTTAATTTGGCCAAAATCAAACAGGTCATTTTCTCCAAGCAGAGATTACGTTGAGTGAAGAGTTTGTGACTTCATAAATGTGGTTTATTGACCTTTCATGTCCCTGTCTTGATACTTAAGAAAACATAATTTGGAGGAAAAATGAAATGTTTAATGTTTTTAGAGATTATTAGATTTAAATACATCTGAAAAGGCATTGAAAGTAAAACAAAACAAAAGAAAGAACAGTCAGCGGAGGCTTGCGAAAGTATAAACAATGCGTAAGAACATAAAATATAATTTCTGGTTTCTTTATTTCACATTGTGCCAATGACAGTCATTGGCAGCACACATTTTAAAACAGTATCGTTGGATATAATGTTAGATTTGTAGTGCTGTCAGGACACTGGCCACATCTTCAGTGCTCATGTCAGGTCTATAATCCGGATCAAATGTGTTTTTGTTTCAAAATGCTCTCTGTCCAGTAGCATTTTCCAAAAGTTTCTTCAAAAGTCCACACTGAAACATCTGAAAACGCTCAAATCATCTTACCTGTCATGTGTAAAACACAATAAAAGCTCTCTGAGATGATACGAGAGACCGTGTCTGGTCTAAAACACAATCACCCTCATGTTTTGATGCAGGACAGCAATTACGAGTATTTTTTCTGTCGTCTTTGCAGGAATGTAAGATTGTACGAAGTATCATTTGTCTTTAGCAACAAGTGAACAGCAAATTCTGGTCTAAACAGATATCTGTGTATATGCATCACATGACTAAACATGCGCCATCGTTTCCAAATACCCTAGTTTTCACAGTCCACAACGTTATCAAAATGTATCTCCAAAAAGCTCAGTTTCGCAGAACAAAAATGCCGTCTCAATGCGAACGGAAGGCCAAAACGCAGATGCTTTTCAAAGAGACTTCAATAGATCCGAACATCAAATGTCCTGTGACATTAATGAAGCATCTCTCCTGTGAGAAGTGATGGCGTCATCAGTCATCAAAAGTCTTTAAAACGCTCATTGATCAGCGTAATAACCCATTAACATTTCTTAGCGCTGATTCATGCTTTCACGGCTGATCAATCTCGCCTGCTCCTTTTGTGTCTCACAGAGTCTCGTGTCTGTGTCGGGGCTTCCAGTTTCAAAGCGTGTGTTGGGGAAGGGAGAGAGGGCTATTCTCCGTCCTGAAATGCACCGTTCGGCTCGGGGAAGCGGACGTTGAACTGTGGGTGACACCGGGGCAGGGGGAACGCTCTGGAGGTGGGCAGGGGGTGCAGAAACATGCTTGTTTTATGGCCTGAACAGAGCGGGGGGAACAACACAAATGGCACTGAGGTGAAGAGGTCGGGAACATAATTCTGAAATGCACAGAT
This sequence comes from Chrosomus eos, assembly GCA_036326025.1. Classification (NCBI taxonomy): domain Eukaryota; kingdom Metazoa; phylum Chordata; class Actinopteri; order Cypriniformes; family Leuciscidae; genus Chrosomus; species Chrosomus eos. Next base: position 3,444,891 of record CM070836.1, on the reverse strand, counting down.
AAATCAGTGTGTGCAAGCACAGACAGAGCTGCTTCAAACACCTGATGCTGCAGCCCAATCTCATGAACGTGCGTATCTATAGCACAAATGCAATTTATATGCAAAAAATAGTTTTTACGTGCATATGATATGCACACTCTAAAAAATGCAAGGTTGTTTTATCCATATTTGGGTCAAATATAGATGAACCCAACCGTTGGGTTAAAAAAATGTATTAATAAATTGTAACCCAACGGCTGGGTTTGTCCATATTTTACCCAAATATGGGTTGAAACAACCCCACATTTTTTAGAGTGCAGTTTTAGCATGCATATGATACGCACTTTATGGAGTGTAATACGCACGTATACTCCCCACCACTAATCCTACCCAAGGGGTTTACAGTGTGTATATATGCATTATTTTATGTATTGCACGATAAATACAATTCATGTTATACATACGCATTTTCATGCATTTTCTAAAAACTGCTGGGTTGTTTCAACCCAACTTTGGGTCAAATATGGACAAACCCAGCCGTTGGGTTAGATTTTTACATTACATTTTTAACCCAACGTTTGGGTTTGCCCATATTTGACCCAAAGTTGGGTTAAAACCCAAGCATTTTTTAGAGTGTGAGATCGTGTTGCTTTACATTTGCCGTCAGCTTTCTCATACGCAGCCTCGCACGCACAAAACACAATCCAGAAAATGCACACATTCCAAAACCAGCAAACCTCACTTGTGTCAGGGCAACACGAGGACGTTCACACCTTGTTAAGTTTTACTACTTGTGCATTTGTTTGACCCAGGTCTTTGAAGTGAACGGCTGAGGAGCCGCAGGGAAACGACTGGAGATCAGTCGTGCCGAATGCACTGGAACAAGAGCGAGTGGATGGATTGCAAACGTTTGCATTTGAACTGGTGCGTCAGTTCCTGGAATTCTAAATTGAAGGAAATAGAATTGAATTAAAGAAATGAATGTAAATTCTAAATTATATTTTTAATATTAACCATTAATTAATCAATGAATAACCCCTACTATTTCAAGTTTTTGTTCTTTAATTAATAGTTTTATTTAGCAAGGACATGCACATTAAATTGATCAAAAGTGGTGCATCAGTTTAATCCCGTTTCCTGGATTTGAATTGATGTAGCAACAGCTGAAGAATTTGAATGGAAGGAAATAGAATTCAATTAAATTAAATTCACATTTATTTGTGTAGTGCTTTTCACAATGCACATCGTTTCAAAACTGCTTTACAGAATTGAAAGTATTAAATTAAAAGAAATGCATATAACGGCTAGTTTATATTAAAGTAGTTTTTAATTCTAGATTATATTATTGATATTAACCATTAATCAAAATATTCAAAATATTTACAAGATTTAATCCAAAAGCTGGTGCAAAGACGTAACAGTGTGTCCAACAGAAACTCATACAACAACTCTGATAGAGAGTGAAATGATGATGAACAGGTGTGATGATTAGATGAGTGTCCATGGCAACGGATGACTGGCGGGAAACTAAGACACATTTGTTTTTGAGGTTTGCGCAGAGATAGCGAATAATCGTATGATCTTTACATCGGAAGTGAATCCATCAAAACTAACTTTAGCTGGGCAATAACTTTATTCTAGTGTTGCTGTAAAGACAAAACAATCTGTTACGGTAATTTCTATTATAACTGTAAAGCTGCTTTGAAACAATCTACACTACCGTTCAAAAGTTTGGGGTCGGTAAGAGTTTTAATGTGTTTAAAAGAAGTCTCTTCTGCTCACCAAGGCTGTGTTTATTTGATTAAAAATACAGAAAAAACAGTAATATTGTGAAATATTATTCTAATGTAAATCAGCTGTTTTCTATGTGAATATATAGTAAAGTGTAATTTATTCCTGTGATCAAAGCTGAATTTATCATCATTACTCCAGTCTTCAGTGTCACATGATCCTTCAGAAATCACTATAATATGATGATCAAGAAACAATTATGATTATTATCACAGTTGAAAACAGTTTTGCTGCTTCATATTTTTGAGCAAACCGTGATTAATTTTTTTCAGGATTATTTGAAAGTTTAAGAGAAAAGCATTCAATTAAAAAATAAATATTTTGCATTATTATAAATGTCTTTACTGTCACTTTTGATCAATTTAATGAGTCCTTTCTGAAGAAAAGTATTAATTTCTTTAAAAAAAATAAAAAATCGTATTGACCCCAAACTTTTGAACGGTAGTGTATACTGTTAAAAGCTCTTTATAAATGAAGGTGACTTGACGTGACTGATGAAAACAAGCTGAAAGTTCATGAAAACAGAAACTAGAAATACAGTAAAAATAATATTTTAACATTGTCATATGCATATTCTTAGTTTTTTTTTTGTTTTTTTATTAAAAAAAACAGCCAAAAGAGACTTCTTTCAAACACATTACAAACTCTTCAATGGTAGTGTATTGTTATCAGCCCTTTAAAAATCTGGATCTTGTCTTTGCAGCAATAAAAAAAATACCTGTGTGATTTTTATTTATTTTTTAAGCAAAAATATGCAAGTCCAGATGCAGTAAAACAATGTCAGTTGTGTCACATTTGAGTTTAGAGACAACATTATGGCGGTGCAGAGAGGATTGTGCCGAGGACTGATGTCAGCTGTGGCTTGCGTGGATTGCTTCACTTTTTTGTTTTGGAAATTCTTTCCTTCAACCTGTACACGAAAGGCTTTCCTAAATTGCATGAAGGAATGCAAAGTCAAGTGATTAAAGGAGCAGAGAGCAGGTGATATTTCAGTGGAAGGGGCACTTAGTATGTGAAGCCTGACTAGAGAGGAGGAGAGAGGAGAGAGAGAGAGAGAGAGGAGAGAGAGGAGAGGAGGAGAGAGAGAGAGAGAGAGAGAGAGAGAGAGAGAGAGAGAGGAGAGAGAGGAGAGAGGAGAGAGAGAGAGAGAGAGAGAGAGAGAGAGAGAGAGAGAGAGAGAGAGGAGAGAGAGAGGAGGAGAGAGAGGAGAGAGGAGAGAGAGAGAGAGAGAGAGGAGGAGAGAGAGAGAGAGAGAGAGAGAGAGAGAGAGGAGAGGAGGAGAGGGTAGAGAGAGAGAGAGAGAGAGAGGAGATGGTGAAGTTCTGCTATAGGTGAAGTTATGAGATCAGGTTCTGTGTAACGCAGACACACATCTTTCTGTGTTCAGGTTTGTATGAATGGGTATTTAGTCAGCGTCCAAAAAGTGTGATAAGAGTGAGCATGAAGGAGCCAGCTCAGGTTTCCCTTCACCACACCAATGAAGACAGGACAAAACACCTGGCCTGTTCTAGAAAAAAGAGTAATCAGTTATCAGAGTATTTTTATTTTGGGAAACTTTTACTTCTTTCCAAGGCATAATATTGTCCTTTTTACTGCCCTGTTCCATAAAAACATGTGTTTCCTCGTGAAGAACTGTCCACTGAGACGCAAGAGTGATGTTTGATTGATGAAGGATTCAAACCTGTTGATCCTGAAGGATTGATTGGTGATTCTGACTGATCCGACTGCAACTGTTCTCCAGTCTAAACGAATCAACTCAGTTCAACTCAACTCTGATTCAATGATCCACTCAAAATGAGCCAAGAACAAGTAGATCGTGCTCGAGCTTAAATGTGCTGCAACCCATGCTCACTTACCAATGAGTTTTAGTATCGGATACTGTAAATTAGATCATATTTATGGTCATGACCGTATTTATTTGTGAATCAAATCTTCTATGAAATTATTGCATAGAGTTTCTCTTAAATGTTTTTTAACAGCATTTTAACCTGTGACGTCTGTATTTTTACACTATCGCCACATTATTATGTACACAAATTATGTTTCTCTCACTGATCTATATAGAATGACGTCATTATATAGATCAGTGGTTTCCCTCCATTTCAAATATATATATATTATTAGCACACTTGAATTATTAGTAACTTAAAATAATATTGTAGTATATTAAAGTTTAATGTTTTGATAGTGTATAATAAGCATTGGTAATACAATAAAAAGTTTGGGTTACACTAAGGTGCTTGTCATGCTGTGTGTGGGTTGAAGGAGAAGATTTGAGTCAGAAAGGCTTCAATTCCAAACGTTTTACTTAAAGTTTACCCACAGGTACAGATAGGAAGGAAGACGGGCAGGAACACTCACAAAAACAGCGTAACATTTACAAGAACCGACAAAGACTAACTGAACACAAGCAAACTAAATACAGGCACTGATGAACAAAAACCAGGTGACACAGATGAAGGTGATAAACAACACAGAGGTGATGATGATGGACTAATGACTGTTGGCATGGAGATAGATGAGTGGCGGGAAAACAAAGGACATGTGACTAAAACTGAAGACAAGCAGAAGATCAAAACAGACACAAACGTGACATTACTCCCCCCCCCCTATGGAAAGCGCGACCTCGCGCCGAAGAAGGACCCAGGCGGCCAGGGCGGAGCGGGCCCTACAGGTGACCACGGCGGAGAGGACCCTACGGGTGGCCGTGGCGGTAAGGACCCTACGAGCGGCCGTGACGGTGAGGACCCTTCGGGCGGCCGTGACGGTAAGGACCCTTCGGGCGGCCGTGGCGGTGAGGACCCTTCGGGCAGTTGGCGGTGAGGACCCTACGAGCGGCCGTGACGGTGAGGACCCTTCGGGCGGCCGTGGCGGTGAGGACCCAACGAGCGGCCGTGACTGTGAGGACCCTTCGGGCGGCCGTGGTGGTGAGGACCCTACGAGCGGCCGTGACGGTGAGGACCCTTCGGGCGGCCGTGGCGGTGAGGACCCTACGAGCGGCCGTGACGGTGAGGACCCTTCGGGCGGCCGTGGTGGTGAGGACCCTACGAGCGGCCGTGACGGTGAGGACCCTTCGGGCGGCCGTGGCGGTGAGGACCCTACGAGCGGCCGTGACGGTGAGGACCCTTCGGGCGGCCGTGGCGGTGAGGACCCTACGAGCGGCCGTGGCGGTGAGGACCTTTCGGGCGGCCGAGGCGGGGAGGACCCTACGAGCGGCCGTGACGGTGAGGACCCTTCGGGCGGCCGTGGCGGTGAGGACCCTTCGGGCGGCCGTGGCGGTGAGGACCCTTCGGGCGGCCGTGGCGGTGAGGACCCTTCGGGCGGCCGTGGCGGTGAGGACCCTTCGGGCGGCCGTGGCGGTGAGGACCCTTCGGGCAGCCGTGGCGGTGAGGACTCTTCGGGCGGCCGTGGCGGTGAGGACCCTTCGGGCAGCCGTGGCGGTGAGGACCCTTCGGGCAGCCGTGGCGGTGAGGACTCTTCGGGCGGCCGTGGCGGTGAGGGAGGAGAGGATGGAGGGAGGAGGCGGGGCTGACGACTCCAGGGAGCTGACTGACGGGGGCGGAGCAGGTGAAAGAGGAGACCAGGGTGGAGCCGGAGAGCCGACGAACCTAGGCGACGCCGAGGGCCGGCGGGACATGCCGACACAGCCGGCTCTGGTGACAGAAGTGCAGGCGGGGACACAGAACGGCACGGTGAAGGCAGAGGGAGTGAGGACCAAAGGGGAACTGAAGGAAGTGAGGAGTCCGACTGAGCCGGGGGGACGAAGGGACGAGGTGAAGCCAGAGGAGTGCAGTCCAGAGGTGAGGGAAGGTGGACGAGTGACCAAGGTGAATCCGGGGGGACGAGGGAGCCTGGCGGAACTAGGGGACTGAAGGGCCACGGTGAAGCTGAGGGAGGTAAGGGCCAAGGTGGAGCAGATGGGACGAAGGGCAGAGGTAGAGTCCTGGTTGCGGAGGTTGGAGGTGGAGGCCGGGGATCCACCAACCAAACTGGAGCTGCAGGCTGGCAGATCCACGGCAACTCCACCTCACAGAGGGAGAAAAGATGAGGGGCAGAGGGGCTGACAGGCTGAGGCAGAAGATCAGAGATGTGGCAGATGAGAGGAGGTGGGAGAGGGAGGCTGGGCAGGAATACCATCTCTGACTCGGCAGACGGGACGTGAACAGTCTCTGGCTGGGCAGACGGGGCGCGAACAGTCCTCGGCTGGGCAGACGGGACGTGAACAGTCTCTGTCTCAGGACCAGCGGTGAAGGCTCGGCGGGACGAGAGCCCGGACCGGGGATGAGGACAGGAGGCATGGTGATGGAGATGGCTGGAGATGGTGGTTGAGTGGCGATGTCATCAGCCTCACCAACGGTGAAGGTTGAGCCACTCAACCACAGCACATGATCCAGGTACCGGGCAAACGAGCCTGGGGTTGCCGCCGCTGGAGCTCGCTGGTACAAAGATTCATCCAGTCCACACCAGAATACGGTCTTCAAAACATTGTCAGCCCAGTCCACGAGGTGGGAAATTTCGAGAAATTTAGCCACATATTCCTCAATCAGGCAGCCATTCTGGAAGCAGTGAGTCCATCGATCGACTCGGGGTAAGTCATAGAGAGAGACTCTCATACTTAGTTTTTAATGGTCGGTTCTTCTGTCACGGTGTGTGTGTACCCTCTGCCCGTCTGCCTGCCTGTTTGTTGTTTTATTTGAGTAAATCTTTGAATTGGAGCTATTTGCCTCAGCCTTTCTTTATCTGCACCACAACCGTGACAGTGCTACAGTGTAATTATACATTTGAGTACTGAGTTATAATAGTTAACTACATGTACTAATATATGATAAGGGTTAGTTGGATGTAATTATGCATAATTAATCATTATTACTACATAACTAATGTGTAACAAGGGCACTGTAAAATAAAGTATCAAAAATAGCTTATTTGCAATACATATTAATTGCATGCAATAATATTCATTAGTGTTGAACCCTAGAGCTGGCTAGAATAAATATATGGTGCATCAATCAGTACTTTTTACTTTTAAAAATCAAGTATTTTTGTACTTTTTCTCAAGTAAAACGTGTACTTTTTAAGGTAGTATCCTAAGATATCTGTTATTTTATTCAACTACTTCATCCACCACTCAGAATAATTATAGTTACAGCTTTTGCTAAACAAATTGTATTGCTATTCCTCAAACATTGGGGTTAGGGCTTTGCTTTAAACCTAGTATTAAATCTGATGCAATAAATTCAGTTTTATAGGCATGCATTTTATATATACATATATAAAAGCCCTTCCCACACTGAAATTTCATTGGTCCAAAATCTTCCTCCTACCTTCTGATTGGCTGTGCTTGTGTGTATGATTGTCCATTAAGCATGGACCAAAAAATTGCTCATCTCTGGAAACTGTAACGTGTATTGTTGGGACACAGTGTTATATTTTTTGAGAAATGTTAGAAAATCTACCAATGCCAGGAATTTTAACTATGAAACATATTGTTATATTTGCATACTAAATTGTCAGTGGATTTCTTTCTCACTTGTGCTGGTGATTTGAAACTTTCAAACCCTAGTTGTACAAACTCAGGTACCTTCTGACCTCCTCACACATCCAGTGTTGTTTCTAACTTGTTTATTTGCTTTTGGCCATATTTAATGTTCTTCTTTGACTAATTTTTCAAATGAAAGGCACAGTTGCCACCTAATCGACCCAGCGATTAGTGCAGTCAGGCTCATGCACAGACACGCTCAGACACTAGAATATTTAGCCTGCAAACGTACACTATATTACGTACCACTATAGTTCTGCTTTTCCATTATGCTTTTCCTGGCATTGTTCTGAACAGATAAATTGCATGCGAAATTGTATCAGACTGAATGTTTGTGCTGGTGGGAAAAATTTAAAGTTCATAACCACAGTTATGAACGCCGTCAGTTTAATACAGCCAAACATATAGCCTTTCAAAGTATATTTAATAGCGTGTGTGAACACAGACGCTTAAAACACATGCACTACACTGAAAAAAATGAACATATCAGGTCTTTGAAATTACACTAATAAAGCATGTATATACAACACAATTCATTTGTTTCTTTTGTGAATGTGATTTAATCAAGTAGATTTCATTTATTTATTTTGAGTGCTGTTATGTTGATTGAATTAAAAGCTTCATCCTTGTTCAGTTTCTGTGCTACTTCTCTCCAGAAGTCATGAGGGAAAAAATGTTTATTTGCACTGGTTTAAACTAGAGTTGCAGGCATGATACACAGAGCATTGTTAATATGCAAACACTGCTGTTTCCTTCAGGAAATAAAGCCCTGATATATTTCAAGCTAAATTGACATTTAGAACAAAATCAGGCCAAAACGAAGTTCGTTTCTGCAGTGCGAATTATCTTGACAAAGCGACCCACCATTGGTCGGTGTGGTGATGATGTAATAGGTGGGTGTGGCTCTGAAGCTCCGCCTTCTTTGAGGTGTAAATCTCCTCCGGTTCATTTCTTCTGTTCAGTCCGTCGAGGACAGACACGAGTGAAAACATGAACACACTGAGAGCCACTGAGAAACACGTCAATTTCGCAAAAACTCCCATTTATTGCACAAAATTTTTGACGCTCGCATGAGGAGGTTTTTCAGGCAATTTGAAAATATTTCGCAAAACTGCAATGGAAACAGTTTTTGCGCATTTACAGTCACCTGACGTAGATGACGGTGTGTTTGGACAGAATACGAGACAGAGTTCTTTATTAAATTCATAAAAGACAAAAGAATTACAGGAATACTGGATTCTAAACCTCAAAGAAATGCCTCAATCAAGACCTCGAAGCAGAAATGAGGAGAAACACAGAAACACTCATATGTGCCGCTCTTAGTATAAGAGTCTTTCCTTGTCATTAATGATTGGATAACAAACACACACACACACACACACACACACACACACACACACACACACACACACACACACACACACACACACACACACACACACACACACACACACACACACACCACATTTCCTTCCATTAATAATAATGGCCAGTGCAGTGGCTGACATATACATAAACCTACCAAAGTCCGTCGCCATGATTTTTGGAATGAGATTGCGAGAGGAAAAAATGAAGTTTTAGTCGCATAACATCGGTTAATGGAAACGCATTCATTTCGCAATAGTTTTTTTTTGTCAACATTTTGAAAAAATCGCAAAAGTTTTGCACAAATCTGTAATGGAAACACTGTTTTTTCCATGTTTAGTACTGTAAGCCTGCTGCTTTAAAGCAATCTACTGTATAAAGTGCTGTATAATTAACGTGACGTGACCGGAGCTGAATTGCAAACATCAACATCTCTATGATCAGATGCTTTCTGAACTGCTGTTTTCTCACCGCTGACATGTTAGTTGTGTGTCTATTGTGTTATTGAGAGGAAAGCGCAGCACATATTCATCTAAACGTCGCTCTCACCAATGTGCTCTCAAAACAGAATCTGTTTACATTAATCTCAAAACAGTATATCACTGCAAAGGTGTTTCAAACTTCTTTTTACTCGGAACAAAAAATAAATTCGCCGTGGGTTTATCAGGGCTTTGAGGAAATATTTTTTCTGTCTCGTGAGATGAAAACGTAGGCTTAGGTGTAGAGTGAGACTGGGAGGAGAGAACAAACCTAAAACACAAACGCACTGTGAAAGGCCTCTCTTGTCCTGCCAGGGGTCTGAATGTGGGATTAACTCTTTTGAGATACCTGCTTTGTGGCACCTGAATGTGAAAGAAAGGCCGGCATTGTGAAGGCCTGACTCCATCTCTCTCGCCCGTGCCGGAGTCTCTCGCCCACCTCTGACTGACAATTAACCACCTCAATGGGGAAATCATTGTTTCTAACTGTGCTTTTGTAAAGAACGACATGCTGTTTCCTTGTTGCCCATTCAGAGGGGATTGTTTGGCTCAGCGTGTGTGAGATTTGGAAAGGAATACCTCGTTCTGCTGGGTTAAGATGTAGATAAACCAAACCCTTAATGATGCCCCTCACCCCAGAGCTTGTGTGTGTGTGTGTGTGTGTGTGTGTGTGTGTGTGTGTGTGTGTGTGTGTGTGTGTGTGTGTGTGTGTGTGTGTGTGTGTGTGTGTGTGTGTGTGTGTGTGTGAAAACACAGTCAAGTGATGGAGAAAGACAGGACGAAAGCTGCCACACAAGATGATAGTGGCATTTAAGCCTTCTTTCATCATGGTTTGAATTGCTCTGCGTTTGTATAGTTGCATGAAAATATTTCTTTGTACTGATAACTATCTAAAACAATTTACTTTTGTGAGAAAAACTCTATTCAATAATTATTGTTGAATAGAGAGGAGCAAAAGTTCCTATTATATATATTTCTGGAAAAAAAAGGTTAGCACATATAACACACACACACACACACACACACACACACACACACACACACACACACACACACACACACACACACACACACACACACACACACACACACACACACACACACACACACACACACACACAGAAAGTGCAAGACATGTAGACAAAAACAATGTGAGAGACTGATATTTCTCTGGAATGTTCTTGTCACAGAGGACTGACACGTAACCATTGACCATTCAGAGAATGTGTGTGTGCGTGCGTGCGTGCGTGCGTGCGTGTGTGTGTGTGTGTGTGTGTGTGTGTTTGTGCGTGCGTGCGCGCAAGTTCATGCATCTCTCTCCACCTGGACGACTGCATTACACACTCCAGCAGTGTCTTGATGAAATTTTTTTTTACTTAAGATCACTTTTACTGCTGCATGTACATACAATTATAAACTTATAATGAAGAAATAAGCCATGAGAGCGAATCCTTACAGTGATTAACCTGCCACAAACTGCCGGTTTTGGTTTCGTTTTCATGGACTTTTCATTTGTTTCTCACGTATATCTGTTTTCCTTTTGTTTCCGCTCATCATTTGTTTCTATGGTGATTAAATGTTTCATTAATTAGAGCAACCCTTTTTGTATTTAAGTTACTTATTTTCATTCAGTTATTGATTGTGTGAACGTGTTACGAAGCCTTTCTCCTAAAGGATTCATTGAGTTTGTTTTATTAAAGAACCTTTTGTTTATTGGAACCTGTTTGAACCTTTTCCTTCATCCTCATCGAGACCAGAACGTGACATCCATCCATCCATCCCCCCAGACACTTCCTCCATCTCTTTCGGGGGGACAGCAAGGCGTTCCCAGGCCAGCCAGGAGACATAATCCCTCCAGTGTGTCCTAGGTCTTCCCCGGGGTCTCCTCCCGGTGGCACTTCCCGGGAAGGTGTCCAGAAGGCATCCGGAACATTTCCCGAGCCATCTCAGCTGGCCCTCTCGGTGTGGAGGAGCAGCGGCTCTACTCTGAGCTCCTCCCGAGTGACCGAGCTTCTCACCCTATCTCTAAGGGATCGGCCAGCCAGACGTCCGGAAAAATTTGGGACAGTGCCGAAATCTAAGCTGTTGTCCCGAAACCCGAATCCAGCCCTAATTGTCCCAAAATTATACTTAAGCAAAATCTTGACTAGTTATTACTACTTATTAGTCATGATAAAACATTAAAAAACTCTCTGTGGAGGTTGAGTCGTCCTGCAGCCAGCCCACGCCGGCTGCTCATTGGCTGCAGCATCTTTTTTGTTCCTGTTTTTTAAGTTCTACAAAGATACAATAGGCGCGAATTTAGATATGCATTGATAAGCTCGTTTTCATTCATTGATTTGTTGACATGGCTGGTGTACCGGAACCCCAACACGCTGCTGAAAAGCAAAAACGTCTCTGCGGGTACCGGGAGGAGTGGGTGGGGAAGTATCCATAGTAGCCATGGACACAGCTCCACCACGACAGACTGGTACATCGACCACATTACTGCAGAAGCTGCACCGATCCGTCTGTCAATCTCCCTCTCCATCCTTCCCTCACTCGTGAACAAGACCCCAAGATACTTGAACTCCTCCACTTGAGGCAGGAACCCTTTTCCGACTGAGAACCATGGCCTCGGATTTGGAGGTGCTGATTCTCATCCCAGCCAGTTCACACTCGGCTGCAAACAACCCCAAGGTCCTGTTCTGAAGGGGCTAGCACGACAACATCATCCGCAAAGAGCAGAGACAAAATCATGTGGGTCCCAAACCTGACACCCTCCGGCCCCAGGCTGCGCCTAGAAATTCTGTCCATAAAAATTATAAACAGAACCGGTGACAACGAGCAGCCCTGCCAGAGTCCAACATGCACCAGGAACAAGTCTGACTTACTGCTGGCAATGCGAACCAAGCTCCTGCTCCTGCTCCCGGACCCCATACTCCCAGGACACCCTCCACAGGACGCCGCGAGGGACACAGTCGAATGCCTTCTCCAAATCCACAAAGTACATGTGGATTAGTTGGGCAAACTCCCATTAACCCTCCAGCACCCTGGACAGGGTATAGAGCTGGTCCAGTGTTCCACGGCTGGGACGAAAACCGCACTGTTCCTCCTGAATCCGAGGATCTACTATCGGCTGTATTCTCCTCTCCAGTACCCTGGCATACACTTTCCTGGGGAGGCTGAGAAGTGTGATCCCCCTGTAGTTGGAAGACATCCTCCGGTCCCCCTTCTTAAAAGAGGGACCACCACCCCAGTCTGCCATCCCGGAGGTACTGTCCCTGACTGCCACGCGATGCTGCAGAGGAGTGTCAGCCAAGACAGCCCCACAACATCCAGAGACTTTAGGTATACAGGGCAGATCTCATCCACCCCAGGTGCCTTGCCGCATTCCACGTCCCTAAAGCTAGTTTCCTTGTCCAGGGATCAGGTTGTCGAGACCGGCCTGGCTCCAGGGCGATGTCACGCTCCTCATTTTTCTTTATAACATAAAGGGTTTATGAATATTTAGTCTGACCCGTCAGCTGGGACCTGTTTGGCTTGGGAGACCCTACCAGGGACATATAGCCCTGGACAACATAGCTCCTAGGATCATTCGGGTACTTAAACCCCTCCACCACGGTAAGGTGACAATTCAAGGAGCGGAGATCGTGACAGAATACCACAATTACTGTAAGAGCTCTATATTAATTTGTTAATTTTACAAACAACTAACATACTTTATCTGTTACAGAACAGAGGACCCGGAGACAGAAGAACAAGTGATGAAGTCTATTGTGGTAAATCCAGGTAAATGGTCAACACAAGGGAGAGAAGAGTCAAGTCAAGTATATTTATATAGCGGTTTTCACAATATAGATTGTATCAAAGCAGCTTCACAGTATCAATCAAAATAACATAACAATGTTTGTTTCTTAGTGGAAAAAACATTCACGTTAGGTAGGGCTGATCAATGGTATTAATGATTGGTTAATTAATTTGAATATCCCCAGAGTACAGGACACAGACGCTGGAGAAGAACGTAGGTGATGATTTCTGGAGTAGTTTTATGGTGAAGTAAATGAGGGAGATCACTGACAGGTGACAAAAATATATGGAGGAAGACCGGATATATATCAGTGTCGAAGTCTATTAAATCTTCCTTCTCGGCAGGACTAGACTCTGGATGGTGGCGGCCATGAAGGTACAAGGTTCTGGAAGGACAGCGGGGACGGAAAGGGAATCAGAGACTTCATCGATTGTGTAGGACGATCCAGTCACACAGAGGATGTTGTCAATGTATTCCCTCAAGGAACACGTGGTGGCAGTAGCTGGGAATTGCCTAAAGAGTGGATCGTCCAGACCCAACCAAAAGATGGGCTTGAGGGCTGGTTCTTTCCCGGACACCTGGTCGACGAGGTGGAAGAACTCCTCTATGTATAGGTCTCAATGGGACGGTGGTCCTGGGAGATGGCCAGAAGATGATCGACAGGGACTAGGGGACTGAGTAGAAAGCCCATATTGTTGCCTTTCTGTTTTGGTCTAGTCTTCTGTTACAGAACAGAGGACCCGGAGACAGAGGAACAAGTGATGGTGTTTATTGTGCAGCAATGGGCAGACAAACAGGTAAATAGTCAACACAAGAGAGAGGAGAGGACACACACACTGGTGAGGATCGCTGGAGAAGATGTATGATCGCTGGAGATAATGGTCCTACAGGTTTCACACATTAGGGTAAAACGAGACCAGACGATGAGGGAACACAAGGTGAGTGGTTTTATGGTGAAGTTAATGAGGGAGATCGTAGACCGGTGCAGGTGACTGTGAAGGAGGTGCAGGTGTGGGCCAAGGAGGATGCTGGGAAATGTAGTGAAGGAGGTGGTGACCGTGACATTATCAGCCTAAATATTTTGTTTATGGTTGCCAAACAATGAAAAATGATTCTATGAAAGGTGCATCAAGAAAACATGCAGTAAAACATTAATGTATTTAAATTATTATATTTATATAATATTTAATCGTAGTGCTTTACTGAAGTTCACCTATTATGATGGTTGAATGTTGACGAACAGGCATGTCTAAAGTTCATTATTTTAATTTGAATATTAACTTAATATATTTTAAATGTACTAAATTCCAACTTCATGTTTAATTACTAATCTATCTAAATACATGACATTCAAGTTTCAATAGAAATTACATTAAAGTATATTATAGTTTATCATAAATGCTTTTCAGTACATTCTGCAGTCCACTTTAACCGTATTTCAATGAAAATAGAAGTAATTATGAAATTATATATAAGATGAACTTAAGTCCAATTTAACTAGATACCAAAAACACTGTATTTAATTTTTTTTTTTTATTCAATTTTCAACTTGCAATTAAGCGTCCGAAAACATTACTTTCACACTTAAGATGAGCCTTTTAAAGTAACATTATTTACATAATAATTACTCTTTTTAAAAGTATGATCACGTGTTCTTTTGTTCTAAATTTGTTATAATGTTAGGCAGGGTAATGAAATCACACTTCAGACGCAAATTCATCATAAATTTACCCTAGTGAAAAATAAATATTTGAAATACATTTATTTTATGCTAAGTATACAAATACATTTACATATTTATGTACTAAATACCATGCAATTGTACTGTTGGTGTACTAAACTGATATACATAAAGTCTGCTAAATTGGAACAACTAATTTTGTACCTAATGTACTTTAGTTATCCTAAAATAGTGCTGAAGTTCAACTAAAGATACTGAAGTATATTTGATTGTGTCAAAGTGGAACTAATGCAAGTATACTTAAGGCTCACCTAAAATATCTAGATTTTTTTTTTTTTTTTTTTTTTTTTTACAGAGATCAAATTATCCTTTTTAATAGTGAAATTAAAACACATTTTCAGGTTTAATATTAAAAGTACTCCAAATAAAGTTGCTTATAAAATTTATACCAGTACGTTTCAAGCGATATGTCAGTGAATATGTTAATGGGTTTATAGTAAACTGTACTTAGTATGAAATAAATGTATTTTGAACACATTTTGGTGTAGGTTTTTTCACTAGGGTATGTATTTCTTCAAGCTCATCAGCAAGCTCTCTCTTCTCTCTCTTCTCTCTCTCTCTCTCTCTCTCTCTCTCTCTCTCTCTCTCTCTCTCTCTCTCTCTCTCTCTCTCTCTCTCTCTCTCTCTCTCTCTCTCTCTCTCTGTGTGAGAGAGTGTGGCCCCTGTGCCGTCACTGTTGGGGGTCCTGTAGAAACTTGCAGAGCTCTCCTCCACACACACACATCCACAGGTGACTGAAACAGGAGCTGAGAGAGTGTCTCTCGCTGAGTGTTTGAGTGCTGTCTGCAGTGGTGTACTGTTACCCTGCTCTCTGCCCGACCTCACACACACACACACACACACACACACACACACACACACACACACACACACACACACACACACACACACACACACACACACACACACACACACACACACACACACACCACACACAACACACACACCATCAAAGACTCTCCATCACTCGCTGATGCCAGTGAGAGAGCATGTGATTTGGTGTGTTTAAAGAGATGCACATGAAGTCAAATGCTAACGTTTACATCTTTCTCACATTTCAAAAAGAAAGTTTAAAGTCAACATGAAATCAGAAGGTCTAGATGAAGGGGTCAAGGTTTGGCTGATGGTTAGTATGGGTAGTTAGTCCCTCCGGGTCTTTTTCCACTGCCAGCCATTCCCAGTGCATTCTGACAAAATTAAATGTTCTGCAATGCTCTCGGACCCTTGTGAAAAATAAGTACGCTTTAGCATACTAAAAGAATACTTATTATGGAAATAATATACTTTAAAGTAATATACTTAAGGTGTGAAATCTATGTAATGTTTTTGAATCCTTAATATCATTTAGAATTAATTGAAAATTATTTATATTTTAATATAATATTAAATGCAATTAGTTGAGTGCTTTTTTGACCCACTTAAGTACATCTTTATATGTAATTTCATAATTAATTATATTGTCTTTGAAATACGATTAAAGTGTAGGCTATTGCTGAATTTCTATTGAAACGTATGTCATTTGTTTAAATATATTTGTAACTACATATTTATAATGATGAAGATGGAATTTAGTACATTAGTTAAAATTATAATAAAGAACTTTACATGTTTTAGTATGTTAGTTAACAGATCAAAATAAGTGTACTTCTTTAAAGCACTACAAAAGATTATTAAAACATAATGATTTAAAATGTACTTTAAAGTAAAACAAATGTATTTGACATTAGTAAGCGTGGTAAGAAAGCGTGTCATGAAAGTGAACCAAGTACACTTACTTGGTCTTTTATTTAATTCATATTATATTGCGTGATGTAATGAAAGCATGAACCAGGGTCTCGTCATCATTGATATTTAAGAACTAACGTAAACAAGCAATATTCCATAGGTGAAAAAAGCCAGATTTAGTAAGTGATGAGATATGAGAGGAGAAAGAAAGGGAACATTCGAAAATGATGACTACGTTTTTAACAGCGGTGGAAGATTGAACAAGAAAGCCAGCAATATTATCAATACTGAGACGGGATTTAAATTGAGGAGGGCCAACCAGATGTAGATTTGTTTTATTAGTGTTTATTTTGAGAAAATTATTGGTCATCCACATATTTATTTCATTAATACAACCCGATATGGAGGTGGTGAGGAAAAGAGCAGTGCGCTTGAAATGAATGTAGAGCTGGGTACCATCTGCATATTAATGAAAATTAAAGCCATGATGATGGATAATGTGACCTAAAGGAAGCATGTAGATAATCAAAAAAAGTAAAGGCCCAAGAACAGAACCCTGTGGTACACCGTGTGAGACAGGGGCAGTAAGTGGACTTAGCCTGGCGGATAGAAATGTAATGTTGATGGTCAGACAAGTAGAGAACCATGACAGAACCCTTCCAGAAATACCAAGAGTGAGAAGTTGTGAGATGAGAATATTGTGAGAAATAGTATTAAATGCAGTGGAGATGTCAAGGAGATTTAAAGTGCAGATGAATCCCAAATCAATAGCCATGAGAAGGTCATTATCTACCGCTGTCTCAGTGCTGTGAAGAATGCGAAAACCTGACTGGGTTGTGTAAACCATAAAGGTTGTGTGATGACAAATAGCTGACAAATCAAGTTGAGCAGCGACCACTTTCTCATGTAGCTTTAAGAGAAACGGAAGATGTGAAATAGGTCTATAATTAGCCATGTATGAAGGGTCAAGACCAGGTTTCTTTAAGCTAGGGGTGAGGGTGACCACCACAGTTTTTAATTCTCGAGGATCAAAACCAGTACTAAGTAGTTGGGAGATGAGAAATTAAATGGGCAATAAAATTACAGAAGCACTCTTTTTAATTAAGGCAGTAGGGGGCCGGGGTCAAGATGGCAGGAGGACGAATTTGATGTCTTGATTAGCTTGATGTCTTTGATGTCTTGTCGAGATATAAACTGGGGTGGGAGGGTCAAAATTAGTGAAGGTGCCAGGACTGACGACAGAGAGAAAATCTTCAGAGAGGATAGAAGAGGGAGAAACCAGGGAGAAGGCTCAGAAATGCTATAGAGACACATACAAGACAGACAGGAAGTTCAGGGACGACCTCTGCGTTCGCTTCAGGGCAGACAGGAAGTTCAGGTACGACCTCTGCGTTCGCATTGAGGCAGACAGGAAGTTCAGGTACGACCTCTGCGTTCACATCGAGGCAGACAGGAAGTTCAGGTACAACCTCTGCGTTCGCATCGAGGCAGACAGGAAGTTCAGTTACGACCTTTGCATTTCGCATCGAGGCAGACAGGAAGTTCAGGTACGACTTCTGCGTTCACATCGAGGCAGACAGGAAGTTCAGTTACGACCTCTGCGTTCGCCTCGAGGCAGACAGGAAGTTCAGGTACGACCTTTGCATTTCGCATCGAGGCAGACAGGAAGTTCAGGTACGACTTCTGCGATCACATCGAGGCAGACAGGAAGTTCAGTTACAACCTCTGCGTTCGCATCGAGACAGACAGGAAGTTCAGGTACGACCTCTGCGTTCACATCGAGGCAGACAGGAAGTTCAGTTACGACCTCTGCGTTCGCATCGAGACAGACAGGAAGTTCAGGTAAGACCTCTGCGTTCGCATTGAGGCAGACAGGAAGTTCAGGTACGACCTCTGCGTTCGCATCGAGGCAGACAGGAAGTTCAGGTACGACCTCTGCGTTCGCATCGAGACAGACAGGAAGTTCAGGTAAGACCTCTGCGTTCGCATTGAGGCAGACAGGAAGTTCAGGTACAACCTCTGTGTTCGCATCGAGGCAGACAGGAAGTTCAGGTACGACCTCTGCTTTCACATCGAGGCAGACAGGAAGTTCAGTTACGACCTTTGCATTTCGCATCGAGGCAGACAGGAAGTTCAGGTACGACCTCTGCTTTCACATCGAGGCAGACAGGAAGTTCAGTTACGACCTTTGCATTTCGCATCGAGGCAGACAGGAAGTTCAGGTACGACCTCTGCGTTCGCATCGAGACAGACAGGAAGTTCAGTTACGACCTTTGCATTTCGCATCGAGGCAGACAGGAAGTTCAGGTACGACCTCTGCGTTCACATCGAGGCAGACAGGAAGTTCAGTTATGACCTTTGCATTTCGCATCGAGGCAGACAGGAAGTTCAGGTACGACTTCTGTGTTCACATCGAGGCAGACAGGAAGTTCAGTTACGACCTCTGCGTTCGCATCGAGACAGACATGAAGTTCAGGTACGACCTCTGCGTTCGCATCGAGACAGACAGGCAGTGTTGGGCAAGTTACTTTAAAAAAGTAATTAGTTATAGTTACTAGTTACTTCTGACAAAAAGTATCTGAGTTAGGAACTGAGTTACATTATTACAAAAGTAACTAATTACCTGGGAAAGTAACTATTGCGTTCCTTTATAAAAATAAAAAAAAATTATATGTGAAATAACTTGTATACCCCCAATATTAAATATGTTACATGAATGAAATGGACACTAAATGGAAAAAAAATATTATTATAAAACATTGTACAATAATCTACACTATTTTAATGTTGCTGTGGGACAATATGAGAAACACCTATTAACTTAAATATTAAAATAGTATCATTACTATAGTGGAACAACAAAACACAATAGATGGTTTAGAACTTTAAATACAGTATTATTGCACACCACAACTGGCCAACAAAGGATTAACTAAGGATTCTTAAGAAATTTACCAAAAATAAATAGTAATAAAAAATACACAAACTCTTTGTAGTGCAAATTAAGATGATAAAACTCACACACCTTTACAACTGGAGGACATACTGTATAGCATATTGAAGTATTTTCTTCCTCACAAAAGTAAAGAGTTTAAAAAAAAACTCTCAATATAATACTGAACAATGCACCAACATAAATAATAATATATAATATTTTGGGGTTTTATTTTTAGAACCTACAGAGAACGTCATCATCAGAGGTTATTTATAAGCCAAATTCTAGTCGTGTCTGCCGCACGTGTTCACAACCGGTCAAACAAAGATGTTTTCTGGGAACGTTCCCTGCAGGTTATTCTTGTGTTTTATTTTATAACCATGCAAACAAATTAACACGTTGCAGATGACCAATATGCTACAGAGATTATTCTAATGCTGAAATGTGTAGCCTACTTTATTTATAAACAATTAAGCTCAGACACACCCGGTCTCTCTCGCGCACTATCAAGCGCACTCTCGTACACGGTCTCTCTCGCGCACTATCTAGCGCGCTCTCGGACACGGTCTCTCTCGCGCACTATCAAGCGCGCTCGCGGCGTTCGCCTCGCTTTAAGTCCAGTCCGGCGCCTCATAAACACACGCGCACCAGAGAAAAAACGTTGCAGGTCCAATGGCGGAGCCTCGGAGAGAGAGCCTACTCGGATGAAAACCGCTTCAATGAGCTCAATTATAGTAACGGCATATTTTATTGTCAATAACGGTAACGCCGTTGTAACGGAGGAAACAGTAATTAGTTTGATTACTCGTTACTGAAAAAAATATAACGCCGTTAGTAATGCCGTTTATTTATAATGCCGTTATTACCATCACTGCAGACAGGAAGTTCAGGTACGACCTCTGCTTTCACATCGAGGCAGACAGGAAGTTCAGTTACGACCTCTGCGTTCGCATCGAGACAGACAGGAAGTTCAGGTAAGACCTCTGCGTTCGCATTGAGGCAGACAGGAAGTTCAGGTACGACCTCTGCGTTCACATCGAGGCAGACAGGAAGTTCAGGTACGACCTCTGCGTTCGCATCGAGACAGACAGGAAGTTCAGGTAAGACCTCTGAGTTCGCATTGAGGCAGACAGGAAGTTCAGGTACGACCTCTGCGTTCGCATCGAGGCAGACAGGAAGTTCAGGTACGACCTCTGCTTTCACATCGAGGCAGACAGGAAGTTCAGTTACGACCTTTCCATTTCGCATCGAGGCAGACAGGAAGTTCAGGTACGACCTCTGCTTTCACATCGAGGCAGACAGGAAGTTCAGTTACGACCTTTCCATTTCGCATCGAGGCAGACAGGAAGTTCAGGTACGACCTCTGCTTTCACATCGAGGCAGACAGGAAGTTCAGTTACGACCTTTGCATTTCGCATCGAGGCAGACAGGAAGTTCAGGTACGACCTCTGCGTTCGCATCGAGACAGACAGGAAGTTCAGTTACGACCTTTGCATTTCGCATCGAGGCAGACAGGAAGTTCAGGTACGACCTCTGCTTTCACATCGAGGCAGACAGGAAGTTCAGTTACGACCTTTGCATTTCGCATCGAGGCAGACAGGAAGTTCAGGTACGACCTCTGCGTTCGCATCGAGACAGACAGGAAGTTCAGTTACGACCTTTGCATTTCGCATCGAGGCAGACAGGAAGTTCAGGTACGACCTCTGCTTTCACATCGAGGCAGACAGGAAGTTCAGTTACGACCTTTGCATTTCGCATCGAGGCAGACAGGAAGTTCAGGTACGACCTCTGCGTTCACATCGAGGCAGACAGGAAGTTCAGTTACGACCTTTGCATTTCGCATCGAGGCAGACAGGGAGTTCAGGTACGACCTCGACCTCTGCGTTCACATCGAGGCAGACAGGAAGTCCAGGTACGACCTCTGCGTTCACATCGTGGCAGACAGGAAGTTCAGGTACGACCTCTGCGTTCGCATCGAGACAGACAGGAAGTTCAGGTACGACCTCTGCGTTCACATCGAGGCAGACAGGAAGTTCAGTTACGACCTTTGCATTTCGCATCGAGGCAGACAGGAAGTTCAGGTACGACCTCTGCGTTTGCATCGAGACAGACAGGAAGTTCAGGTACGACCTCTGCGTTTGCATCGAGACAGACAGGAAGTTCAGGTACGACCTCTGCGTTCGCATCGAGGCAGACAGGAAGTTCAGGTACGACCTCTGCGTTCGCATCGAGGCAGACAGGAAGTTCAGGTACGACCTCTGCGTTCACATCGAGGCAGACAGGAAGTTCAGGTGCGACCTCTGCGTTCGAATCGAGGCAGACAGGAAGTTCAGTTACGACCTTTGCATTTCGCATCATGGCAGACAGGAAGTTCAGGTACGACCTCTGCGTTCACACCGAGGCAGACAGGAAGTTCAGTTACAACCTTTGCATTTCGCATCGAGGCAGACAGGAAGTTCAGATACGACCTCTGCGTTCGCATCGAGGCAGACAGGAAGTTCAGTTACGACCTTTACATTTCGCATCTAGGCAGACATGAAGTTCAGGTACGACCTTTGCATTTCGCATCGAGGCAGGCAGGAAGTTCAGGGACGACCACTGCGTTCGCTTCAGGGCAGACAGGAAGTTCAGGGACGACCTCTGCGTTCGCTTCAGGGGAGACAGGAAGTTCAGGGACGACCTCTGCGTTCGCTTCAGGGCAGACAGGAAGTTCAGGGACGACCACTGCGTTCGCTTCAGGGCAGACAGGAAGTTCAGGGACGACCTCTGCGTTCGCTTCAGGGCAGACAGGAAGTTCAGGTATGACCTCTGCGTTCGAATCAAGGCAAACATGTTCAGTTACGACCTTTGTGTTTCGCATCGAGACAGACAGGAAGTTCAGTTACGACCTTTGCGTTCGCATCGAGACAGACAGGAAGTTCAGGGACGACCTCTGCGTTCGCTTCAGGGCAGACAGAAAGTTCAGGGACGACCTCTGCGTTCGCTTCAGGGCAGACAGGAAGTTCAGGGACGACCACTGCGTTCGCTTCAGGGCAGACAGGAAGTTCAGGGGCGACCTCTGCGTTTGCTTCAGGGCAGACAGGAAGTTCAGGTATGACCTCTGCTTTCGAATCAAGGCAAACATGTTCAGTTACGACCTTTGCGTTCGCATCGAGGCAGACATGAAGTTCTGTTACGGCCTTGTCGTTCATAACAGGACTTTTAAGTGTATTGGATTTGTCTGTAGGCTACAGTACAACAAAGTAGGACACAGCAATAAACACAACAATAAACACAATTAAACCATTCAAAACATAACAATTAAGCCAACTTAACCATATAGTAGAATCCCAAAAATCATGAAAAACTACATCGGACATATAAATCATTTGGTCTCGTGGATCCAGTCGCATCGCTTCTGAAATGCTCCTGGTGGGCGGAGCCGTAATGTGCCGCAGATGTGTGCAGTGTGAGTAAGGGGTCAGAGAATGACAATAGTCTGTGATGGGTTTCCCCCTAGTGACTCTCGAGGGCACTCCAACTGGTGATCGGGACAGTATCAGAGGATGTGAATTCTCTGTTTGCATGGACTGACCTACTAGATTTGTGCACAACAAAGGACAGCATTGCACACAGTGGCTGAATTATGTATGTCATTTAAAATATGGCAGAAATAGTATGATTGGTATGGTGGTATGTTATTCCAAATTCAGCCACTGTGTGCAATACTGTAATGCAATGCACTTGAGTTGACCTTTCTTTTCCAGCATGAGAGATAAAGATTTTTTTATCCTTTCTTTCTTGACTCATTTGATCTGACTTTGAAACATTTCTATTTTTGTAAAAGTGTAAAACTCTATTAAAATGTAAAACAACCAGTTTTAAAATGTCTATTATAATATTTAATATTCTTATTAGTTAGTAATATTTTTTCAGAATTTCATTTCTCAGTGAATTTGATCCTGTTATATGATCCTATTGTTTTGGAGCCACATTTTGATTCCAATAAGAGAAACGATACATTTCCAATAAATCCATGTTTATTTAATTTGTTTTGTATTTTAAATAGGATAAACCAATTTCATATGTGAGTAACGCAACATCACACAAAAAAAGCAGGTGTGATTGAGAGGTCACTGCAGCGAGAGATGCGGCTTTAGATTGTGCAGGTAAAGGAAGAAGGAATGAGAGAAAAGGAAGGTGAAGAGAGATTGACGGGGAGTTCAGGGGTCGGGGACAGGTAAGAGGGCATGCTGAATGACCCGAATAAAACCACACAATTCCCACGCTAAAGGACCTCCTCAGGACAAGATACTTCACTGTCAAAAATCACCTGAACAATCAGCAAAAAATAAAAGTAATATAGTGATCTATACTCCTATTATTTGGAAGAACTTCTTATATATGCTGCTTTTTTTAAATGAAGGGCTGGTGTGTTCTGGTGGTTTGTTAGAGAGAGTGAACACATTTGTCTTTGTGGCGGCTGTAGGAGGCATTGGGGGTGGAGGGGGGTGTGGGGGGTGGGCGGGACGAGCTGCAAGAGAAAATAGAAAATGGAAAATTCCTGTGTGAAGTGCAGTGGTTCGGGATCAGGTGTGAACTACAGAGAGATCAGACAGAGACAGAGTCAAAGGCTAGACAGACAGCTGCCCCCGATACACAAGCCTGAGGCTCTTTCTTGCCTGCGTTGCCAAGGTGTTGCTATGCAGTTTCTTAGGTGTTTTTTAACGTGTACATCAGTTTCTAATGTGCTCAGGGTGGGTACTATGGTGGTTGATAATGTGTTTGATGCCATTTCTGTCAGGACGTCAAATACGATTGACAATTAGCATACAGTTAGGATTGGACGGTATGGTTCTGTTCAGAGCAAGAAGAGCAGTAATAAACCCCTTAGGGTAAACAGAAAAGAACCAACATTAATGTATTGCAGATATCATTAATTCAAGATTTTAAAATACACATAATTAGAGAATGTATTGTGATGCAAGGGAGTCAGAATGCCATGCTGACTGACGAGAGGTGGAGCTGGGGAGGGAGAAGGGTAATCAGCTCCTGAGAAACGCGATAGCTGTTGATAATACTGAACTTATATATGTATACAGTGATAGGTGTCGTATTCCTATAGGTAGACGTGTATCAGCTGATGCGAGCATGACTAACGTAACCTGCCAGAACTGACGCTACACTTTTATATACATTACTAGAGTGTTGTGGGTGGTTACTAAGGTGTTACTATGCAGTTGCTAAGGGGTTTTATAACATGTGGCCATCAGTTTCTAAAGTGCTCAGGATGGTTACTATGGCATCTCACTCTGGTTGCTAATGTGTTTGAAGCTATTTTCAGTGTGTTTTTATACGTTACTAGGGTGTTGTGAGTGGTTGCTAAGGTGTTGCTATGCAGTTGCTAAGGTGTTTCTTAACGTGGCTCTCAGTTTCTAAGGTGCTCAGGATGGTTACTTGGGTATTTCAATGTGGTTGCTAAGGTGTTCTAAGTGATTCTAGTGTGTTGCTATGCGTTTGCTAGAGTGCTGTGGGTGGTTGTGTTACGTACTGTTACGAGACACAAAGGTTGAGGATCCAAATGCAGTTTATTTGAGTAATCCAGAATCATAATCAAACACAGGCAAAGGGTCAAGTCCAGGAAGGCAGTACAAACAAACAAACAAACAAGTAGGGGTCAGAGGCCAAGAACCAAGAGACAATGAAACCAGGGAAGAATGCTCAGAGATGCAGTGCAACAACATACAAGACTTTGCAGATAATGAATGAGAAAACCAGGCTTAT
Source organism: Chrosomus eos (assembly GCA_036326025.1). Classification (NCBI taxonomy): domain Eukaryota; kingdom Metazoa; phylum Chordata; class Actinopteri; order Cypriniformes; family Leuciscidae; genus Chrosomus; species Chrosomus eos. The sequence continues at coordinate 3,419,784 of CM070836.1, read as the reverse complement.
ATAGGTTGAGCAAACAAGAAGATGAGACACAGGTGAAAACAATGAGTGCTAATGAGTCCAGGTAGAGAATTATGGGAGATGTAGTTTGTGAGGGAATGACAATAGTCTGTTGTGCAGTGCCCTCTGGTGGCTCTCAAGGGCACTCCAGCTGGTGAGCGTTACAGGTTGCCTGACACTGATGAAGTAGTTGTTAAGATGTTCTGAGTGTTGTTTTAGCTGTCAGTTTCTAAGGTGTTCATCATGGTTACCATTGCATTTAAATGTGGTTGCTAATGTGTTTGAAGCGATTATCAGTGTGGTGCTATGCGGTTACTAGGGAGTTGTGGGTGGTTGCCTATGTGTTGCTATGTAGTTGCTAAGATGATTTTAGTGTTTTTTGCTAATGTGTGGCTAGCAGTTTCTAAGGTGCTCAGGATGGTTACTATGGAATTTCAATGTAGTTGCTAAGGTGGTCAAAGTGATTTTTAGTGTGTTGCCATGATTTTGCTAGGGTGTGGTTTGGGTGGTTGCCAAGGTGTTGCTAATGTGTTTTTTAACCTGTGGCCATCAGGTGCTCAGGATTGTTAATATGCCATTTCAATGTGGTTGCTAAGGTGTTCTACGTGATTTTTAGTGTATTGTTATGCGGTTGCTAGAGTGTTGTGGGTGGTTTCCAAGGTGTTGCTATGCATTTTCCAAAGAGTGTTTTTTAATGTGTGACTATCAGTTTCTAATGTTTTCAGGATGGTTACTAGGTTATTTCAATGTGGTTGCTAAGATGTTGTAAGTGATTTTTAGAGTTTTGCTATGCAGTTGCCAAGGTGCTGCTACAGAATGCAGTTGTTCTGAGTGGCTATCCATTTCTACGGTCTTCGTATGGGTACAGTTACTAGGACGTTTCATCGTGATTGCGAAGCGGGTGATTTTTAGTTTGTTGCTAGGGGTATGGGGGTGGTTGCCAAGGTGTAAGTGAATGCTTACTGGCTCACTTCAAAAGAACCCACCTCTCAAGTCTCTGCACTGTTTTGGTCTCTAGAGTTGATTTCCTTAAGTGTAAATCAATGCAGTTTTATTGTCCGCCAGGTTAAAACATGTATGTATGATTTAGAAAAGTAAAGGTTTCTCCTCGACATGCTGCATTGTTTGAGATAGCATATTAAAAACAAAGCCTGCAAAAATTCTTTGCAAATCATTGCTGATCGTCAACCATGTCGATTTGAGTCTTATTTATCTTCCTTGCTTTAAAGCACTGCTTACGTTCTCTATCATTTTTTGGGATTATATATGGCATGTTCTCCTGCTGGATCAGTTGCTAATGTGTTAATGTGAGAGAAATATGATGAGATGCTTCACAGGCTAATTTTACCTGATGAAAGTTACAGCTATAGGTCCACTTGCTACTTGCTGAAGAAAGAAATGGACTCCCTTGGAGTAAATGTACTAGCACTCTTCAAAAGCACAGAATCAGGAACTTTAAGTGGCTCTATAGAGTGGAATAGAACTGTTAATGGAGAGGAGTGTTGAGCTGGGGGTTTGTGAGTGTCTGTGTGTATGTGTGATATGAATGTGATGAAGTGTTTGTGTTGGCCGACGACAACATGAGTCCTCAATATGACCGCTGACGAGACCCTGAAACCGCAGACTAGACTAGTGATATAACAGATGCATGTCTCCATTGGGACACAGAGGTCACGCCAGTCTGTATACAGAACCAACCGTTAATAAATGCTAATTTATTAGAAAGCTGTTGCGGCTTTATCAATATCTAAGCTAATCAAAAATTATATATATATATATATATATATATATTATATATATATATATATATATATATATATATATATATATATATATATATATATATATATATATATAATAAATCTCGATTAATTGCATCTAACAAAGTTTATATATATATGCCCGTGCTGGAAAAAAGAGTTGCAATTAGCACATTTTCAAGTTATTGAGTTATTGTTATTTTCATAAATGAGTCAGCAAAGTCTATTTTGAGAAAAATCAAATAAAAGTTTTTATAAAAGTTCCAAAACAAAATCACCTAAAAACCATTTAAAAAAAAAAAACATTAAAATCCCTGGTAAATTTGGCACACACCAAGTCAAAACTAAATATTTCTTACACTTTTTTCCATGATACCACAATTGTTTGATCAACATTATTGAAACAGACAGCATAAGACCTACTGTACTGCACAGATCTAATATAATGTTACACATCCAATAGTTTTCTCCAAAATTTACACCTTTACATAAGACACAACAGATAATGTTTGCGTGAATACTCGCCAAAACAGATATTTTGAAATACTGTGTATGTGTGTTTATCGGGATTGATCGCTGTCTGAGGTGCTCCAGATCTGCCAGTAAGCACGAGTAGGATCGTTTTTCATGGACAAACAAAAAGGTACTCCACTCAGAAAATGTACAAATAAAGATACTTTTAGATTTTTAATTGCTATTTGGAGCATTGGGATTGATAGACGAAGGCTTAATGAACAAATTTTAAACTTCAAAAACTTCAAAATCGACCAAAGAGCGAGCTTTTTCTTTGCACTTTTGTATTGTCTGTACCTCTAAATTATCCTGTGCGCATTCCGTCTGCTTTTGCCAGCACGAGTCACACACATATATATATAGATTAATCGCTATTAATTGCATCCAGAGGTGCCACTAAAGGGGGTGGGGGGTATAGGGGTGGGGGGGGATGTATTTAAGTTAGGACGACTCTAAGGGCCCACACAATATTGGGGCCACCAGAGATCGATTTTATTAATGGCATGGGTGCGGTAAAAGGGCCCAACCCCATATTATTTCATAGGGCTCAAAATTTCCAGAGGCGCCCCTGATTGCATCTAACAAAAGTTTATATATATAGAGGTTTGTGACATGGTGCATTATCCTGCTGGAAGTAGCCATCAGAGGATGGGCACATGGTGGCCATTTTTGCCTACAGGACTGCCGCATACTGGATGTTTTTCCCTTTTCACACCATTCTTTGTAAACCCTAGAAATGGTTGTGCTTGAAAATCCCAGTAACTGAGCAGATTGTGAAATACTCAGACCGGCCCAACCAACAACCATGCCACGCTCAAAATTGCTTAAATCACCTTTCTTTCCCATTCTGACATTTAGTTTAGAGTTCAGGAGATTGTCTTGACCAGGACCACACCCCTAAATGCATTGAAGCAACTGCCATGTGATTGGTTGATTAGATAATTGCATTAAAGGGATATTCCACCCAAAAATGAAAATTCTGTCATCATTTACTCACCCTCAAGTTGTTGCAACCCTGTATGAGTTTCTTTCTTCTGCTGAACACAAAGTAAGATATTTTGAAGAACGATTGGAACCAAACAGTTGTTTGGCACCATTGACTTCCATAGTAGAAAAAAATATATACTATGGAAGTCAATGGTGCCAAAGTTCCAATCGTTCTTCAAAATATCTTTCTTTGTGTTCAGCAGAAGAAAGAAACTCATACAGGGTTGCAACAACTTGAGGGTGAGTAAATTATGACAGAATTTTCATTTTTGGGTGGAGTATCCCTTTAATGAGAATTTGAACAGGTGTTGCTAATAATCCTTTAGGTGAGTGTATATTTATGTATTAAATATATTAGGGACCGAGGTGTACCCGAAGGGAAGGAGGAGCCCACTGTAGCCGTAGGGCTGGAGGAACGGAGCGTAACGGATGGCCTGCGAGTCTGTGGTTCTCTTACGAGAGTATCTCTCGTACTGCGTAATATCTTACGCTATGGGGAAAACCTCTTTTCCACGAGATATTGAAGCCAAAAATTATCCTTAATTTTTTATTAATGTAAAACGCTTTGCAGCAGAAAGCAGACATAGGCGAGACAGCTCTCGCCCCTATTGGCTGTCCTGCGGCAATAGCAGCAGCCTATCTAGAGAGGCTCTGCGTGACGTCATGACGAATGGGGGCACTTCGCGCCCATATCGTCACGTCCCGCCAGAAAGGGTGTGGTCTCGCCCTATAGCTAGGCTCGATAGGCTGATACAAGCTGATTTTCATCTCTTCAGCGAAGCTCACGCATCGCTGGATCCGGAGTGAGAAGCCGCGCCGTCGACCTGTAGCCTTCAGCGGGTCTGGAGTCGCTGGCCTCGCCGCCTTCTGCCGCCGTACCTGCTGCACTTTCCGGCGCCTATATATCCTTTTACTCTGCTGAGAGTGTTTGTTTGCTTACGTAACGCAACTCACACTTCTCCCTAAAACTCTAAAAGAGCTGCGTCTTTTTCAAGATGCCTTCCTGTGGCTCGTACGTTACCGAGCCCAACTCAGCGCGGGTGAAGATCACACGGCTCTCGCGCTCACTAACGGCGGATGCCCCCATTGTGAGCTGTTGCCTATGGTGACTCTGAGGACTCACCTGGCATCCTTCTCAGAGCCTGCACTTCTGCCCGCTGTGGTGCCGCGCCGAGCGCGCCCCTTTGGGTGTCAGAGCGCACTCCACAAGAGGCATGGCCTCCTCGTGGGCATGGTCTAGCGGGGTTACCCATATTTTACATTTATAAAATATTATAACCTGGAGGTTCCCGCCTTACAAGCTAAGCTTTTGGCGGTATAGAATTCAGTGCTATCTGCCCCGCTGTGCGGCCCGGATACTGAGTTTGACCTGCGTATCGCTCACTGACCGGTACAGCAGCTCCATGAGTGTTGACACACATACGGCCACCCAGTTCAGGCTGAATGTTCACCCTGACGATATGGTCTAAATGTTATATGGTTAGCTCCTTTTGGATGCTATTTTATAAGGAATGACGCTTCTAGCCTCTCTTCCTTGTTGGATGGTGTTGGATCCCTGTAAGCACGGCGTGTTGCATTGTGTTCCCCATAGCGTAAGATATTACACAGTACGAGAGATACTCTCGTAAGAGAATGTACTCAGTTACTAACGTAACCTCGGTTCTCTCTAGAGAGGGAACAAGTACTGCGTATCTTGCCGTGCTTGGAATACGCTCTGGTTCGCTTCGGCGATGAAAACCAGCTTGTATCAGCCTATCGAGCCTAACTATAGGGCGAGACTATGCCCTTTCTGGCGGGACGCGACGATATGGGCGCGAAGTGCCCCCATTCGTCATGACGTCACGCAGAGCCTCTCTCGATAGGCTGCTGCTTTTGCTGCAGGACAGCCAATAGGCGCGCGAGCTGTCTCGCCTATGTCTGCTTGCTGCTGCAAAGCGTTTTACATTAATAAAAAATTAAGGATAATTTTTGGCTTCAATATCTCGTGGAAAAGAGGTTTTCCCCATAGCGTAAAATATTACGCAATACTCGTTCCCTCTCTAGAGAGAACCGAGGTTACGTTAGTAACCGAGTACGTTTTATAACATGTGGCCATCAGTTTCTAAGGTGCTCAGGATGGTTACTATGGCATCTCACTCTGGTTGCTAATGTGTTTGAAGCTATTTTCAGTGTGTTTTTATACATTACTAGGGTGTTGTGAGTGGTTGCTAAGGTGTTGCTATGCAGTTGCTAAGGTGTTTCTTAACGTGGCTCTCAGTTTCTAAGGTGCTCAGGATGGTTACTTGGGTATTTCAATGTGGTTGCTAAGATGTTCTAAGTAATTCTAGTGTGTTGCTATGCGTTTGCTAGAGTGCTGTGGGTGGTTGTGTTACGTACTGTTACGAGACACAAAGGTTGAGGATCCAAATGCAGTTTATTTGAGTAATCCAGAAGCATAATCAAACACAGGCAAAGGGTCAAGTCTAGGAAGGGAGTACAAACAAACAAACAAACATGACAGAATTTTCATTTTTGGGTGGAGTATCCCTTTAATGAGAATTTGAACAGGTGTTCCTAATAATCCTTTAGGTGAGTGTATATATATGTATTAAATATATTAGGGACCGAGGTGTACCCGAAGGGAAGGAGGAGCCCACTGTAGCCGTAGGGCTGGAGGAACGGAGCGTAACGGATGGCCTGCGAGTCTGAAGCAGAGTGACGACTGACGAGGGAACCCCGTGGAGCCGCAAGGCCGAGGGTCTCAGGTGGTGCCGCAAGGCCGAGGGTCTCAGGTGGAGCCCCAAGGCCGAGGGTCTCAGGTGGTGCCGGAAGGCCGAGGGTCTCAGGTGGAGCCCCAAGGCCGAGGGTCTCAGGTGGTGCCGCAAGGCCGAGGGTCTCAGGTGGAGCCCCAAGGCCGAGGGTCTCAGGTGGTGCCGCAAGGCCGAGGGTCTCAGGTGGAGCCCCAAGGCCGAGGGTCTCAGGTGGTGCCGCAAGGCCGAGGGTCTCAGGTGGTGCCCCAAGGCGGAGGGTCTCAGGTTTGGAGCCGCAAGGCGGAGGGTCTCAGGTGGAGCCGCAAGGCGGAGGGTCTCAGGTGGAGCCGCAAGGCCGAGGGTCTCAGGTGGTGCCGCAAGGCGAGGGTCTCAGGTGGTGCCGCAAGGCGGAGGGTCTCAGGTGGAGCCGCAAGGCCGAAGGGTCTCAGGTGGGCCGCAAGGCAGAGGGTCTCAGGTGGTAGCCGCAAGGCAGAGGGTCTCAGGTGGAGCCGCAAGGCCGAGGGTCTCAGGTGGTGCCGCAAGGCGGAGGGTCTCAGGTGGTGCCGCAAGGCGAGGGTCTCAGGTGGAGCCGCAAGGCCGAGGGTCTCAGGTGGAGCCGCAAGGCGGAGGGCCTCAGGTGGAGCCGCAAGGCGGAGGGTCTCAGGTGGAGCCGCAAGGCGGAGGGTCTCAGGTGGAGCCGCAAGGCGAGGGTCTCAGGTGGTGCCGCAAGGCCGAGGGTCTCAGGTGGTGCCGCAAGGCCGAGGGTCTCAGGTGGAGCCGCAAGGCCGAGGGTCTCAGGTGGAGCCGCAAGGCCGAGGGTCTCAGGTGGTGCGCAAGGCGAGGGTCTCAGGTGGTAGCCGCAAGGCGAGGGTCTCAGGTGGAGCCGCAAGGCCGAGGGTCTCAGGTGGAGCCGCAAGGCCGAGGGTCTCAGGTGGAGCCGCAAGGCCGAGGGTCTCAGGTGTGAGCCGCAAGGCGGAGGGTCTCAGATGGTAGCCGCAAGGCCGAGGGTCTCAGATGGAGCCGCAAGGCCGAGGGTCTCAGGTGGAGCCGCAAGGCCGAGGGTCTCAGGTGGAGCCGCAAGGCCGAGGGTCTCAGGTGGAGCCGCAAGGCCGAGGGTCTCAGGTGGAGCCGCAAGGCCGAGGGTCTCAGGGGAGCGCAAGGCGAGGTCTCAGGGGAAGCCGCAGGTGGAGCGCAAGGCCGAGGGTCTCAGGTGGAGCGCAAGGCCGAGGGCCTCAGGTGGAGCCGCAAGGCCGAGGGTCTCAGGTGGAGCCGCAAGGCCGAGGGTCTCAGGTGGAGCCGCGAGGCTGAGGGTCTCAGGTTGAGCCGCAAGGCGGAGGGTCTCAGGTGGTGCCGCAAGGCCGAGGGTCTCAGATGGAGCCGCAAGGCCGAGGGTCTCAGGTGGAGCCGCAAGGCCGAGGGTCTCAGATGGAGCCGCAAGGCAGAGGGTCTCAGGTGGAGCCGCAAGGCCGAGGGTCTCAGGTGGAGCCGCAAGGCCGAGGGTCTCAGGGGGAGCCGCAAGGCCGAGGGTCTCAGGGGAAGCCGCAGGTGGAGCGCAAGGCCGAGGGTCTCAGGTGGAGCGCAAGGCCGAGGGCCTCAGGTGGAGCCGCAAGGCCGAGGGTCTCAGGTGGAGCCGCAAAGCCGAGGGTCTCAGGTGGAGCCGCGAGGCCGAGGGTCTCAGGTGGAGCTGCGAGGCTGAGGGTCTCAGATGGAGCTGCTAGGCCGAGGGTCTCAGGTTGAGCCGGAGGTGGGAGGAGCCAAGGCAGAGACGTCAGGTCGACGGGCCGAGATGGAGCGATGGGATCAGAGGCAGGAGGCGGAGCCACTGTTTACTGCACGCTGACATTTTGCCTCTTAAAAATAACACAGATGTTTGCGAGCTCCTGGACAAAGGCTTGTCGACCCCCTCCTCACTGTCCAGCTTGGGGATATTTTAGCCACCCGTGCGAGAACGACCCGAGACTGAGCGACGGGACTCAGGCAAATCAACCAATAGATCCTGGTGTTCATTGAGGAGCACACACTGACATTCCCACATTTGAGTGGACATTCACAGCATCACACACATACTTGAATTTATGCACATCAAAACTCAGTGAAGTTGAGCCGGAGGTGGGAGAAGCAAAGGCGGAGACGTCAGGTCGACGGGCCGAGATGGAGCGATGGGATCAGAGGCAGGAGGCGGAGCCACTGGATCCTCTCACTTGGGTGAGGCTGGTGGTTGCAAAACCTTAGGCTCAACGTCACAACAAGGCGTACCCAGAGGAGAAGAACTGCAAGTATCCAGCAGAGGCGGGGCTGGAGGACTGGCTGAGCTCTGTGATAATGGGGAGAACGGGAAACCTGACGGGATCAATGTAGGTAAGACACAGTCCATGCAGATCGATGAAACAGTTTCAGTGATGTCCATAAACAAGTCAAGTCACCTTCATTTATATAGCGATTTTAACAATATAGATTATTTCAAAGCAGATTTACAGTGATAATAGGAAATTAAAGTAAGAGATTATTTTGGCTTTACAGCAGCTCTAGAATAAAGTTATTGTCCAGCTAAAGTTAGTTTTGATCGATTCACCATTGCAACTTAGGGGCCGCTAACACGACACCGTTCTTACAGAAAACACTTAACGCACTTCGGTCGCTCATTTGCACAAAACAGTGCCTGGCGGCTTGAGAACGCAAACCTTGAAATAGGTTCCAAAATGCAAGCGCTGAAAATGTTTTGAAAAGTGATATCATCTCCATTCAAAAACACGAATCCGTGAAAACGCTGACGACGTGCAAATGCGTACTACGTGTCTAGTCTATAGGTATGCACTTTTCGATATATGTATGTGTGCAGGCGTGTAGTCTTTTTTATACAAATTGACCTCACCAAATTACTTGTTCGCCCTTAAAAAAAAATGTATACAGAATTTTTTGTCGCTTCCGCGTATCCATGCATTTTATTTGTACGCGTTTAAACAGTGAAGATTCAGAACAAAATACCAGGAGGGAGATGATACATCTGAATTTAAATCAATCAGCCAGTTCTCATGACCATCGTGACCAGTATTCCTTCAGCTGCTGGTGTCATGGCCTCACACAGACTCACTGCATCGGGCTCTGGGTCTGGCTGGGTTTCGGATCGCGGGCAGACACTCTCCAGACACTTGATGACGGCCTCCATTTAGTCCTGTGGTGTCTGGGACGTCTACTGGGTGATGGTAATTTGCCCTGATACAGAACAATGACTTCATGCAGGGTCTGTTGATGGCAAGACGGCAGAAACTTTCAGTGGAAGTCAGACAATCTAAGCACTTTTGGGCAACTGCAATAAAGTTGGCAGTATGATCCATTTTTGGAGGTCCGGTCATCTGTCACGGGTGTTTGCACAGACAGAGGACAAAACTGATGAATAAAGTTCCACACGATGCTTTAATAATAATTCACAGGGAAATGATGGCAGTAAACACAAACGTGGGGTCAGTAATATTTTTAGATGTTCTTATAAGAAATCTCTAATGTTCTATATTTATTTGATCAAAATACTGTAAAAACAGTAATATGTGAAATATCATTACAATGTAAATCAGCTGTTTTCTATGTGAATATATAGTAAAGTGTTATTTATTCCTGTGATCAAAGCTGAATTTTCAGCATCGTTACTCCAGTCTTCAGTGTCACATGATCCTTCAGAAATCACTATATATGATGATTTGATGCTCAAGAAATATTTATGATTATTATTAATAATGTTATCCATGATAAACCTTTTCAGGATCCTTTGATCAACAGGAAGTATTTATTTCCGAGGGGGGGATTAGCAATGTAGCAATATAGAGGTGACACTTTCACCCTTTATTCTCCCAGTATTTATTGTCACTGTCACTCCTGTTATGTTTCTTAGTGTTGGTCACTCCGGTCCGGAGATAAGGCTTTGACCGGCCCTAGTTTCAGCCACACATGGTCCATCTTTCCGCCTGTTCACTGCACGCTGACATTTTGCCTCTTAAAAATAACACAGATGTTTGCGAGCTCCTGGACAAAGGCTTGTCGACCCCCTCCTCACTGTCCAGCTTGGGGATATTTTAGCCACCCGTGCGAGAACGACCCGAGACTGAGCGACGGGACTCAGGCAAATCAACCAATAGATCCTGGTGTTCATTGAGGAGCACACACTGACATTCCCACATTTGAGTGGACATTCACAGCATCACACACATACTTGAATTCATGCATATCATAACTCAGTGAAGTACTAATGTATATAACTGAGGTGCTTTGAATCTGGCATGTAAAATTATATTATTAAAAATGTCCAAGCTTCTGCTTTCCATAAAGGAAATTGGATGGTTTACACTGACAAACTTGGAAAAAGTAGTCCATATGTATAGTATAGATATAATTATAGTAAAAAAATGCGCAAATATTTCTTGTAAAAGTTTTTTTTTCTTCATAATTTCCCCACATTCGTGTCAAACTCGTTTTGTTTTAGATTCTGAAGAAGTGATTTTTAAATAAGGCATATGTATAGTATACATATGCCTTATTTAAAAATCACTTCTTCAGAATCTAAAACAAAACGAGTTTGACACGAATGTGGGGAAATTATGAAGAAAAAAAAACTTTTACAAGAAATATTTGCGCATTTTTTTACTATAATTATATCTATTAAAAAAGTATGTTAGCAAATATGTTTTATTTTAAGATTAATTAGTAATTAAAATATATTAAATAGAGGGGAGAATATCATTATAACTTTATACGAACTACTCCTGTCATTAAAAATGACTTGCAAAATGATTGTTGTACAAAAATAAAATACAATAGAGAAGTCTCACAAATATTCATAACACTGAACATTCAAGAGAGAAAGAATATTGATTGATTGAACTTTCTGTAATACTTTTCTTTAATGGTCCTATTTAGACATTCTACTAACTGTAAGTAACTTTGCAACTACATGTCAACTAACTCTCATTAGAGTATTAGACTGTCTGCTTAATATCTGCTTTATTTTAATACACCTCCCTATAAGTAACTTTACAACTACATGTCAACTTATTCTCCTAACCTGAACCCTAACAGTCTACCAATACTCTAATGAGAGTTAGTTGACATGTAGTCAAAATAATGTGTTACCAAACTTTGGTAACACATTGTCCACTTGTCATCTGTGACTCTCTGGGTCTTTTATGACCAAACTGGTCATGTGACTGGACCCTCTGTCAGGGAAATGGTCACATGATCTCCACCTTGAATCCAACCGCACTTTGATTCAGATTCACCAGATTTCCAATTATCAGTCATAAGATTTCCAATCATTAGTCATAAATGCGCAGTTAGATGTCTGAGTGCATCTAAACCGGAGTAATGTGAGGTAGTGTGCTTGTTGTGAGGGTGAGGGGCCACAGATCCAGGGGGAGGTGGAACTAGTTCAAATTTATTGCCTGTGTCAGCTGTGTCAAATTTGGCAAGCTCAAATGGTCAGCTTGCAAATGGCTGGGGTAAAACTAAGGGTCAGCGGACAGTGTAATAATTAGCCATTAATCCACACTAAACACTTCATTCTGCGTGCGTCTCCTGATCGTGTGTCTCTGAATGTTTTCTAATCAGAGCGTGTAGAAATGATCAGCCCAGGTGTCATCGAGACCAGAACGCTACCTTTTTTTCCCCATAGCGAGCGGACCACCCACTTCCCGAAGCTTTGTCTCTATTTTTGTGGCGTCAGAACCGAGTAGCCAGTTGTTCTTTATGGTCCAGTTTTTTTTACGATGTGGTTTAAGCTGTTAGGGAGACCACCAATCGACCTTTCACTTGCAGCCCACAGTACACTAACACACAGCTAAAGCTAATGCTGTTGACAAACAAAACTGAGAGCAAATGAGGTCATTCGTTCATTTTAGGGTCAGTGACATGATGCTCAATGCAGTATTGAATATAAATGTAATTCATATGGGAATACAGCTAGTTTTGCTTAATCAGGGGTGCTGGCCGTAAGGCAACGCACGCTATTATTATCTTACATACTTATTATTATCATTATTGCTTGTGAAGCAAAACATCACTATTGTTCTCTTGCATACTAAGTATTATTCTTCTGGACAAAACTTCAGGGCGTAACTCGTCCCGCACTGTTTATCGTAGAGCCATGAATGAGGTGTCAAATCAAGGAGAGCTAATCATGTTAGTATCATGTTAGCAAAACGTTAAAGGATAATTCCGGTATTTAGCACTTTGAGTCTATTTTCTAGTGTGTTTTGGATGAACTAGAGTGGTGGACACAGAAATGTTGACGATGGGTCCTGTCTCGACTTTTTGACTCTTTTAGAATCGCCTCTGAGCGCTTCAGAGTGGCTGTCTATGGGCATGCACAAACATGTGCTTAAAACAACCCTTAACGTTCGCTTTCAAAACTGTGACACTCACCGAGGATGGAGGATCGCCTGTCTGTCGAAGATACCAAAGCTCTTCTGAGCATTTGGGCAGAAGAAAGGGTACAACGTCAATTTGACGGTGTGTGCAGAAACGAGGACGTTATAAAATACATTGTTGCTGAACTTTCTAAGCTAAGCATTTAGCGAGCAACGCTACAAATTCGGGAAAAAAAATTAAAAAGTTGTGGGTGCAGTACAAGATTAAAACGCACAATGGACAAAGCGGAGCTCAGAGAAGAGGAACTTTCCATGGTTCGACTGTGTGTGGATGGTGTGCTGGGTCACCTTCGGTGTGCTGGGTCACAGTCCCTCTGTTAGTGGCGAGACAAGTCGGGAAACTATGGCAACTACGGTGAGTTAATATACATGCTATCTTCCTAACTTAAAAATAAATAAATTCATAATACCCGCTGAAATGGGTTGGGTTGTATGACGTTTGATCCAGAACGGCGTGTTAAGGGCGGGGTTTAGCGCAGCGCTGCGGGACTACTGGCCCGGCTCGGCTCACTGTTAGTCCTGGTCCGACAGTGGAAACGCGGCTATTCTCCTGAGTCGGACTTGGCAAGTCTGAACTTTGCGTACTTGGTATTGAGAAACGTCTAATGTCTGCTCTTGTCTTCTTGTGACAAACAGCCACATGCCAAGAAGCACGAATAAGATCTGCTGTATGTCATACACTGTTGTTTACTATGTTGCTTTTTTCTTTGCACGATAATGTTGTCGATCGCTTCTTTCGGGGAATAGGCTACATCACGCCTATCAAGTGTACTCTTGGCGGTGGAAACGCAAGCCGGATCAGGGTTAGCCGTCCCGAATCGTACTGTACTGGACCGCTCAGTGGAACGAGCCATTTAAAAAACATGGTATCAACATGCTACTCATGTTAGCATGATCAAGCAACATGCTACATGTGTTAACATAATGATAACAACTTATTGAACGTGCTAGCATGATGCTAGCAACATGTTAATAATGCATCATGCTATTCATGTTAGCATCTTGTTAAAAATGCTAATCATGTTAACATATTTCTAAAACAACACCGATATCCCTCTCAGAATATCGTAAAGACATGAGTGTGAGCTTTTTTGACTCGAGGCAGCGTAGTTGTGCGCGGCAAGCATCACTAACATGTCTAGTTTTTCTAGACACCAAATCACAGTAATGCGGAGCAATCGAAATTATCATAGAGACCCTGCAGACCCTCATCACTGTGTGTCAAGGTCAATAATTATTTTAAAATATCAGATGATTTGACCTTTTTATGACAGCAAGGCTAGTTCATGTAGTTAAATGTCATGTGATGCAACTCCCAAAAACTTGATATTTATGGATTAATAATTCATGATATTTCAAAATACATTTTAAAACGTTTTTAATAAATTGACTAAAATGCATACAATTAAAAGTATTCAAGGTCTAAGGACACTTTTTTATCACTTTTTATTTGACGGTTACACCACATGACATCATTAGGCTCAAATCACGTTTTTGGAAAATGGTATAAACCTTTTTGAAAGCCATAAAAAAACTAACATAAATATACAAAGAGTACATTTGCCACGTGTTTTAAACATGATTATTCAAAAAAATTCATCGTGGTCACTATCAATGCTGATGATGTCTCCAATGGTTATTTTTTTTACGACTCTGTTATTGTATGGAAAAGATCTGCATGAAGAATCTTCAGAATTTTTCAGAATAATCCTGAAATGACATAAACGTAAGTAGAGAATGAAGTGCTCTATAAATCCCACATGCTCTAAAAATCAAGGATGACCAAACAACATGTGGTTCTTACACACAAGCAACATATGCATTGTCAATTAGTAATCACTCAATAAATAGATTGTGTTATGTTTTATAACTAGTTAATTTTAGAGC
>CM070836.1:3272998-3402998 GCA_036326025.1 Chrosomus eos | reverse complement strand
TTTTTTCCTGCTTATATGTACGTGTGCCATATCCGATCTCAGAGGAAAAAATCAGAATTGGGCACAATGTAATGTAAATGCGGTCATAAACACGCATATCAACCCAATCACTTTATTTCATGTAAACACTAAATCGATCAGATTTCATTCCGATTGAAACAAAGGTGCCCATGAAAGTGTAGCTAATATCTCTTAGGTGAGGAATTCACATCATTTCTCATAACTACGGTTCAGTTTTGCAGTTTTTGCCATAACTATGATATTTCATAAGCATTCCCACAGAATTCCACTAAAAACACTACAGATTTATGTAAAATTGGAATGCCTGTCAATCACAACGTTTTCCCGCCCCTTGCTTGTTTTTTTTTTAAATCCCACTGTAATCAATCATTTTACCGAAATGGCATATTCAAAAGTTTTTTCCTTACATTTTTTTTAACTCAACACCCTTGCCTCATTTAGTATACGCGGTTCTATGAATATGCAAATGAGCCCCGCCTCCACTCACTCAGAGATCCACTGGTTGACGATCACACGTTGATCTGATTGGTTACACTGCAGTTTTAAGCAGAAAATACTCAGCAATGCTGTCGACTTATGAATTTACACATGCTTTGTCTTATAGCATATTAAAAACACCACATAGACATATAAACAACATTAAAAGCTGGATTTTCACCACAGGGGGACTTTAAATATTTTGCCTAATTTGATGATGTATTCAGCTACCAATATTGAGTATCTTAAAATCCATTCCACAGATTTCTCCTTCCACAATTTGAGCAGAAACAAAGTTATGTCTGGACTTGCCCACGAGCAGCTTAAACAAGCAACACCAGAAAAAAAGGACTACATTTTAATGAAATACTAATGAGTTACATTTTGAAAATCTAATGCTCATTATTAAATTAAATATAGAAATATCAGTGGATAAAACGTGTGCAGAGTTTAGACTCATGCAAGACTTGAGCTATTCAGTCACACACACACACACACACACACACACACACACACACACACCACACACACACACACACACACACACACACACACACACACACACACACACACACAACACACACACAACACACCCCATGTCTCACTCGTCTTTATCGCCAATAACTATTCACACCTTCCAGACTATCTGTCCGTCGTCGTTAGCAAAATACAAACTGATGGGTGGAGAACACTTTGCAATAAACGCCGAGAGTCAAGTCCACGTCTGTCACCGTCCTGACCAGTCAGATGTTCACAAATTTACATTCACTCAACGAGTGAGACAATTCATAAACTGAATAAAAAATGGCCTAGATGAGATAGAAGTATTTAAAATTATATACACCTTTTATAACTAAAGGTGGTTTTGGGTCATGATCCAGGTTGCAGATCGCTATGAAATCATTTGTTTTTGACGTGCAAGGTGTGCATCCAATAAAAGACATACTCTCTAAAAAATGTGAGGTTGTTTCAACCCATATTTGGGTCAAATATGGACAAACCCAGTCGTTGGGTTTCAATTTTTAATTAACATTTTTAACCCAACGGTTGGGTTCATCCAAATTTGACCCAAATGTGGGTTAAAACAACCTTGCATTTTTTGGAGTGAACTTTAGCATATTGTGGCCCAAACTTGGATTTTGGTGCATCCAATCAAACTTGTATTTTCACAGTATTTTCCATTTGTTAACCCATATTGACAAGTTATATGCCAACATGGGCAGGTTGTGAGACAAAAAATTAAACAAAAATACGTGACATTTTACATTAAATATAGGGTTTGGCATTGTGTTGGGTCGCCAATCTGAGTTCTGAAACAAATCCAAGAAACACTGATTTACAGTATCTATCCGGTAAAGTGCAATATGTTCCTGGATCAACTTTCCAATCAATCATGTTTGAGTTTACGGTTTATATCACGTTTTATGCTTACAATCCGGGTTTGGTGCTTCGCTGGGTTGTTTTAACCGAACTTTGAGTCAAATATGGACAAACCCAGCCGCTGGGTTAAATTTTTACATTACATTTTTAACCCAACATATGGGTTTGTCCATATTTGACCCAAAATTGGGTTAAAACAACCTAGCATTTTTAAGAGTGGATTTTAGGGATAATTTAGCTTTAGGGCAGGAATGTTGTTCCAGGTTGATCCAGGAACATGTTGCATTGGTAAAATCACGGTGAGCATATAATCCTTGAGTTTCACTCTTCTAGGTGTGGAAAAAGTTGATTTGAGGGAACCAAGTGGCTCAGCTATGGTCACACTCGCGAGACAGCACTAATTGCCCCGATGCGACTGAACTATGCGTGGGAAAGCGAGCATCCTGTTGACGTTATATCGTTAGTGCTTGATGTGGATTCTGCAGGAGCCAACAAAAGCCCGCTGGAGGCCTGTGATTAAAGGACACCATTGTTATCTCATTAGAGCCGCCAGGTTAGCAAAAGGTGTGAGCCGCGGCCCCTAGACCAACACTGAGATGGGCCCTAACACACACACCCCTTTCTGAAGAGCCTCAAAGCTTTAAATACAGAGGATGATCTGAATACATCACAGTTCTTTTGGAAAGATTAATCATCCGTTAGTTTGGGTGAAACTGGGAGACATCAGGAGAGGCTTGCTTTTTGCTAAGTCACATGGTCTCTTGCTTGGTGAAGTTAGGGATTTGATTCATTTACATAGATGTTAGAAACACCTCCAGGTGTGCATTTAACAGAACACAGCAAGGCATGAGGGGTTTTAAAAGTGCATGAGTCTCTAAAGGGGAAAAGGGAGGGATCTTGACGTCTATCCCTGTGGCGCAGTGAAGGATCCAGACGCACAGTGACAGTGCCAACACAACATCAAGACCACACTGCACCCTTTCTATCAAATGATCGCATTGCTATAAAACATATGATGGAACTGCATACTCGTCTGGACTACATGTGGATCGGTGTTTTCCCAGTGGGATTTATGCGCGTGTGTGTTTGCGAGGACGCGCATCTGAGGGGCTTTTGAAGATCTCGCGCTCCTGAAGTCGCGTATATATTTATATATGTATACTGGCATATGGATTTGACTCTGTTCATTTAATCAGGAGATCACAGCGAGCTGGATTATCATTCTGGAGAACCCTGGATAAAACTTTTGACTTTGCGTTTCCACAATGTATGGAATAAATCAGCGCTGCTTGTACATGTGAGTGGACGACAGATATTTGGCGATATTTAGATCTTTAATCTTAAAAAGTAATGTGCAGATGGATATTTTACAGTTTGATGCTTTACAAGAAGAATGTGAAAAAAAACGTTATTTTCTAGTTCTTGTTTTGTTTGGGTGCTTCGGGGAAAAAATGTTTTAATCCCCAAAGAATCATAAGCAACTCAATAATTATATATATAGCCTAGTAAAAATATGTGTATTTGTTCGATAAGAGAACGTAAGGTAACGTAACAGAACAATTGAATTACTTTTTATGTATATTATGTAGCCTAAATTATGTGATACAGGCATTAATCTAATTTACATTATATAATGCTATTATATGTAGCATATTAACTAATTATATTATGATATTATATATTTTATATAATTATATAATGCATTATAATGCTTTTCTCACTTTTGATTTGTTTTATTTTGTAGCTCTTTTCACTTCTTCGTGGTGTGGTGTCACGCGCAGGTAAATATCTGTTTATTAGATTTTATTTTGTTTGTGTTTTTACTGACCTAATAAGCATTAGTATTTAATTTAAACTGCATGCATATGTCAATTACATTTAGTTTAAAATTGATACTTGTATTAAAGGTTATAGTACTAGGTTATAGTCAAGCTTCAATCGTTTAAAAGTTTTAATAACTTTTTAGCCTGTGTTCTTGGTGGGGTAGCTAGTTTACATGTCTAACGATTTTTAGCATCGATTACTTTATTGTAACTCATTTTAAATCATTGTAAGTTTGCTGAGGCCCTCTAGTGGGCCCCGGGCCCTAGCTGGAATAGATTAACCAATCAAATCTAACTCTGTTGAGTCGGTTATATAGCAACTAGATCTCATGAAAGTGTATCTAGTTGGCTTACGAATTGTATTTATCGTGCAATTTAAGGGGCGAAAAAAATAGTTTTTACGTGCATATGATACGCACTGTAAACCCCTCGGGGAGCATTAGTGGTGTGGAGTATTACACGCCATAAAATGCGTATCATATGCACGAAAAATCTCTTTTTTGCGTATAAACTGCACGATAAATAGCCTACATAAGATCGGGCTGCAGAGTTAGACCAGTGCCCTTACTGGTATTTACAAAAAAAAACGAAACAGGTTTTCTATTCCAGAGAGAGAGAGAGAGAGAGATCATATATGTGATCTTATTTTCCCTTTGCACCGAAAAGGGGGAGAAGAATCACCCTTCTCCTAATTTTAAGCAGTATGTGAGGGAACAGGGCTCGCTGACGGACCAGCTGAGCCGGCGGCAGGTTCGGGTGTATCAGCTGTACAGCAGGACCAGCGGGAGACACGTGCAGATCCCGGGCCGCAGAGTCAGCGCCACCGCGGAGGACGGGAACGCTTTCGGTGAGTCCGGTATCCATCCGCGCCGCGGTGATTCACTCACGGGGGTTTCGGTGCAGATTATAGCGCTGTTTGCGGATGATTGCTTTATTGTCTGAAAAGGGACTTGCTGATATAGTTCAAAAGACATTTCTTGGCTTAATCGTTTCCCCTTTGTGTTGATTAGGATGTGATAATTTGCTTCAAACAGCAAAGGGAAATGAGACTGATTCGACTCGTGAGAGTCATCTTGATTTTGAACATCATGATACTGCACTATTTGAATTTAATATACCTGAAATCCTAAAAATATTAACCTATCACGCATTACACACACTCCAATGCTTTTTGAAATTGCAATGCAAAATTCCAATTCTCGCACCATCAAACATTTTGATCATTTTAACCATTCATTCCTAGTAGGCTATTGTCAACAAATATCAACAGTTAATTTTTTTTACAATTTAAAATGTTAAGGAATTAGATTTCTAGTAGCCTAACAATGGCAAGTTTTGATATCAACGATTCAATTTCCACGTGTAAAAATGTAAATTATTGATATCAACAATGATGTCATCACTAGCAGAAATGCAAATTTTTGATATCAATAATTACATTTTCAACTAAAAAACACATAATTAATGATATTAACAATTATGATTTTTACTTGTAAAAAATGTATTTCTGATATGTTAAATTGGAATTTCAACTATAAGAAATCAATTCTTGATATCAACAATAGAATTTGAAGAAATTTGGCAGCCTATAGTGACATTTACTGAAAATACAATTACAGATCTTATGAATTCTAGTTTTCTAATTACTAGTTGAAATGTAATTATTGATATCAGGAATTTGTATTTCTGAGAGTGATGATGACATCATTGTTGATATTAAGAATAAACATGTTTACTAGTGGAAATTGAATTGTTTGAAATAAAATAAAAAAAGCCATTATTTTTTTACTAGATTACTAATTCTTGATATCAAGAATGAACATTTTAACTAAAAGGGTAATTGTTTATATTTGTGGACAAGAATTCATATCCTGGGGATGATTAATAGTCAAAACGGCTTGCCATGATCATCTACCGAATCAGCTTAATTTCATTGATTATAAGTGAATTTAGTAGAATTGCTTTAACACTGTTCTCAAAAATGTTGAGCTAAATTTGTTGTGTTTTCATTATGATTTGGGTATAGTTTTATATGATATTGATAGATGGCTGTATCTATGCAGTATTTAGTTTGGTAAAACACTCGTCCTGCATTACAGCCAGACTTTATGTGGAGACGGACACCTTCGGGAGTCGAGTCCGGATCAAAGGAGCGGAGACGGGCAGATACCTGTGTATAAACCGCAGGGGGAAACTAGTGGGCAAGGTACGTATGCTAGCCATCATCCTGCTGGAGATCCATCTCATTTCGTTTTTGTTGGGGCAAGTGTATTTTGAACTTCACAAAAAAAATGGATCTTTGATAAATGTGTTGCATGACTTAAAACATGAGATCGACCAATCAAAAACCACAACCATCCAATCAAATCCCCACGGACAACATCAAGCCCCGCCCTACATTTGTTCTTGTTTGCGAAGCTGTTTCACTCGGATATACAGTGAGCAAAAGTGACGTCCAGAGGGGATATTTGATTTCAACCTTCATCTTTCCCTCGCGGGTCAAAATGACCCGAAGCCCTAAAATTATATGTAATGTTTTTTGTTGTTTTTTGGTCCAAAATGCTTATTTTATTTTATTTTGATAATATTTTTTCTATTTTTTAATGCAATTGTTTTGGAGATTTTTTGTTAGTTTTTATTTTATTTACCTTTAAATTAATAGATTTGATCTATAAATAATAAATAAATAAATAGTAATGTCAGCACATTCCTCACATTCTTTCAATTTAAATTAAAAATAACTAACAATTTCATGCCTAAAGCTTTTCATTCAGCTCAAAATATCTTACATTGGGTGTCTTTGTCGACCTCTTGTGGGAAAAAAATAAGATAGCATGATATTTCATGACTCTAGCCACTAGATGGCCTTATAGCTATATAAAGAGTGAACGAGCTGGGTCCTAAAGTCAGTTCTTCAGCATTCAGATACACATGTAGACAATATACAATTATTTTTTTGGTAAAATTTTAGCATTTTTTGTTAGAATTTTGAGCATTTTTAGGTTTTTTATTGTGTAATGAAGCATTCCTCGCATTCCATTCATTCCTATCAGGGTCAAATTGACTCGCAAGGTGAAGGATTTTTTTTTTTTTTCATTTGAACCATAAAACTCATCAAATCCATTCAATTATTTTTCTGTGTATTTGTGGTTTAAGTGCACAAAAGTCCTAGAGTCTCGAACCCCTCTGATGAACACTCAATGTTAAAGATTTAAAAAGATTTTTGGGTCAAAATGACCTGAGGTTAATGACCCTACAAGTTCAATTAAAACATCAAAATATGTGGAAAATATTTTGTGGGAAATACACCATCATTACAAATGTGCAAATACAAATATATTAAAATACAAGTTTCAATACAAATGACTTTATCTTTTAGTTATAATAAATTCTTCTCAGTATTTGTCAGTACACTTTAAATATATTTTTAAAGTACTTAAGAGTTTGAGTATGTCAAAAACACTCTAAACTAATTGAATTATATATGAATATAAACTATACACTACAAAAAAGTCAGTAAAAATAGGGTAAAATACAGTAAAAAAAATACTGTATTTTTTTTTACCTGTATTTTGAATTATGCATTGCATTGTGTTGCATTTTAGTGTTAGCGGAAATTTCCTTAAAATTACTGGATAATGTCCCGTCATTGTTATTTTTTACAGTGCAATACATTTTCATTTAATTGCAAATACCATGCAATTAAGTGTATGAACTTAAAGCCCCCCTGTAGTCATTCATTTTATACCTTAAAACTAATCTTTCATCATCAAAATGACATATTTAAGTTTTTTTCTTAAAAAAAAATGTCTTCATGCTTTAAAATAGCTTGAATGTAACTCGACACCCTTGCCTCATTTAGTATACGCAGTTCTATGAATATGCAAATGAGCCCCTTATCGCTTGTCTTAAAGCATATTAAAAACAGCACATAGACATTTAAACAACATTAAAAGCTGGATTTTCACCGCAGGGAGACTTTCATTTCACAGTTATTTGCCTGTTTTAAGTCTAAAGTCGGCATGAAACAGAAGTTGCGACAGTCTTTTGTGTCGTATATCCGAGTGAAACGCTTCTGGAACAAGAACAAATGTGGGCGGGGCTTGATTTGTGTCTGAGGGGAATTGATTGGACGGTTGTGGTTTGCTATTGGCTAATCTCATGTGAGTGACAGGGTGTATATGACTTTGTTCTTTCAGACGAATACAATCAGTTATATTAAAAAATGTCCCGGCTCTTCCAAGCTTTATAATGGCATTGAATGGGTATATTTTTTTGGAAGTCCGTCAAAGCCATCCGTGATAAAAGGGTTAATAAAGGCCTTATGAAGTGAAGCGATGTGTTCGTGTAAGAAAAATATCCATATTTAAAGGACAATTCCAGCGCAAAATGAACCTAGGCTGTAATATCACATTGGTACCGAGTCGACTGTTCTCTGGGATTTGTTTTTATGATAATCGAATGTTAAGAGTTTTATCTCTAAAAACTGTTTAGCTTATAACGCTAGTATATGGGGCCTCGAGTAAGTAAAAATACGACCACAATGGTAAGACCACGGTGTAGCACGGCGTTCGTGGATCGACTAGTCGATACTGTTTTCCAAATATGGCTCCTGCCTGTATACGTGAGTGTATTGTCTTTATAAAGTGTCTCCTTATTAAACTGTCTTTATAAAGTATCTTCTCATTAAACTGTCTTTATAAAGTATCTTCTCATTAAACTGTCTGTACACTTGGGTTTGCATGTAGGGACTCTCATTATGCTACAGTGTTAGTGTTGGGCTATTTTGAGCCTTGTTAGTGGTATTAACTAGCGATTTATTTGTACTTACTCAATGCCCCATACACTAGCGTTATAAGCTAAACAGTTTTTAGAGATAAAACTCTTTACATTCGATTATCATGAAAACACATCCCAGAGAACGATCGACTCGGTAATGTGATATTAACCCCTAGGTTCATTTTGCACCGTAATTGTCCTTTAAATAAAGGTGAATATAATGTCCTGCAATAACCCGTGACTCTTCTCTCCTCCTCCAGTCTAACGGCAGGGGACGGGACTGCATCTTCACGGAGATCGTTCTGGAGAACAACTACACCGCTTTCCAGAACGCCCGATACGAGGGCTGGTTCGTGGCCTTCAGCAGAAAGGGGCGGCCCATCAAGGCCTCCAGAACCCGGGAGAACCAGCGGGAAGTTCACTTCATCAAACGCCTCCACAAAGGCCCTCTACCCTTCCCCAACTCAGAACAACCCAAACACTTCGAGTTCATCAGCTTCCCCCCCACCCGCCGGGCCAAACGCAACAGAAAACCTTCCTAACGCAACACTTACACACACTCAGAGGACTATTTCCCCAGCCGCTCACACTGAATGCGTCTCTATAGCGCGCGTTGTGTGTTTATCGTGCAATTTATACGTGAAAATTTGTTTTTTACATGCATATAGCATGTAGCATGTACATGCATAAAGCATTTAGTAGTGGTGTGTATTACATGCAATGAAGTCCGTATCATATGCACGCGAAAACTGCATATCATATGCACGTAAACATTAATTTTCGCGTATACATTGCACGATAAACACAATGCATGCTATAGACGCGTTTGCATGAGATCGGGCTGATTTCACTGTTAATACTAAGAAGAGGCAGCTTTATTTTTATATCTTTTCGTACTTAATGGACTTGAACACTGAACGGATGCTCGTTGTAAAGGGTGATTTGTAAATATGGTAAGATAGTAAAAGAGAATGTATATATTTAATTAAGGTGGTATTTGTATGTGTGTTGTGTGAGCATTTTTAGACAATATGCTCAATATTAAACACAATAAAAGAGACGTTTTCCTTTAAAGGGGAATGTAAATGTACAATGAATATTTCTGTAATGGAAAGAAGAATAAATGTGAGTCTCCAACTGATTCTTATATTTAGCATCATCAAATGAGAAAAATTTGAAACAATGAATACTTTTTTATAAAGCAAAGATGCATAAAAAAATTTTTAAACAAGTGAGGTTAAGGCATTTATAATGTTCCAAAAGATTCCTATTTGAAACAAATAGCTATAATAAAAGACATTTTAAACATCTGTTTTTATTCATAAAATAATTCAGGGAAAATGCATTCCAGTTTCCACAAAAATATGAAGCAGCACAACTGATATTAACTCTGATAATAATCATAAATGTTTCATAAGCAGCAAATTAGCTCTCTCTCTCTCTCTCTCTCTCTCTCTCTCTCTCTCTCTCTCTCTCTCTCTCTCTCTCTCTCCTCTCTCTCTCTCTCTCTCTCACTCACACACACAAAACACACAACACACACACACACACACACACACACACACACACACACACACACACACACACACACACACACACACACACACACACACACACACACACACACACATGTTTGTTTTTGTGACTTATGAGGACATTCCATAGGCGTAATGGTTTTTATACTGTACAAACTATATATTCTATCCCCCTACATTGCCCCTATCCTTAAACCTACCCAGCACAGGAGACATGCTGGATTTTAACATTTTTTTAAAAAAAAAAAACATTGTTTTTTATGTTTTTTAAGCTATTTGAAATATGAGGACGCATGCAATGTCCTCTCTCTCTCACACACACACTCACACACACACACACACACACACACACACACACACACACACACACACACACACACACACACACACACACACACACACACACACACACACACACACACACACACACACACACACACACACACACACACACACACACACACACACACACAGATCATAAATGTTTCTTGAGCATCAAATCATCATATTATACTGATTTCTGAAGACTGGAGTAATGATGCTGAAAATTCAGCTTTGATGACAGGAATAAATTACATATTCTCTGCTGCCCCCTGCAGTCCTGTATGTGTGTGTGTGTGTGTGTGTGTGTGTGTGGTGTGTGTGTGTGTGTGTGTGTGTGTGTGTGTGTGTGTGTGTGTGTGTGTGTGTGTGTGTGTGTGTTGTGTGTGTGTGTGTGTGTGTGTGTGTGTGTGTGAGAGTTGGTTTATGTGATTTATGAGGACACAAATTTGTATAATGACATGTGTATTACACTGGTATTACAACTTATGGTTGGTTTATGAGGACATGTCAAAAGTCCTCATAAATCAAATGGCTTAAAAAACATAAAAAACAATGTTTTATTAAAAAATTAAAAATCCAGCATGTCTCCTGTGATGGGTAGGTTTAGGGACAGGGGCAGTGTAGGGGGATAGAATATATAGTTTGTACGGTATAAAAACCATTACACCTATGGAGAGTCCTCATAATGCTGTTGCACCAACATCAGTGTGTGTGTGTGTGTGTGTGTGTGTGTGTGTGTGTGTGTGTGTGTGTGTGTGTGGTGTGTGTGTGTGTGTGTGTGTTGAGGGGGCACAAACTAACACACGGCTTGTAACACACATGGTTAAAACTTTCCCCACATGCCAGCATGACAAAACTTAGTGTATTTACTAGTTGCCACATGAACACTGTATAGAGAAAAAAATTGAGCCAAAATTTAAAAATCTTTGATATCACTGAACATTTATTTACAGTTTTTACCAACTGCTGCTTACACACGTTTTCAAATCTAAGTCTCCTTTTTTCAAAACTCTACACACAATTCTCAAAACTGCACACACAAAATGCAAAATGCCTCACGTCCTTCAAAATGCAACACTGCATTCAAAATGCCATAAACACATGTCAGAATGAAGCATTTGCATCAAATGGCAAACACTTCTTTCATAATACAGTTTTTCTCAATTGCTAAAACACTAAACTCTATTGTCTGAACCAAATGCTCAGTTGCCTGAACCCTCTGATTGAATCAATCACTCTTTTGGTAAAACCATAAGCACTTTTCACCTGTTTAGACACAACTTGCCAACACATTTTCATTGTGATGCACCCGTGCTGCATAATGGTAAGCACTGGTGACAAAAGTCAAACACAATTAAAGCACATGTGTCACTACTTGAACACAACAACTCAAAATTGATCACACTTGTGGCTAATGATGTGAGGGAACATATACAGTAAGCCAGTTCAGAGAGCACTGGTTTGTGAGGCCCTACAATGGATAGAAATCTGAGAGGAAGAGTTTGTGTGAGAGGAGGTCGAGGTGGTCAGCGAAGACAAAGAACAGTAATATCTGATGAAATCAGAGCTACTGTGATTGACCATGTTCTTGGCCATGGTATGAGCATGAGGGAGGCTGGACAAAACCAAACATCAGTAGATTCACTGTATCCACCATAATCCGAAGATTTAGAGAAGAGAACAGGTAATTACCTTTTTTTTTGACATTATACATTATGTAAATGTTTACAGCAATTACTGTATGACATGCTATATAGGCCTACCACCGTATACTGTAAGTAAATATGTTTCAGTACATCACTGTACATGTACTGTAGTATTGTAATGGAGGGTTGGTCTACTGTTTGTAGGCCTAGTATTCCATGTATATTTTTGTACTTTATTTTTACATGGGCTTACTGTACACAAGTGGCAAACGCATAAGATTGCTGTTTGTTTTTACAAGTCCTACGTGTAAATGCACAAGATTACTGTTTTGTCTTTTTGTACAAGTGCTAAATGCACAGTTTTTTTTTTTTTGTAACATGCATTTAGCCTACAGTGAACAATAAACATGTATTTCTCCAGCTTCATGTCCTGAGCATTGTGTTTTCTATGTTTACGATTTGACAACATAGTTCAGTTTTGAGCACAGATTGAACTGTTTTGAGGTGAAAGTTTGGTTTTGCAAGAAGAGTCTGAGGTTTTGTGAATGTAGCTTGAAAATTGGGTTTTGTGTTCACAGTTTAGAGAAAAGGAGAGCAGCTTTCAAGAAATGTGTCTTAGCAATCGAGAAAAACTGTAATACATGTTTGGATATACCATGTAAACACTGCTGTTCTAAATCTAAAGCTCTTTGGTCTTTCATAGGCTTATATCTACATTTCAATACTGTCAAGTTTCTCCTCGGGTTTACACATCAGTTCTGCATTTAACTTGAAAAATTGCTTAGTCAACCACGGACACGGGAATCATCTCAAAAATGGCTTTTACTTTCACTCTTCATTAAAGTTGTTACAATCTTGACTTGCAGTCTTTTACTTTCCATTCATGTCACAATACATTGGAACAGATGAACTTCATTTGCAGTTAGATTTTCTTCAAACAGTAATCTCTTCAGTAGAAATGTTTAAAGCTCAAATTAGGTTGATAACCTTTTAAACCACACAGGAAGAGAAAAAGAATACAAAAACTAATTACAATCAGACATCTTGACATTGCAATGCAACAATATTCACATTTTACTAGAGATTTAAATTCATATATACATCGTATATAGGCTACTTTTAATCATTGAATTAAAATTGAATGAAAATGTCTCTCAGAATATGAGTTAATCAAGCCTCAAGCAGTCATCCTACCAGCAGCGTCTCGGGTTGATTAATCACTGATGTACATCCGATTTCTGTTGCATTTCTTACTCATACTTCATAACTTCTGGTTACAAAGAAAACTGGAAACCCCGCAGGACAAGCGTTGTTCTCACCCGTCTTGTTTCTGTCGGCGTTTGGTCTTTGATTCATTATAAGAGCGCGTTAATCTCTCTCAGGTGCGCTCGCAATTAGAGTTCGGCTTTTTCCGACAGATGGCGGATGACGTCACCCGGAAGACTGCGCTCTTCGTGATTTTCCGTAACACCATCTGTGACAGTCAATTCAGCATAAACTCTTTTCTTCATTAATTTCTCAAGTAATATTTACAGTCACATAAATACGTGTTTGACTTCACACCTCCCACTTGACCTACTTGATTCTTGAATCCAAGAGGTCACATTTTCCTTCCAAGTCCTTGTTCTGTTCTTCCACTGGGATCAATACAACTAATCGCCGAACATCCCTACGAATAATGGTTGATGGAATTTTAGTGACTTCACATTTGGTGATTTTCCTCGTGCCCGATTTCTCTGGTCCTGAACAAAAGACTGGGTGACTTGAGAAAACTCTTACTTCAACATCTCTCACAATACCTTTAGGATCAGCATTTGCCTTGGTGACTCTTCCTAACTTGTATTGACTTCTCAGAGCATTTTGGTCTGCAACCCAGACAATGTCCCCTTCGGTTACATTCCTTTCCCTTGTGTGCCACTTACTCCTTATGAACAGGTTTGGTCCTGCTAACTGGCTCCACCTTTCCCAGAACTTGTTAATTTCTCCTTGGATCACCCTTAACCTCTTGTATGGGTATCCAGCAAAATCGAAATCACCTGGATCTCCTCTTGGGTTTGCTCTTCCAAGCAACAGGGAGTTCGGTGTGACATATTCCAAACAAAACTCACGACTTTGAGTTCGTGCGTCTATCGGCCTTTCATTTGCCAGATTTGCAGCCATATACAGAAAAGTCTGAAATTCCCCCCACGTGAAGATACCATCGCCACCTAGATTGAGAAGAGCTCTTTTCACCACACGAACAGCAGCCTCAGCCGCTCCATTCCTATGGGGTGAGTTAACTGGATGAAACTTCCAAACCCACTCAGTTCCATGTTTCCCGGCTTCGTCTTCAAATTCTGGCTTCCTTACTCGCTCCAAGAATTCGTACAGATCTTTCAGGGCTGACTGTGCTCCCACAAAGTTCAAGCCTAGGTCTGACCACACTTTTCTGGGATGTCCTCTCAAAGCAGTGAACCTCTTGTACGACAGCAAGAAACTTTCAGTGGATTGGTCGCTTACAACATCTGTGTGAACAGCCCTTGAAGCCATGCAACAATACACAATGCCCCAAACCTTCAATCGCACCCTTTTCTTCACTTCATCCTTCACTTCATAAGGGCCGAATAGGTCCACCGTAACAAACTCAAAGGGTGCAGCTGGTCCACTCCTTTCAGGTGGGAGATCACTCATAATCTGCTTGCATTTCTTTGCCCGTGCTTTCCTGCAGATGACACAACTTTCCACCACTTTTTTGGCTAATCTCCGACCTTTCACCACCCATGCTACTTTTCTCATCCTCAGAAGTGTTCCAGCAATCTCTTCATGGTTTACATTATGCGCCTCATGAGCCAGTAGCAATGATACTCGTGCTTCCATAGGCAATAGTGGAATGGTGAGTCTATCTCTTCCAAAAGCTTCAGATCTTCCTCTGCACACAAGAAGTCCTGTGCCTTCTTCCTTAACCACAACCAGTCTGCACAGTGTAGTCTCAGGGAATTTTGTACTCTTTTGTGCCGCCAAAAAGAGTGCCTTTAAAGCATCCTCTCTTTCCTGCACTGTCAGCACAATTCCACTGATTCCGACTCTATCTTCTTTCCCAGCTGCTGACCTTCTATTCCTTTTTCCCAGCCATTTTCTCACGCTGCGCCACACCCAGCCGATGACTCTTGCCAACCTTGACAGACTACTGAATCTTTCGACATCCACTAGTCCTCCAGTAATTAGTCTGCTCAGCATCTTACAGCGAAACGACTCCTCAGGTACTGATACTTTCTTCCCTTCAGTTATCTTCTCCATTTGGGCTCTAGTCACTGCTGCCGAGAAGACTTTCCTCTGGAGCTTGTTAACACTTTCTCTAGCATTATCGGCAATTTCAGCTGCTGATCTCTTAGGCCATTTGTCCACTGACTCTTTAAGGAACTCTGGTCCATTTTGCCACATGGAGTCTTCATCAAGATCTTTAGAGCTCGCCCCTCGTGTGATAATATCAGCGATGTTCACCTTCCCTGGAATCCACCACCAGTCGTCAGTTGCCCCCGTCTTCTGAATCTCTCCGATCCTGTTTGCAAAGAAAGTTTGAAACCCATAGCTGTCACGCTGAATGGCTCCCAGCACCATCTGACTATCCACAAGATGGAACCATTTCTCCACTTTGATTCGTCCATGTTTTTCAAAGTATTTCCTCAGACGTATTGCAAAGACTGCGCCACAAACTTCAGCTTTCACTGGATCTCCCTTCAGTTCTAGTGGTGTCAGTTTGGATTTAGACTCAACTAGGCGAACATCCACTCCTTGACTGGTATCCCACCTGAGGTATAGTACTGCACCATAGGTTGTGTCACTCCCGTCCGAGAATGTGACTCCCCATGGTTTTCCTTTCCAGTTCTCAGGCGTGAGACTTCTGTGGAACTTTATTTTCTGGAGTCGCACATACTCTTCAAACAAATCAATAGCTTCTCTTCGGATTCCCTCAGAAAGCGCAGTGTCCCATGTATGTCTTGTTAGACATCCACTTCCGCCTTCCTGGAATGCTCGCCTAACGAGAATCGCACCCTTTTGTTTCACTGGTGTGACTAGACCAAGTGGATCATAGAGTCCTGCTACTTGACTCAAAAGGTTCCTCCTCGTCAATGGATTTGGTGTCTTCAACCTAACTTCCTCTTCGAGGAGATCCTGCTCAGTTCTCGCTTTCCTTTTCTTTTTGGAAAAATTTACAGAAGTCATTATATACAATCTATCCTCCTCCGCCAGGTATCCAATTCCCAGGGCCTTCTCATCCCCCTCTACCAGCTGATTAGGAAGCATTACAGTTTTCTCAGGAATCAGGCTTGAAACTTTCCTTGTCTTTTCAGATCCGGACCTCCCACTTCGACCAGACCAGACCCATTCCTTCAATGCGAATCCACCAGCTTCTAGGATTTCCTCAATGCCCTTCACGATCTCAACCAGCCTCTTCCGATCGTTTTGAGATGTGAGGATATCATCCACATAGCAGTCTTCTTCTAGGACTCTTCGCTCCTCTTTCAAGTGAGCAAAAGCTGCCAAACCAGCGGTCTCCCTCATTGCTACCTGCGCGATACAACCTGCCGGACGATCTCCAATGTTAACCCTGGTTATGGCATACTCTCCTATTTCTTCCTCAGGTGTGTCTCGCCAAAGAAATCTGTGAAGATGCATTTCTCGTTCTTCCAGCCATACCGAATTATACATCTTTCTGATGTCTCCCAACACTCCAAACACTCCTTTCCTGAATCTGAGCAGGACGGCTCTGATAGAATTCAACACATCAGGACCTTTTAACAGAAGGTCGTTCATGCTCAGTCCCCTGAACTTCTGGCTGCTATTCCACACAAGACGCACAGGTATGGTAACTGAATGTGGGTTTGGTGCAACTAGATGACTTACGTACCAGACCGGACCTGCCCACTTGTCAAGCACTTCCTTTGTTAGTTTTACTGCAGCTTCTCTTTTAACCATCTCATGAACCTGTGCAGTGTAAACTTTCTTCCACTCAGGCACCTTGCCAAGCTGCTTTTCGGTTCTTAGGAATGTTGATTCCACGCCGCTCCGGTTGCAAGGAAGAGAAACAGGATCTTGGATCCATGGGTACCTTGCATCCCAATGAGGTCGATCGCTATGAGAATCCACTTGCACATAAGTAAGGCCACTTTTTATGATTTCTAGCTCTTTCTCCTCCGCCAAAGTCATCTCTTTCCCTCCCGGCTGACAGCTCCCGCAGCGGCAACCTCCACCCTTTGGCTCGCATGCAGCTCCGATACTATCCCAGCTCCACCATTGAAGGAATTCCTTACCACTTGTAAATGTGCTTTTTCCATCAATACAGGCAATTTCCTTTGAGGTTTTGGAGGTACACAGCGGCTCACTTTCACCACGGACTTCTCTATACCTGGCCACAGCAGTTCTCATTGATCTTGCAAAATGCGTCTTCGACTCATAAGCTGTCATACGTATCTCTTCAAACAAGTCTGGGTGTGCCCCACCTACCATTTTTCCAAGTGGGCTGTCCCAAAGGACAAGATCTCCTACAATCTTTACCCTTTGTGGTGCAAGCTTTCCTTCCCGATGACTGAGAAGAAGTTCTATTTTTTCAGGCCTCTTTAGTTCTGCCAAGTCGACGTCTGGAAAGAACTTTTTCAGTTGCTGTGGACTCACACTCTTATGCATTCTTGCAATCTCTTCTAAACCATAACAGACAAGTTGATGGGATTTCTCTGTTCCTGCTGGTGTTCTTACTCGAATTCTGAGGAGATACCTTTTGGTTCTTACACGGATAGCCATCTTACCCACTCCATGAACAACCAGGTTGATTTCTTCTCCACTCAATCCGAGCCTATCGGCAGCCTTGTGAGTTATATAATTTGTATCAGATGCCAGATCAATTAGAGTTCCAATTGTTTGTCCTGCATTGGTCTTCACCTCTTTGAGCATCATGATGACTGGAAGCTCCTGAAGTTCATTTCCCTCCAACAATCCAAGTTTTCCTTCTTTGGAACTTTCCCTCATAGCTCTGTTGGTAAACGCTTTCATACACCTTTCCACCATTTCAGGAGAAAGTTCAGAGAGAAATTTCTCTTGTTCCACAGTTAGTCTACCTCCTTTCTTCCCCTCTTTGATGGCGACTTTGTTTTGATGTTCAGATCTGGTCTCCCCTTTGGGACAGAAAAGGTAATGATGATCTGCAGAGCCTCCTCCTTTGCATTCCCTTCTCCTGCACAGAAACACATCTCTACACTTGCTGTCATCTTCATGATACCCCAAGCACCTTCTGCATAACCCGAGCTTTCTCAGGATTACCTTCTTTTCTGTAAATTGCAGCTTCTTGAATTTATCACAAAAGAAGATTTTACCTTTGTGCTTCTCAGATCCACACACAATGCACACACCCTCAAACGGAGTTGTCTTTGTTGATTTAGTGAATGCGTAACTTCTCTCTGGCTTTCTGTCCTGCCTTTCCACTTTTTCCGTGACTCTCAGCTGCTCAAGTCGCTCAAAGATTCCTTCCTCCTTCTTCAAAAACTCGAGAAGTTTATCAAAGTGGTTTTCTGATGTGACCTCACTTTCCGGAGCCGTCACCAAAGCAAGCCAGTCCCTCTTCATGAACTCAGGAAGTTTACTTTCTATGGATTTAATTACAAGAGGATTTTTTATGACCCCCGTGTCTCCAAGGTCAGTAAGATCCACTAAAGCCTTTTCCACCGTTTGGACGAGTTCGATCATTTTGCGTGGCTGGTTTCCTCTCATCGCAGGAATTCTCTCTAATTCCTCCACAATTTCCATTGTAATCGCATAATTGTTCCCGTATCGATTTTGAAGCACTCTGAAAATCTCTACAGCAGTGTTGTAAGAGGACAAACGAAGATCTTTCACAATCCTGGCATCTATACTGTCTAATAACTGAATTTTCTTGACTTCCACAGACCCAGAAGGTTCTCCCTGTTGTTGAAGTTTTTCCCAGTCCTTCCTCCAACGATAGAAGTTTCTCTTGTTTCCATCGAACTCAGGCAAACTTGCAGGTCTGAATCTCACGATGGGGTTGCTTTGAGCTACAAAAGGCGGTGCGTGTGCCATAGTGGGGTTTGCGACTAATGCATCTTCAGCGACCCTCCGCGCTCTAGCAAACTCACCCTTCCTTGCTTCGAGGTCATTTCTGTCTTCCTTTAGCCTCCTCACACGTCCTTCCAAAGCTTTCTTTTCGTCATCAGGGGTCCATTTCTCCCAGCTTGACAAAGCTTTCAGTGCCTCTTTAACAAGTTTTTCAAGAAAGTCGAGTTGCACTTCATAGTTTTCATACTCACTGCTATCAATAGCCATGTTTGCTACTCGATTACAGGTTTTCTCTGCGGCAGATATTGCACCAGTCACTTCGTGCAGTCCATATCTTGACCAAAGGTTAATTTGAACAATTCTTTCAACTTCATTAAACTTCCCATCGCACTCACTTGCCGTCTTTTTAATATCAGCTTCCTGCTGCAATGGCTCTTCATCTTTGCTCTCATCAGCCTCCATATCAGCGAGAAGTCCAGATCTGTAATCATCGTTTGTCTCGAAAACCTTCCGTGTGACGAGTGAGAGCCTCTTGAACTCTTCCTTGAGCTCATCTTCCAAGAGCCTGTGAGCTTCTCTGTTAAGGAAATTGACTTGTCTTGTGAAACTAATTTTTGCAGCAGTCCTTTCTTTTTTAAGTTGCTCAATTGGTTTCCCCACTGCTTCTTCAGCCATGTTCAACTTATTCACTTAACACTCCGACAGCAACAGCAACCTTCCTGTCTTTCACCTTCTTGCTCCAATGACGCACCGTCTGAGCTTGGCCGTTCTGCACTGCCCAAAATGTGAAGTCCACTGCTGTTATGCTGATCGCCAAACTGTGTTTTCAAGCTGGGGCTGTCAGCTGTGGTTATCAACTGTCAAGTTTCTCCTCGGGTTTACACATCAGTTCTGCATTTAACTTGAAAAATTGCTTAGTCAACCACGGACACGGGAATCATCTCAAAAATGGCTTTTACTTTCACTCTTCATTAAAGTTGTTACAATCTTGACTTGCAGTCTTTTACTTTCCATTCATGTCACAATACATTGGAACAGATGAACTTCATTTGCAGTTAGATTTTCTTCAAACAGTAATCTCTTCAGTAGAAATGTTTAAAGCTCAAATTAGGTTGATAACCTTTTAAACCACACAGGAAGAGAAAAAGAATACAAAAACTAATTACAATCAGACATCTTGACATTGCAATGCAACAATATTCACATTTTACTAGAGATTTAAATTCATATATACATCGTATATAGGCTACTTTTAATCATTGAATTAAAATTGAATGAAAATGTCTCTCAGAATATGAGTTAATCAAGCCTCAAGCAGTCATCCTTAGTGATGTTACGTCTGACACTGACGCTCCGAAGCTTGCTTCAAACTCGAACGGTCCTTGCAATGAACCACTGCTTCGGAGCTTGTATCATTACGTCACTAGTCACGTGAAAATGACGTCTGAAGCAAACACACTGCTTCACTCCTGTAGTGAACCACCCGATCGCTTTGACAGGCCAATCCAGTGTCGACAGGTTTGAAACCGCGGATGTATTTCTTATAAAAGTGAAGCTGTTTTTGTGTAATCCTGCATCATCTGTTCCATGCGAGAGGATATTCTCTAAAGCTGGTGAAATTGTTTTAAAAAAAGAAATCTGAAGACTGTGGAGAAAATAATATTTCTGAATAAAAACCACACCATTTAATGAACACTTTGTATAAGCCTTCTGTATGATGTAGCCTACCTAAAGCACACCCTCTGACACATTTTATTATTATTATTAATTTGAGAACATATGAACATTGTTACATAAAAATATGCATCAAAGACAGAAACTACAAAAACTCTCTGCTACATTATACAACTATACAACCAGTTACACAAGCACATCCTTTTCAACACACAAAAATATCAGTCCCACTTAACAAGTAATAGAGGTATGCTTCCCACAGCTAAACAAGATAAAGCTTTCACACATGATACTGCCCTGCTAAAAAAAACTATAGACACCATTACAGAAATACTATAGGATTTGGTTTTCATGGGAATTGTATTGGTTATAATGGAAATTAATTATAGTGGTGTCTGTGGGTCTCTACTGATTATGTGTTGGGTTCTATTGGTGGGGCATTAAATCCTAATGGAATATGTGCCAAACACACTACAAAAAGATTTCTGTAGTGGTTTAAATGGTAAAAGCCAGTTTAATAGAAACCCTTAGAATTTCTGTGATGGTTTCCAACTTTTTTTAAGCTGGTCTGATCTTTTGTCCTTGTCTAAAGAAATAATTAGACACACACACATCATGCTTAATGTTTTATTATCAAGGTGAACACATGAAATGAGTTTCACAGCACTAACACTGTTTCAGCTTTGATCGCCTCAGTAAACACGGCATAAACGGGGCGTTAACATAAGCCTACTTGCATTTTATGGTTGTCAGCTTTGTTGCATTACATTTACTTCACCAGGAGATGGTGCTGCAATTTCTATCTGAATGAAGCTTCGAGTAATGAACCATTTTCGACACAATTGTATCGGAAAGCAATAATGCTTCGAAACGCTTCATTTGGCCATCACTAGTCATCCTACCAGCAGCGTCTCGGGTTGATTAATCACTGATGTAGGCTACATCCGATTTCTGTTGCATTTCTTACTCATACTTCATAACTTCTGGTTACAAAGAAAACTGGAAACCCCGCAGGACAAGCGTTGTTCTCACCCGTCTTGTTTCTGTCGGCGTTTGGTCTTTGATTCATTATAAGAGCGCGTTAATCTCTCTCAGGTGCGCTCGCAATTAGAGTTCGGCTTTTTCCGACAGATGGCGGATGACGTCACCCGGAAGACTGCGCTCTTCGTGATTTTCCGTAACACCATCTGTGACAGTCAATTCAGCATAAACTCTTTTCTTCATTAATTTCTCAAGTAATATTTACAGTCACATAAATACGTGTTTGACTTCACAAATAGCCTACAATGTTCTACAGTGAAAGTAATCTGGTAACAACACCGGAAACGCCAATGCAATGTAGAAACAGAAAATATTTATTAGGCCAAACATTACTGTTGTATACATTAGCATACAACAAAACTATAAACATTTACGTAAGCAATTAGTGTTTCCACATGTGAGGAGTGTGTGTGTGTGATCTGGTGAATAAGTGTAGCATTTTGATTGGTTGTGTTTGGAAAAGGAAAGCAACTCACTTCCTGATAGATCTTTCTGTTTTAGGTAGAGAATAGTGTGTAGTGTTTTGAAAAAAGTGTTTTATGCGATTGAAAACTGAGTCAAAGGCTGAGAAGTAGCTTATGGTTTTGAAGATTTGGCATGTAGTTTTGCACTTTGAGTGAGAGGTTTCAAAAATCGTGTGACATGAAAAGATTTTGTGTGTAAGCAGTTGGTAAAAACTGTAACCTTAGCAAAAGTGGCCTACATTTCTTAAGTTTTCATTTCAATTTTTTTTGTGTGTGTGTTTATTTAAAATTAGACTAATCTGATATTATTTTATCTCCAATATGTTATTTAAAGGGATACTCTACTGGTTTTCCATATAAAACTGTTATTCCCTTAACTAAGACGAGTTGATACACACCTCTCTCGTCTCAGTGCGTGCACTAAATCGCTGTCTTGCCGTGAACCGTTGTTAGATCTTATCTCAGCCCTGTTCATTCAATACGGGCCAAGAAGAGAAGCGACCCAACACATCCACGTTTCCCCTATTTAAATACAGGTACTAGAGTAGTGTAACTCGACCTAGGACGGTGACAAAATAAAACGTTGCGCTTTTCTAAGCGTGTAAAATGGATAACTATATTGTATGGCAGAATACCATAGCAAGTGCTTGGGAGCACTTCGACTCGGCGCAGTAATATCATCTCTCGTGAAAAGGGAGCGGACTTTTCAGGAGTCAGAGTGACTCTGGGCAGATCCAATAGTTTTAGACTTCAATAGAGCTAAAAGGAAGTTAACGCTTGTCAATGAAGCGGTACTAGACTCTCTGTACAAATGAAATGTATGAGAGTCTGGTGGGACCGGGCTAGCTTTCCCCTGATTGTTCCAGGAATAGATTTGAAGCATTAAGAGTGTCGAAAACAGCGCCATCTTGTGGCAGGTCAAATTTACAGCAGCCATAAACCCGAGTGCACAGCGTCGCCGTTGTTGTATCTAAGCACAAGTAAAAGCCTGGCAATGCTATGTTCTGTTTTCTGATAATATAATTCACATATTAAACTGTGGCAATAAATTAAATGTAACCATTATATTAATAGGCTACTAGGCTAATTATAAAAAATACCAAAAGAGTTGCTTGATGCAATGGTGGTCTAATTACTTTATGGTTTCTATACTTTTTATAATATGACAGAATACAATCATGTAACATAGGCTATAGACTTATTTATTTTTTAAAAAAATGGACCTGTAGAGTAGTGGTCTGGGTTCAAACATTTCGACAGGCTAAGTGAAGCATTCACGTGATGGCAAAGAAAGTGAGACTTCGTTTTTCGTTGATCACGTGTTTCTCTGAAAACAATACGCGCTCCGACACGGAGCTTCATGAGAAATGTCGCTGCTATTTTGGTACGCGCTTTGAAGCTTCAGTGTCATATTTAACATCACTACTGTATATCGATATTTATTAATTCAAAATACTACGTGCATTATAGCAGCATATTTCTAGGATACTCGAATGCTTAGGCCCACATTGCATCTTCACTGTCACACGATCCTTCAGAAATCATTATGATTATTTGATGCTCAAGAAACATTTATGATTATTATCAGTGTTGAAAGCAGTTGTGCTGCTATCTCATTTTTGTGTGGAAACGTTGATCAATTTTAATATAAAAGTGTTGCGTTAGGAGGGCTATTGTGTGTTATGTTATCAGATCTGTTGAAGATGTGGTTTCTATATTCATCCCACCAGACAATGTTTTACGGCCATGTCCAGGATAAAGGCTATGTTTGCTCACCCAATAATATACATACAGTGTAACAGTTTAAATGTTACCTGAGTTTTTTATAGTTTATTTTCTGACTATTGCCTGGAAAATTACCTGGGTCAAGTGGTAGTACCACTAATATCCGCTTGGGGGCACTAGTGAGTGTGGGCTGCTAGATATAAGCCTGGTAAGCAATGAAGAAGTAAGTTCAGTTTGGTAGAGGGAAACCGCATGGTTCATCTAAATGCTATCTGCTGATACATTTGAAGTCCTGGTTTGAGAACTCAGGGAGTTTAAGCTCAAACAAAGGACTTTTCATAATTAACCACTTGTCACCATTGTTTCAAACCACACTTATTATCCTGCATTGTTTGGATGATCTGATCATAGGCGTCATTTACGGGGGGGACGGGGGGACATGTCCCCACCACTATTTGCCAGGGTCGATTTTGTCCCCACCACTTTTGAAACATCTCACGGTACGGATGTAGTGTATACAAGTAAAACATCTCCAGTTAACTAGCAGAGCATTCGTTTCGTTCGTTTGTTAAATAAGAGGTGATCTAGCGCTAACATGTGTTGTTGTTTTAATCAAGTGATCATGTGCTCGTTGCCTCTGCGATCAGTGGCGCGGATACAGTGTTCTGTTGTGGCACGCCCACAATGATCTTCACTCAGACGCGCGCTTCACTCTGTTGCCGAGATTCTCTATTCGTTCCGGTGAAATCGCAAAACAAAATGCAAACAAACGCATCCCTGCTTGATATACAACCACTGATAAACATTATCGGTTTTGATGAGGGAAAAAAAAACCCAAATCGACCCTTTATATTAATTTAATTAAATAGGGCAGTCTAGGCTAAGTTTGGAAGCTTGTTTCCGCCATAGAATAAAACATTTTAAAAGATAATTGCGACTTTTTATCTTAAAATTGCGAGTTTACATCTCACAATTCTGACTTTATTTCTCAGAATTGCGAGATATAAAATCAGAATTTCGTGAAATAAAGTCATAATTGCGTGAAATAAAGTCACAATTGCTTCTTTTTTTATTTTTATTTCTTTACCCCATATATCTCACAATTCAATTCTGACTTTGTAACACGCAATTGCGACTTTATATCATGCATATGCATTTCTGCCTTTATATCTCCCAATTGCGTACTATAAAGTCAGAATTGCTTGATATAGGTAAACATGCAATTCTGTGAAAAAAGTCAGAATTTCAAGCTATATTTCTCACACTTTATATCACGCAATTATGACTTAATAACATACAGTTGCGACTTTAGGCCTATATCACGCAATTCTGACTTTATAGCTAACCTGCCATTGCCACTTTATATCACGCAATTCTGAGATAAAAAGTCAGAATTGTGAGATAAAAAAAAATCGCAATTACATTTGTATTTTTCACTCTGTGGCGGAAACATGCTCCAGTTGTCGTGCAATGCAAGTCATCGTGCCGGCGTCTTATACATTGTCTGCTATATTTACTTCTTATATAAATACAGGCAATTGGTTGATAAAATAGTCATCAAAATTAAGATACAATTTATACTAAACGAAAATCTTTTTAAA
Source organism: Chrosomus eos (assembly GCA_036326025.1). NCBI lineage: Eukaryota > Metazoa > Chordata > Actinopteri > Cypriniformes > Leuciscidae > Chrosomus > Chrosomus eos. Next base: position 3,377,464 of record CM070836.1, on the reverse strand, counting down.
AAAGTCTTTCTACAAAACAAAACTCAAGTGGTCAAAATAATGTTTTACCCACTCCATGTCTCCAGAAATATTGCAGCTTCAGCGCTTAACATGAGCTTGTGAAAGTGAAAATAATTTCCAGTAAAGGACAATGTTGCAACAGTCGTTGTTTAGGTAGGCCTACCTTAAACGCGCACATACAGTCTCTGAGTCATCACTGCAGCCAGGAGATGGAGAGCTGAGAATGAGATCCACATCGCACACCTAGCACATCTTCGTGTGCGACTATCGCAGCTAGCGCGACCAGCGCCGTTGCTAGGACGGCGCCAGCGCCTCTGCCTATCCCATGAGTCCTAATAAATGCAATTCCAACTGTTATGTATTCATGAGACAAACCACCAAATGCTATCAAACATACTTTACTGGTGTTCAGATCACAGGTTGATTACATCACATTTTCCCACAGGTGCAACTCACATCACGTGACTTAAATACCCGCTCCCAAGCATGAGAGCCAATGAATACACATCCTGCATATATATACACATTATGCCAATACACCACATTACCTCCCCCATTAAAGCTAACACACCACATTAGTTCAAATTCTCAATTTCTAAAACGTTGTGGTAATTTAATAGTCCGTTTAGAACGACGTAGACCCACTGGACTTGGAACCAGGGGTTCCGTAGTTTGGAAAGGTGGCACCTCAGAGTCAAATGTCCCTACTGAAGTTCCAGCAAATCCAGCATCTTGATCATTGGGTTCTGCATATTGAGGTAGATCATGTGGTTCAACATATTGAGCAGTCTCCTTTTCCTCCTGTGGCCTTGGAATCTCTGAGGATGAAATATGTGGTCTCAGTTGATCACCATGCCGTCTGTACACAGTATCCGATACTGGATCATGTACCTTGTACGAAACAGGTCCTGTCTGCTGTGTAATCACTCCAGATAGCCACTTCGGACCTCCTTCCACTGTACTTCGCAGGAACACAGAATCATCCACAGCAAAGGATCTCTCTCTTGCACGATAGTCATGTTGATTTTTCTGCAAATACTGTTTCCTACGAACCATTTGATGAATGTTCGGTTTCAGGAAATCCAACCTGGTGCGAATGTGTCTCTTTAAAAATAAATCAGATGGTGACTGACCTGTGGTACAATTAGGAGTTGTGCGATATCGTAACAAAAATAAAGACAGTCTATCATCATCAATGCACATTTGTTCATTAGTCAATTTCTTCATACCTCTCTTAAATGTCTGGACATATCTTTCTGCCAATCCATTTGTGGCTGGGTGCTTAGGTGCACTCCTGGTATGCATAATACCATTCTGTTTCACAAATCTTTGGAAGTCATCAGAAGTAAAAGTTGTTGCATTATCAGTCACTATTTGTTCAGGTATTCCATATGCAGAAAACAATCTCTTCAGTCTAGTAATTGTAGCTTGAGAAGTGATCTGTGACATACGAAAAACTTCAAGCCACTTGGAATGAGCATCAACAACGATCATGAACATGTTGTTCAGGAAAGGACCCGCAAAATCCACATGCAACCTTCTCCAACACTCACCCGGGAATTCCCATGGATGAAGAGGGACATGACTTGGCATCCTTTGTTCCTGTTGACAGATGTGACATTCCTTGCAAATTCTTTCTATGTCTGCATCAATTTTAGGCCACCATACAAATTTACGAGTCAGCGCTTTCATTTTAACAATGCCAGGATGTCCTGAATGAATTTCATGTAACACTGATTTGCGAAACTTGAAGGGTACAATCACTCGTGTGCCCCATAACAGACATCCCTGTTCCACTGACAGTTCATCTCTTTTCATATAGAATATCTTCAAATCATCTGGCACTTCAATTGGCCACCCCTCCATGACATAACGAAAGACTCTAGAAAGTTCTTGATCTGTTCTTGTCATTCTGGCAATCTGTGCTGCATTTAGAGGAGCTTCTTGAAGATGGTTTGTCAACAGAGTGTTGATATTTGCTGAAATGGCTTCTGTTCCTACATCTGTAATGTCAGGTAGTGGAATTCGTGACAGGCCATCTGCATTTCCATGACATTCTGCCTTGCGATACATGATATGATAATCATATGCCGACAAAATTATAGCCCACCGCTGAATACGAGCGGCAGCCATCGTTGGGAAGTGTTTATGTTCTCCAAACAGAGTCACTAATGGTCTATGATCCGTTATCAAATTAAAAGATCTTCCCCAAAGATATTGATGGAATTTTTTAACTCCATAAATCACACTCAACGCTTCCTTCTCAATCTGTGAATATTTCTTTTCAGCAGGGGACAACGTCCGTGAAGCATATGCAATGGGATGTTCTTCACCATTGGGCATGATGTGCTGAAGCACTGCACCGATTCCATAAGCTGAAGCGTCACATGCTAAAGTCAAAGGCAGTTGTGGATCATAATGTACCAACACTTTGTCACTTGTGAGCAATTCTTTACACTTGTTGAAAGCATCTTGTTCCTTTTTCCCCCAACACCAAGTAATTTGTTCTTTCAACAGTCTATACAGTGGTGCCAACACTGTGCTCTGATTTGGTACAAAACGTCCATAATAATTTACCAAGCCTAAAAAGGCTCTCAGTTCCTTTACGTTTGAAGGTGTTGGTGCATCTTGAATGGCTTTTACCTTGTCTTTTGTTGGATACACCCCTTTTTCATCAATCACATAGCCCAGGTATTCAATTCGTGTTTGTCCCCACTCACACTTACATTCCTTCACTCTTAAGCCTGAGTCTTGAAGACGCTGTAGGACTTTACAAAGGTTTGTTAGATGTTCTTGTTCATCATGACCTGTAATCAACAAATCATCCAGATACACAATCACTTTCAGATCTTTCATCAAAGTTTCCATTATACGTTGAAAAATGGAAGGGGCTGAACTGATGCCAAAAGCTAGACGATTATACACATATAATCCCTTGTGGGTGTTGATTGTCGTATACTTCTTGGAATCATCATCCAGTAAGACCTGTTGATATGCTTGTGCCAAGTCAATCTTGGAAAACAACTTTCCTCCACTCAAAGTGGCCAAAACTTCCTCAATCCGCGGCAGGGGATATACTTCAGTATTGGACGCTTGATTGACAGTGACTTTGTAGTCGCCGCATAAGCGGATTGTGGAATCTTTTTTAATAACAGGCACAACTGGAGCCGCCCACTCACTGTACTTTACTGGAGATATCACATTGGTTTTCTCCAGCCTATCAATTTCCTTCTCCACCCGTTCCTTCATAGCAAAGGGAAGAGGACGACTTTTAAAAAACTTGGGTGGAACATCTGGTTTCACTGAAATAGTAGCTTTAATGTCCTTTAGAGTGCCCAGCTCGTCCTTAAAGACTTCATGATACTTATCGAGCACTTCTTTGATAGACCCAGGATGCTTAGCTTGACTCACATATCGAATTATTTTCCAATTCAATTTTACTTTCTGGAGCCAGTTCCTACCACACAGGTTTGGACCATTCCCTTCTACTACAATTAGCGGTAACTCATTCACTTGATCCTCATATTGTACAGTAGTTGTGAATTGACCCAATACTGGAATGCATTCACCGGTGTAGGTCTTTAACTTTACTTTAGTTCCCTCCAGTGGCAAACGGGCAAACGATTGTTTATACACTTGTTGCGAAATGATGCTTACAGCTGCTCCTGTATCAATGTCCATTAACAAATCCTGCTGATTCACAATAAAATTAACTCGGAAAGGCTGTTTCTCAGTATCACTTAACATGGAAAACATTTCCAGCTCTGGCTCTTCAGCATACATATAAGCGGTTACTTTGTGCTTGTTCTGTTGTTCAGTAGCTTTACTGTTGAAATGTGACTTCACTTTAACTTTACAAGCTCTCTTTATATGTCCAATCTTCCCGCAGTTGTGACACTTCGAGTTTTTAAAATAACAATCCTGAGCATTATGGTTTTTTCCTTTACAACGATAGCATAATTGTCTCTGGTTATACACAGTCTTTGCATTTACCTTATGCACTGCCGCCGCTGAATCCTCTGTTTTCCTCAGTTGCTGGGTATCTCGATGTGCAGTTTCCATGCTCTGAGTAATTTCAAGTGCTCGTGCAAAAGTGAGTGTGTCCTCCGAAAGCAATCTTCTTTGACATGCTTCACTTTGAATTCCGCTAACAAAGCGATCACGTAGAGACTCATCCAAACTTGCACCAAAGTCACATTTAGATGCACATTGTTTCAGTTCAGCAACATACTGGGACACAGTTTCATGGGGCTTTTGAACACAGCGCTGAAATCGGAAGCGTTCAGCTATTATTAATGGCTTTGGTTCAAAATGGGCCTTAACCCTCTGATGGTCTTCAAAAAAAAGTCACACTCGTGGTCTTTGGGGTCTATTGGACCCCAGACAATAAGATTTAATTTTGTAACAAAACAATATATATTTTTTTAACAAATATAATTTTACTCTGTTTATTAATGTTTTTACTCAACATTTGTGCAGTTTTTGGAGGATTTATGATTTTTTTTTAAATTTCTATAAATAAATAAATAAATATTTTTTAAATAGGATTTTTACAAAAAAACTGCATTTTATGTTAAATAAACTTTATAAAAGACCCAGATTTCTAACTTTCACTCCAGGGGATACCATGGATAATTTTACAAGGTTTAATGTAAGATTTTTGCCCATTTTTTGGAAAATACAGGTTAAAATTTATAAAATAATGTAATAAATCACTTTAACCACTAGATGGCTATAGGGCTCCACTAGGCCTATATACATTTGAATTACTGAAAGATATAATTTTTCTAAAGTTAAATTCAGTTGGATTCATATCTAAATATTATAAAATCACAATTATAACAAAAATAAAATACTTTTTGTCAAAGTTTAGCATTTTTTTGTACTGAAAAAAACAACAGTTTTTCAATAATGTTACATTATGATTAGAATCAAACCTTAACAACATGTTACAAAGAGAAATGTTGGAGTCTTAAGATTTGATCATTTATTTAAACTGAACAGCAATAACAAATTAGCAAATAAAGCAGTAAAAATAAAACATTTGTAAAATAAAATAATAAAAAAATAATAAAAAGAAAATAGTTTGGAACAATAGAACAATAGTTGGTCTCATTTCTTTTTTTTTTTTATAGCCTTACAAATGTATTCCTTTTTGTGTGTGTGCACATTTTCAATGTGTCTTAGTGTTACCAATTTATTTTTGCGGTGGTTCTGCATTTTAGATTATTTTATTTTACAAATGATAAGAGAACAGTTTTTATAGTTTGTATGTATTCCTGTATATTGTATTCCTCTATATGTGTGTGTTTGTGTGTGTGTGCGCGTGTGTGAGAATGATAATTTTGGATTGTGGATGTTTTTTGCATTGTTGGAAGTGTGCCACTTTATTTCTGTCATTTCTGTCTGTGTTCTGCGTTATTTCTGATTTTGATGATGAATTTTGTCTATTTTGAGTCAATAATAAATCAAGAATAAATAATTATTTATTTATTTATTTATAGATATTTAAAAGATATCATGAATCCTCCAAAAACTGCACAAATGTTGAGTAAAAACATTAATAAACAGAGTAAAATATATTTGTAAAAAAAAAAAACTATTGTTCTGTTACAAAATTTAATTTAATTTTTTGGGGTCCAATGGACCCCAAAGACCACGAGTGTGACTATTTTTGTCACGCCTACATAAAAACAGATAACATTCCATTTTAATTTTTTTTTTGTAGATCTAGAAAGTGTTGAGAGCCGTAGGAAGTTTCATACCATTTGGAAAAAGAGAACATTTTTTTTAATTCAAGCAAAAGTCATTTGGGGTCCAGTGGACCCCAAAGACCATCTGAGGGTTAAGAATATCCACAATTTCTTCAAACGTTTTATCCTTTGGCTTTGCAGGTTGAACCAGATTCCGTAGTAATCCATATGTGGACGCTCCCACAGCACTAAGGAAAGTCGCCACTTGCTTCGTATCATCCACGTCATTTGCAATCATGAACAATTCCGCTCGTTCAATATACGCGGACCAGGACTCGTCTTCTGGTTTATACTCATCCAATCTTCCGATTTGCGCCATGTCCTCTCACTTTTTATCCTCGTCGCCAACTTATGTTATGTATTCATGAGACAAACCACCAAATGCTATCAAACATACTTTACTGGTGTTCAGATCACAGGTTGATTACATCACATTTTCCCACAGGTGCAACTCACATCACGTGACTTAAATACCCGCTCCCAAGCATGAGAGCCAATGAATACACATCCTGCATATATATACACATTATGCCAATACACCACACCAACTATTTCTGAAGTGCTTCTTTTATAAAGAGCACCGCTTTTTCTTTTATCGGGAAACGCAGCCCTGCAGGTATGATGCGTATGGAGATTCCAAAGCGCTCTTCTTTGGTCAGAACCAAGGAGAGCGATCGCGGATAGGTCCGTCTTGATTCCATATGCACCGAAACTTTTTAATAATGCAACAAAATATTTAAAGAGCATCAAGCTATTGAAATCTATATTATGTAGCATACGTACAGATATATTAGACCTGCGCGAAAGAGAGAAAAAAATGTTTATGTGTCATTGTACCCAGCACTTTTGAAAATGCACTTCCGAATGCCTCTCTGTCCCCAGCACATTTCAAACCAAACTGACGCCCATGGATCTGATGATCTATACGTCTCCTTGAAGAGAGGAATAGGAATCTGGATATCACCACGCTGTAGCGAGGCACCAAATGCCATTGACATCTTCATCTTATACTCATACTGGATTATTGGATTATATCATTGCGTCGATCTCAAATATCCACCGGGTTTGATACTCATCTCTTCACCATCATCAGTTCAACCCTTCTAAAGACTGGACACTGACGATAAGTTGTCTTTATCATTGTATCATTTACACAGAGACAAAGACTGGTGGTGTCCTTCTATTCTTTATTATTATTGTGGGCAATTATATGTACATGGGAAATAAAATAGGAAAAATAGTATTTGTTGAGTGAAGTGGTTTGAAATTTCGGTACCAGTCGAATTCTGTTGATCCCCCTCAGATGGTTTCATCTTTGATAAAAGGAGGTGTTACAACAGTTAGGGTGATATTAAAGTAACAATATGTAGTTTTTCAACCTTCATAATATATTTCCAAGACCCTTGTGATGGTACATCGACTTAAAATAAGTTAAATGACACGTCTGCCATAGTCTGACGGGGTCTGTATCGCTTTTACTGGCACTATTGGCGCTTTTCCACTGCATGGTACGCTCGGTTCGGTACGGTTCGATTCGGCGCGGAACGGTTCGGCTTCGCTTTTCCACTGCGTGGTACGACTCGGTACGGCACGGTTCGGTTCGCTAGCTCGGTTGCTTTTCCACTGCAGTTAGTACCCATTCAAAGTGGGTGGGACTGAGCGTTACACTGTTTGTAGGTCCGGTGATAGCCGTGTGCGGCTAAGAGCTGAGCTAGCTGCTACTTGGAACACTTTTTCATTCTGTTTTGCCCCATCCAGCTCTCGCTGGACCCGCTCCTAGGCAACCAACGAGAGGAACGTCTGCACCTCGACCACGATTCAGCCATTTCCTTTTTAAAGTGTTGATCTCTTCTTTTTTTTCAAGTAAGTAAAACACAGGTGCTACCGTGTTGGCTGTTGTCTACTGGTTATATGACTCTGTATAGCGGTCTCGTGTCGCAAATCCAATGACGCTGGTAGTGACGATTCTGTCTGTCTGACCAATCAGTGATCTGCAGTGTTTCACGTCACATTTTAGTACCGGTATGGTACGCTTGGAACCTCAACAGATCAGGTACCATTTAAAGCGCACCGTACCGTACCGTACCATGCAGTGGAAAAGCACCACAAGTGAGCCGTACCGAACCGAACCGTACCGTACCATGCAGTGGAAAAGCGCCAAAGCGTGCCGTACCGAACCGAACCGTACCGTACCATGCAGTGGAAAAGCGCCATATGTAACTTCGGGGTTCGGGTAGGAACCCAATCACAAAAAGAACTACAGAATTCGACTGCTTTACGTCAAACGCTACAATAGTCATTATTTCGTTTCTGATGTCGCAATACATCATCCTTTCATGAAATCATGTAACATACTCTACCTTGTCTGTGGACATCGTTCATTCTAAAGTCGGTGCTGGGTAAACAGCGAGCGTGCGTGCGACGGTAGGCTAAATTAGTTACGACAGCGGCAATGGACAATTTCGTTTCCAACCAGTAGGGCGACCGAAGAGGAAAAGTTACTTGGTGCTACTTTAAGAGTTTGCTTCATATTGCCCATCTCTATAATTTCCTGTGTGACTTGCAAAGGCTTGCGTTTGGTTTGGTCTCACCACGAAGTGTCACTGACTGTGGCCGGAAAGCTTCAGCTCTGACACTCTGAGCTCGATTAATGATGTCTGAGGTAAAACACGCCCCCTCATTTACATACGGAGTAAGAAATGTAGAATTATTATTATTATTATTTTTTAGAAATTAATAAATGTGAGAATAAATGAATGTATAAATAAATAAATATATGTGGAAATAAAATAAATGGAAAAATACAATTATACATAAATAAAGGAAATAAAAGTATAAATACTCACTTATTTATTTTTTAACATTTCTTAACATATTGTTTGATTTATTATTGGAATTCCAAACCCGAAGGAAGACGTGATCAAAACGTTGTTAAAGTGTCAAAAAAGTTAATGTTGTTAAACTGAGAAAAACCTTTTACAATAACATACTCTAAAAATAACCAATAAAGTGTCAGTAACTGAAAGCAGCCCATATTAATTCTAATCTCTCTTTAATTGAAAAATGCATTTTCATTCATTCATACATGGTTGCAACAACATTTAGTTAAATCTTTTCAGTGCCATCGTTTAAAAATGCTTTATTGACTTTACTGACACATTCAGTTGTTTTGCTTTAAAATATTGTGGTATATTTATCTATCTAAAAAAAAAACTTTAAAATAGTTTTAGATTGAGGTTGATGATGTATGTTATATATCCACAAACACACCCTACAAACTTACAATCAACTTGGCTGCATAAGTCATATCAAATGAAATTACATTACACTGAAAATGAGTTTAATTTACTGTTTAACTTTTGTAAATAAATAAATAAATTAAAAAACACAGTCACAGTTCTGTAGTGGAACAATTTTCTCAGACCAATGGTTTGTGTGTAACATGTAACGTAACTTTTTTTTGACATTCAATTTCTTTTTAGAATAAAATTGTACATGAATATAGGTTAAGCAAAAACCTTTTATAGGAATAAAAAGTGTCTCCTATATAATGAACCATGATTGTCCATCATTGCCCTCTTCTGAAGTTGGCAACCCTTTTCATGACTGATTTCCAAATGTTGAACAAAAGCTGTGTTGTCTACGGTTTGTATATCTGCAGTTTTCAGTTTCCCTTTAGAAAGAAATAGACTATTGTCATCTGATATTTCTGTTATTTCCTGTTAACGTTAGACAAGGACAAAACTGAAACCCTAAAGTAAAAAGAGAGATGCTGTTTAATAATTTAGCTATAATTGGTATATATATACCCGTGATGAAATTTGAGGATGTGAGTTTTAGATTCAGATCTAAGCTGATCTATTAGTAAGGCGATGAAACTGTTTTAGTGTGGTTAGTTTAGTTTCATTGCTTTGCTCTAGCCCAGTGAATTTTAAGTTTTAAGGTCCTTCTCTTTTCATAGAACGCCTGTAATGGACAAGGATCGAGCTTCATTAATAATTCCCATGTTAATCATGAGCCTAAAGAACGCTGAGATCTGCTGCTGTTGTTGGTTTACAGCCGGAAACACACACATCAGATATAATCTTTGAATACTACCGGTAGCCTATATAATCCTAAAAAACACGCAAACCATTGAGGTTTGTTCAAGTGTGCACAAGTCGAGCTTCTGTTTGATGTGCATCAATGTTTATGTGAATAAAAGGCTAAATTAAATCTGTTCATTAGTCTCTTCAGAAGATTTGGACAACATTGCTTGCTTGCTCACGTGGATTAGTTACCATGTCTTTTGCCCAGTTTACAGCTGGTATTATAAGATGTGTTTCGGTCGATCGGATCACAAGTGCACACTAAATACAGGAGTAAACGAGTCTAAAACGCTTTGAGCTCGTCCAGTTTTGCCCACTTCCATAGGTAGCCTAGTAGAAAACACAGTGTAAACACTCATGAGATCGAATACTCTCCACCTACTGACCTTATGAGTAAACAAGTTTGGTTTGAAGATAGAAAACGTACCAAGCACATTGACTACGTTTACATGCAGCCAATAACCCGTTCAAAACCGGGATATTAGCAATAACCCGGTCGCGCACGGCCATGTAAACACCGACAAAAACCCGAATATGCTCATATCCAGGATTTTAAAAACCGGGATATGATACCTGGGGTACCCCTTTTCTAACCCGAATTTTGGTCATGTAAACGCGCATCAAGATATCCCCATAGTGATCTGTGTTCTGCGCATGTTCTATTCACAACGAATCTTGGTCTTTTGAGTAGAGGAACTTCTCGGCGCATACAAAACCCCGCGTGCAGTATACCGGAAGTAAACATGGCGAGACGCAGCACAGCAGACTTTTGGAGCGAAACAAAGGCGATCGCTATCTGCCCCGAACTATTCATTATCTGCCCCGGACTATTCATTATCTGCCCCGGACTATTCATTATCCGCCCCGGACTATTCATTATCTGCCCCGAACTATTCATTATCCGCCCCGAACTATTCATTATCCGCCCCGGACTATTCATTATCGCCCCGGACTATTCATTATCCGCCCCGGACTATTCATTATCTGCCCCGGACTATTCATTATCCGCCCCGGACTATTCATTATCCGCCCCGGACTATTCATTATCCGCCCCGGACTATTCATTATCCGCCCCGGACTATTCATTATCCGCCCCGGACTATTCATTATCCGCCCCGAACTATTCATTATCCGCCCCGGACTATTCATTATCCCCCGATATCTCCCCCGGACTATTCATTATCTGCCCCGGACTATTCATTATCCGCCCCGGACTATTCATTATCCGCCCCGGACTATTCATTATCCGCCCCGGACTATTCATTATCCGCCCCGGACTATTCATTATCCGCCCCGGACTATTCATTATCCGCCCCGGACTATTCATTATCCGCCCCGGACTATTCATTATCCGCCCCGGACTATTCATTATCCGCCCCGGACTATTCATTATCCGCCCCGGACTATTCATTATCCGCCCCGGACTATTCATTATCCGCCCCGGACTATTCATTATCCGCCCCGGACTATTCATTATCCGCCCCGGACTATTCATTATCCGCCCCGGACTATTCATTATCCGCCCCGGACTATTCATTATCCGCCCGGACTATTCATTATCCGCCCCGGACTATTCATTATCCGCGTGCTGCTGCTGTTGTTGTTGTCTTTGGATATAGGAAGAAGAATCGAAAATGACGCATATTGCGTCTTAAGGTTGTCCGTACGTCCAGACGCTAACCGTGCGTCGCCGTTTACATCGGGATATTGCAATTCCATGTATACAGGAGAAACTCTCTCTGCTCACGCATGTAAACGGGTTATTCCTAATGTTTCAGAAACCCGAATAGTGACCTTAACCCGACCATAACCCGAAAATTGACAATGTAAACATAGTCAATGTTCTCTCTCCATTCCTGATGTCTAAGACCGCGTGTCCACCAACCAAAGCGTTTTTAGCCAGCTGAAAACGCTAGACGCTCTGCTGAAAATGCCTAGCCATGGGCGCTTATGGCTGAATCCCAATTCTCTGTCTTACCCTGCAATTATATGTACATGGGAAATAAAATAGGAAAAATAGTATTTTTGAGTGAAGTGGTTTGAAATTTCGGTACCAGTCGAATTCTGTTGATCCCCCTCAGATGGTTTCATCTTTGATAAAAGGAGTGTGTTACAACAGTTAGGGTGATATTAAAGTAACAATATGTAGTTTTTCAACCTTCATAATATATTTCCAAGACCCTTGTGATGGTACATCGACTTAAAATAAGTTAAATGACACGTCTGCCATAGTCTGACGGGGTCTGTATCGCTTTTACTGGCACTATTGGCGCTTTTCCACTGCATGGTACGCTCGGTTCGGTACGGTTCGATTCGGCGCGGAACGGTTCGGCTTCGCTTTTCCACTGCGTGGTACGACTCGGTACGGCACGGTTCGGTTCGCTAGCTCGGTTGCTTTTCCACTGCAGTTAGTACCCATTCAAAGTGGGTGGGACTGAGCGTTACACTGTTTGTAGGTCCGGTGATAGCCGTGTGCGGCTAAGAGCTGAGCTAGCTGCTACTTGGAACACTTTTTCATTCTGTTTTGCCCCATCCAGCTCTCGCTGGACCCGCTCCTAGGCAACCAACGAGAGGAACGTCTGCACCTCGACCACGATTCAGCCATTTCCTTTTTAAAGTGTTGATCTCTTCTTTTTTTTCAAGTAAGTAAAACACAGGTGCTACCGTGTTGGCTGTTGTCTACTGGTTATATGACTCTGTATAGCGGTCTCGTGTCGCAAATCCAATGACGCTGGTAGTGACGATTCTGTCTGTCTGACCAATCAGTGATCTGCAGTGTTTCACGTCACATTTTAGTACCGGTATGGTACGCTTGGAACCTCAACAGATCAGGTACCATTTAAAGCGCACCGTACCGTACCGTACCATGCAGTGGAAAAGCACCACAAGTGAGCCGTACCGAACCGAACCGTACCGTACCATGCAGTGGAAAAGCGCCAAAGCGTGCCGTACCGAACCGAACCGTACCGTACCATGCAGTGGAAAAGCGCCATATGTAACTTCGGGGTTCGGGTAGGAACCCAATCACAAAAAGAACTACAGAATTCGACTGCTTTACGTCAAACGCTACAATAGTCATTATTTCGTTTCTGATGTCGCAATACATCATCCTTTCATGAAATCATGTAACATACTCTACCTTGTCTGTGGACATCGTTCATTCTAAAGTCGGTGCTGGGTAAACAGCGAGCGTGCGTGCGACGGTAGGCTAAATTAGTTACGACAGCGGCAATGGACAATTTCGTTTCCAACCAGTAGGGCGACCGAAGAGGAAAAGTTACTTGGTGCTACTTTAAGAGTTTGCTTCATATTGCCCATCTCTATAATTTCCTGTGTGACTTGCAAAGGCTTGCGTTTGGTTTGGTCTCACCACGAAGTGTCACTGACTGTGGCCGGAAAGCTTCAGCTCTGACACTCTGAGCTCGATTAATGATGTCTGAGGTAAAACACGCCCCCTCATTTACATACGGAGTAAGAAATGTAGAATTATTATTATTATTATTTTTTAGAAATTAATAAATGTGAGAATAAATGAATGTATAAATAAATAAATATATGTGGAAATAAAATAAATGGAAAAATACAATTATACATAAATAAAGGAAATAAAAGTATAAATACTCACTTATTTATTTTTTAACATTTCTTAACATATTGTTTGATTTATTATTGGAATTCCAAACCCGAAGGAAGACGTGATCAAAACGTTGTTAAAGTGTCAAAAAAGTTAATGTTGTTAAACTGAGAAAAACCTTTTACAATAACATACTCTAAAAATAACCAATAAAGTGTCAGTAACTGAAAGCAGCCCATATTAATTCTAATCTCTCTTTAATTGAAAAATGCATTTTCATTCATTCATACATGGTTGCAACAACATTTAGTTAAATCTTTTCAGTGCCATCGTTTAAAAATGCTTTATTGACTTTACTGACACATTCAGTTGTTTTGCTTTAAAATATTGTGGTATATTTATCTATCTAAAAAAAAAACTTTAAAATAGTTTTAGATTGAGGTTGATGATGTATGTTATATATCCACAAACACACCCTACAAACTTACAATCAACTTGGCTGCATAAGTCATATCAAATGAAATTACATTACACTGAAAATGAGTTTAATTTACTGTTTAACTTTTGTAAATAAATAAATAAATTAAAAAACACAGTCACAGTTCTGTAGTGGAACAATTTTCTCAGACCAATGGTTTGTGTGTAACATGTAACGTAACTTTTTTTTGACATTCAATTTCTTTTTAGAATAAAATTGTACATGAATATAGGTTAAGCAAAAACCTTTTATAGGAATAAAAAGTGTCTCCTATATAATGAACCATGATTGTCCATCATTGCCCTCTTCTGAAGTTGGCAACCCTTTTCATGACTGATTTCCAAATGTTGAACAAAAGCTGTGTTGTCTACGGTTTGTATATCTGCAGTTTTCAGTTTCCCTTTAGAAAGAAATAGACTATTGTCATCTGATATTTCTGTTATTTCCTGTTAACGTTAGACAAGGACAAAACTGAAACCCTAAAGTAAAAAGAGAGATGCTGTTTAATAATTTAGCTATAATTGGTATATATATACCCGTGATGAAATTTGAGGATGTGAGTTTTAGATTCAGATCTAAGCTGATCTATTAGTAAGGCGATGAAACTGTTTTAGTGTGGTTAGTTTAGTTTCATTGCTTTGCTCTAGCCCAGTGAATTTTAAGTTTTAAGGTCCTTCTCTTTTCATAGAACGCCTGTAATGGACAAGGATCGAGCTTCATTAATAATTCCCATGTTAATCATGAGCCTAAAGAACGCTGAGATCTGCTGCTGTTGTTGGTTTACAGCCGGAAACACACACATCAGATATAATCTTTGAATACTACCGGTAGCCTATATAATCCTAAAAAACACGCAAACCATTGAGGTTTGTTCAAGTGTGCACAAGTCGAGCTTCTGTTTGATGTGCATCAATGTTTATGTGAATAAAAGGCTAAATTAAATCTGTTCATTAGTCTCTTCAGAAGATTTGGACAACATTGCTTGCTTGCTCACGTGGATTAGTTACCATGTCTTTTGCCCAGTTTACAGCTGGTATTATAAGATGTGTTTCGGTCGATCGGATCACAAGTGCACACTAAATACAGGAGTAAACGAGTCTAAAACGCTTTGAGCTCGTCCAGTTTTGCCCACTTCCATAGGTAGCCTAGTAGAAAACACAGTGTAAACACTCATGAGATCGAATACTCTCCACCTACTGACCTTATGAGTAAACAAGTTTGGTTTGAAGATAGAAAACGTACCAAGCACATTGACTACGTTTACATGCAGCCAATAACCCGTTCAAAACCGGGATATTAGCAATAACCCGGTCGCGCACGGCCATGTAAACACCGACAAAAACCCGAATATGCTCATATCCAGGATTTTAAAAACCGGGATATGATACCTGGGGTACCCCTTTTCTAACCCGAATTTTGGTCATGTAAACGCGCATCAAGATATCCCCATAGTGATCTGTGTTCTGCGCATGTTCTATTCACAACGAATCTTGGTCTTTTGAGTAGAGGAACTTCTCGGCGCATACAAAACCCGCGGTGCAGTATACCGGAAGTAAACATGGCGAGACGCAGCACAGCAGACTTTTGGAGCGAAACAAAGGCGATCGCTATCTGCCCCGAACTATTCATTATCTGCCCCGGACTATTCATTATCTGCCCCGGACTATTCATTATCCGCCCCGGACTATTCATTATCTGCCCCGAACTATTCATTATCCGCCCCGAACTATTCATTATCCGCCCCGGACTATTCATTATCCGCCCCGGACTATTCATTATCCGCCCCGGACTATTCATTATCTGCCCCGGACTATTCATTATCCGCCCCGGACTATTCATTATCCGCCCCGGACTATTCATTATCCGCCCCGGACTATTCATTATCCGCCCCGGACTATTCATTATCCGCCCCGGACTATTCATTATCCGCCCCGGACTATTCATTATCCGCCCCGAACTATTCATTATCCGCCCCGGACTATTCATTATCCGCCCCGGACTATTCATTATCTGCCCCGGACTATTCATTATCCGCCCCGGACTATTCATTATCCGCCCCGGACTATTCATTATCCGCCCCGGACTATTCATTCATTATCCGCCCCGGACTATTCATTATCCGCCCCGGACTATTCATTATCGCCGCCCGGACTATTCATTATCCGCCCCGGACTATTCATTATCCGCCCCGGACTATTCATTATCCGCCCCGGACTATTCATTATCCGCCCCGGACTATTCATTATCCGCCCCGGACTATTCATTATCCGCCCCGGACTATTCATTATCCGCCCCGGACTATTCATTATCCGCCCCGGACTATTCATTATCCGCGTGCTGCTGCTGTTGTTGTTGTCTTTGGATATAGGAAGAAGAATCGAAAATGACGCATATTGCGTCTTAAGGTTGTCCGTACGTCCAGACGCTAACCGTGCGTCGCCGTTTACATCGGGATATTGCAATTCCATGTATACAGGAGAAACTCTCTCTGCTCACGCATGTAAACGGGTTATTCCTAATGTTTCAGAAACCCGAATAGTGACCTTAACCCGACCATAACCCGAAAATTGACAATGTAAACATAGTCAATGTTCTCTCTCCATTCCTGATGTCTAAGACCGCGTGTCCACCAACCAAAGCGTTTTTAGCCAGCTGAAAACGCTAGACGCTCTGCTGAAAATGCCTAGCCATGGGCGCTTATGGCTGAATCCCAATTCTCTGTCTTACCCTGCAATTATATGTACATGGGAAATAAAATAGGAAAAATAGTATTTGTTGAGTGAAGTGGTTTGAAATTTCGGTACCAGTCGAATTCTGTTGATCCCCCTCAGATGGTTTCATCTTTGATAAAAGGAGGTGTTACAACAGTTAGGGTGATATTAAAGTAACAATATGTAGTTTTTCAACCTTCATAATATATTTCCAAGACCCTTGTGATGGTACATCGACTTAAAATAAGTTAAATGACACGTCTGCCATAGTCTGACGGGGTCTGTATCGCTTTTACTGGCACTATTGGCGCTTTTCCACTGCATGGTACGCTCGGTTCGGTACGGTTCGATTCGGCGCGGAACGGTTCGGCTTCGCTTTTCCACTGCGTGGTACGACTCGGTACGGCACGGTTCGGTTCGCTAGCTCGGTTGCTTTTCCACTGCAGTTAGTACCCATTCAAAGTGGGTGGGACTGAGCGTTACACTGTTTGTAGGTCCGGTGATAGCCGTGTGCGGCTAAGAGCTGAGCTAGCTGCTACTTGGAACACTTTTTCATTCTGTTTTGCCCCATCCAGCTCTCGCTGGACCCGCTCCTAGGCAACCAACGAGAGGAACGTCTGCACCTCGACCACGATTCAGCCATTTCCTTTTTAAAGTGTTGATCTCTTCTTTTTTTTCAAGTAAGTAAAACACAGGTGCTACCGTGTTGGCTGTTGTCTACTGGTTATATGACTCTGTATAGCGGTCTCGTGTCGCAAATCCAATGACGCTGGTAGTGACGATTCTGTCTGTCTGACCAATCAGTGATCTGCAGTGTTTCACGTCACATTTTAGTACCGGTATGGTACGCTTGGAACCTCAACAGATCAGGTACCATTTAAAGCGCACCGTACCGTACCGTACCATGCAGTGGAAAAGCACCACAAGTGAGCCGTACCGAACCGAACCGTACCGTACCATGCAGTGGAAAAGCGCCAAAGCGTGCCGTACCGAACCGAACCGTACCGTACCATGCAGTGGAAAAGCGCCATATGTAACTTCGGGGTTCGGGTAGGAACCCAATCACAAAAAGAACTACAGAATTCGACTGCTTTACGTCAAACGCTACAATAGTCATTATTTCGTTTCTGATGTCGCAATACATCATCCTTTCATGAAATCATGTAACATACTCTACCTTGTCTGTGGACATCGTTCATTCTAAAGTCGGTGCTGGGTAAACAGCGAGCGTGCGTGCGACGGTAGGCTAAATTAGTTACGACAGCGGCAATGGACAATTTCGTTTCCAACCAGTAGGGCGACCGAAGAGGAAAAGTTACTTGGTGCTACTTTAAGAGTTTGCTTCATATTGCCCATCTCTATAATTTCCTGTGTGACTTGCAAAGGCTTGCGTTTGGTTTGGTCTCACCACGAAGTGTCACTGACTGTGGCCGGAAAGCTTCAGCTCTGACACTCTGAGCTCGATTAATGATGTCTGAGGTAAAACACGCCCCCTCATTTACATACGGAGTAAGAAATGTAGAATTATTATTATTATTATTTTTTAGAAATTAATAAATGTGAGAATAAATGAATGTATAAATAAATAAATATATGTGGAAATAAAATAAATGGAAAAATACAATTATACATAAATAAAGGAAATAAAAGTATAAATACTCACTTATTTATTTTTTAACATTTCTTAACATATTGTTTGATTTATTATTGGAATTCCAAACCCGAAGGAAGACGTGATCAAAACGTTGTTAAAGTGTCAAAAAAGTTAATGTTGTTAAACTGAGAAAAACCTTTTACAATAACATACTCTAAAAATAACCAATAAAGTGTCAGTAACTGAAAGCAGCCCATATTAATTCTAATCTCTCTTTAATTGAAAAATGCATTTTCATTCATTCATACATGGTTGCAACAACATTTAGTTAAATCTTTTCAGTGCCATCGTTTAAAAATGCTTTATTGACTTTACTGACACATTCAGTTGTTTTGCTTTAAAATATTTTGGTATATTTATCTATCTAAAAAAAAAACTTTAAAATAGTTTTAGATTGAGGTTGATGATGTATGTTATATATCCACAAACACACCCTACAAACTTACAATCAACTTGGCTGCATAAGTCATATCAAATGAAATTACATTACACTGAAAATGAGTTTAATTTACTGTTTAACTTTTGTAAATAAATAAATAAATTAAAAAACACAGTCACAGTTCTGTAGTGGAACAATTTTCTCAGACCAATGGTTTGTGTGTAACATGTAACGTAACTTTTTTTTGACATTCAATTTCTTTTTAGAATAAAATTGTACATGAATATAGGTTAAGCAAAAACCTTTTATAGGAATAAAAAGTGTCTCCTATATAATGAACCATGATTGTCCATCATTGCCCTCTTCTGAAGTTGGCAACCCTTTTCATGACTGATTTCCAAATGTTGAACAAAAGCTGTGTTGTCTACGGTTTGTATATCTGCAGTTTTCAGTTTCCCTTTAGAAAGAAATAGACTATTGTCATCTGATATTTCTGTTATTTCCTGTTAACGTTAGACAAGGACAAAACTGAAACCCTAAAGTAAAAAGAGAGATGCTGTTTAATAATTTAGCTATAATTGGTATATATATACCCGTGATGAAATTTGAGGATGTGAGTTTTAGATTCAGATCTAAGCTGATCTATTAGTAAGGCGATGAAACTGTTTTAGTGTGGTTAGTTTAGTTTCATTGCTTTGCTCTAGCCCAGTGAATTTTAAGTTTTAAGGTCCTTCTCTTTTCATAGAACGCCTGTAATGGACAAGGATCGAGCTTCATTAATAATTCCCATGTTAATCATGAGCCTAAAGAACGCTGAGATCTGCTGCTGTTGTTGGTTTACAGCCGGAAACACACACATCAGATATAATCTTTGAATACTACCGGTAGCCTATATAATCCTAAAAAACACGCAAACCATTGAGGTTTGTTCAAGTGTGCACAAGTCGAGCTTCTGTTTGATGTGCATCAATGTTTATGTGAATAAAAGGCTAAATTAAATCTGTTCATTAGTCTCTTCAGAAGATTTGGACAACATTGCTTGCTTGCTCACGTGGATTAGTTACCATGTCTTTTGCCCAGTTTACAGCTGGTATTATAAGATGTGTTTCGGTCGATCGGATCACAAGTGCACACTAAATACAGGAGTAAACGAGTCTAAAACGCTTTGAGCTCGTCCAGTTTTGCCCACTTCCATAGGTAGCCTAGTAGAAAACACAGTGTAAACACTCATGAGATCGAATACTCTCCACCTACTGACCTTATGAGTAAACAAGTTTGGTTTGAAGATAGAAAACGTACCAAGCACATTGACTACGTTTACATGCAGCCAATAACCCGTTCAAAACCGGGATATTAGCAATAACCCGGTCGCGCACGGCCATGTAAACACCGACAAAAACCCGAATATGCTCATATCCAGGATTTTAAAAACCAGGATATGATACCTGGGGTACCCCTTTTCTAACCCGAATTTTGGTCATGTAAACGCGCATCAAGATATCCCCATAGTGATCTGTGTTCTGCGCATGTTCTATTCACAACGAATCTTGGTCTTTTGAGTAGAGGAACTTCTCGGCGCATACAAAACCCCGCGTGCAGTATACCGGAAGTAAACATGGCGAGACGCAGCACAGCAGGCTTTTGGAGCGAGGTCAGTAACGTTACCAGCATCAAAGCACAAACAAAGGCGATCGCTATCTGCCCGAACTATTCATTATCTGCCCCGGACTATTCATTATCTGCCCCGGACTATTCATTATCCGCCCCGGACTATTCATTATCTGCCCCGAACTATTCATTATCCGCCCCGAACTATTCATTATCCGCCCCGGACTATTCATTATCCGCCCCGGACTATTCATTATCTGCCCCGGACTATTCATTATCTGCCCCGGACTATTCATTATCCGCCCCGGACTATTCATTATCCGCCCCGGACTATTCATTATCCGCCCCGGACTATTCATTATCCGCCCCGGACTATTCATTATCCGCCCCGGACTATTCATTATCTGCCCCGGACTATTCATTATCCGCCCCGAACTATTCATTATCCGCCCCGGACTATTCATTATCCGCCCGGACTATTCATTATCTGCCCCGGACTATTCATTATCCGCCCCGGACTATTCATTATCCGCCCCGGACTATTCATTATCCGCCCCGGACTATTCATTATCCGCCCCGGACTATTCATTATCCGCCCGGACTATTCATTATCCGCCCCGGACTATTCATTATCCGCCCCGGACTATTCATTATCCGCCCCGGACTATTCATTATCCGCCCCGGACTATTCATTATCCGCCCCGGACTATTCATTATCCGCCCCGGACTATTCATTATCCGCCCCGGACTATTCATTATCCGCCCCGAACTATTCATTATCCGCCCCGGACTATTCATTATCCGCCCCGGACTATTCATTATCTGCCCCGGACTATTCATTATCTGCCCGAACTATTCATTATCTGCCCCGAACTATTCATTATCTGCCCCGGACTATTCATTATCCACCCCGGACTATTCATTATCCGCCCCGGACTATTCATTATCCGCCCCGGACTATTCATTATCCGCCCCGGACTATTCATTATCCGCCCCGGACTATTCATTATCCACCCCGGACTATTCATTATCGCCCCGGACTATTCATTATCCGCCCCGGACTATTCATTATCCGCGTGCTGCTGCTGTTGTTGTTGTCTTTGGATATAGGAAGAAGAATCGAAAATGACGCATATTGCGTCTTAAGGTTGTCCGTACGTCCAGACGCTAACCGTGCGTCGCCGTTTACATCGGGATATTGCAATTCCATGTATACAGGAGAAACTCTCTCTGCTCACGCATGTAAACGGGTTATTCCTAATGTTTCAGAAACCCGAATAGTGACCTTAACCCGACCATAACCCGAAAATTGACAATGTAAACATAGTCAATGTTCTCTCTCCATTCCTGATGTCTAAGACCGCGTGTCCACCAACCAAAGCGTTTTTAGCCAGCTGAAAACGCTAGACGCTCTGCTGAAAATGCCTAGCCATGGGCGCTTATGGCTGAATCCCAATTCTCTGTCTTACCCCTTCCCCTTAGTTTTGCGCGTTCACGTGAGAGTAAGGGCTATCCCAATTCTCATTTTGATCTAGGGGTAGGGGTAAGGGGAAGGGGTAGATACCCCTTAAGACCAAGAATTTTAGCGAGCTTACTTGAAACCAAGGGGTACCCAGAATGCACTGCGCAACCGGCAACAATGGCGGGCACACCATCCAGAGTGTTCCATAAATGTAGTATTTTCGGCTTAAATGATTGATAAAAAAATTATGACAGTCTTGTTTTGTGCTCTACATAGTTATGTACATATATATTTGCAACTATGTTGTTTATTGAAACGTTTTTGACGTTTTTTTTTTAAAAATCGCTAGTTTGCTACGCTAGGCTCTGCTAACGTTACATTGCCGATTTGCACAATCAGTCCCACATTTCGAGATCACCCAAAATGTCCGGGATTCAGCTTTTGCTTTCTACAGTCGCCATTCATTATGTGTACATGCACAAAGTGTTGTTTCAATCGGACTGAATTCATACGTGACCGAGTGGTGTCTCATTTCATAGGGGTATGTTTGTACTCCTTGCTTACCACTCGGTTTCAAGGGACAAGGGCTAGGGGTAAGACGAAGGGGTAGGGGCAGGGGAAGGGGTAAGACAGAGAATTGGGATTCTAAGAGCATTTAAAGTGTTACTAGTCATTTCACACATCTTTTGTTTCTGTGTTCATTCTATATTAAAATGTCAAAAAAACAATGCAACATATTTTCTCTGGCTCGTTTTAAATTATTTTGTTCCGTTATTATGCTTGTTGGTGTCATCCGTTGACGTTGAACAAGCAGAATGTGGCGGTTGGTCGGTGTGATATTAGCCCCGCCCCTCCTCCACTGTGATTGGATGGTTGGGTAAAATTACGCTCATGGCGTTTAAAATACACGGCGCTCCCATTGAAAACAATTGGAAAAACACACCAGCTCTGTGAAAAAATGCTTTGGTGGACACACACTCACAGCGTTCGGCTGATCTGGCGTCTGTCAGAGCAGAAACTGAAGCTGATGCTCTACGTGTGTTTCTGTCGTCTCCAGTCGCATACATATGTAAATTACATGAGCTTGTCGTCCATTAGATCGAAAGATCTGAAAAGCCCAAACATGTACTCGCCCATAGACCCTCCCCTCGAAGAAATCAGGACAGAAGTGTGTGAAAGTGGACAGAAGAGACGGATTAAAACACCAGGTGTAAACGGGTGTGTGTCTCTCGTCTACTTCTGATCCGATCGAACAAAACGCATCTTAATATCAGCTGTAAACAGGGCCTTTATGTGCTTATTTGAAGCTTGAAAATAACCCTGCATAGTCTAAACTTCAACAATATGTGATGCGATCTGGGAAAACCCGTCGGATGTCGCGCTTGTACATTTTCAGTAAAGTCTAAAAATAGATTGAATGTCAGTTTATTGTCAAATTTGGGTTTTCAATAAATTATTATTCTATAACATCTTGTTTATCATCTCTGAATATATCTAGTGAAAATTCACTAGATTAGTGCAGAAAAATAGCGATTTATAGTGGCAAGCTGAAAAGACGTGTCTTTCTCTTTAAGAACACGCGCGGAGCGGAGGTGCAAAAACAACAACAACAACGGCTATTTAGTTCTCCTTCTCTTAACACTACAAAGACAGTTTCGCCTATCAAAATAAACCACATAACAGAATAAAGGTCCCGCCAGTCCTGTGTAAACTACAACGGCACGCAAGTTTTTATTTATTTATTTTTATTCAGCGTTATGTGATGCGGAGCACAAGAGAACAACAGAGTCTGAAGCTGCTCGTTTAAAAGATCTTGCTCGCCTCTCAATCGTCCAATTTCAGAACGGTTTTTACATGATTAATTTTGAGTTTGTAAGCATTCGAATGATACCTAATCTATGATGATTACTAAAATATGTGATATGAAAAAAGGCAATGAAAAAAAAGAGCGCCAGTCGTCCCGCTAGCAGGACGTGACAGTTAATTAAACCTGTTTTTCTCAAAATTCCATTTCTGAAAATCACAGCGATCAGCCGACTTCAGATAACCATAACTTTTGTTACAGACAAACTATAAAATAAATAAAAACAGATTTGGAAAGGACTTGAACCAAGCTTTAATATGATCGCAAAACCTGTAATATGTCAAATTTCACCATGTGGTGGGTTTTCCCAGATCGCATCACATATATAGATTAATCCTTTTTAAAATCACAAAAGTGATTCAGTCAAGAACAGTGAGAGATTTTCTCAGACTTTTGTTCTTAGATTAAGGTTAATGACACAGACAGCAGCAGGTTTATTAGGCTACTGTCACTTTAAGACCGAATGCATGGATCCAATATACAGTTACACATGTTTTCTTTCTCAACTGTTTACGTTCATAACTGTCATAACCAACAGTTTACGAGGATATTTTGACATTGTTTTGTGTGTATTTTTCCGTAAAATTTTTTCTCTTGTGCTGAATTTAGTTCTATTTTGCATCTTGAATGCACAAACAGGAATCAAATTTTTTATTTTATGACAAGTATCCGATTCCTGAATTGGATGCATTTTTATTCACTATTACATTAAAAAATGTAATTATTGCTGTGAAAATGTATATGCATTAACAAATGAGACCTTATTGTAAAGTATTGCTGAGTTTTTCATTGCTAGAATTAATTGTTAACCTATGAGAATCTTCAGATTAATAATGAATCAATAATGTCAGTTGATTTTGTAAATGTTAATAAGTACTAGTGTTTCTGTATTCTAAGTTAGTTCAAGAAACTCTCTGTCTACCGAATGAAATTCCTCTTTCAGCTGCGTTTCTCATATATTAAATGTATAGAAGTTTACTCATGAAAGGCACATACTGCATAACCCTTACAAAAAAGAAGTATACTTCAAGTTCATTTTATTATGTATACTTAAGTAAAGTTCAAGTATATTTTAAGTATACTTTGTGTAGTAAGTATACTAATATCAATGTACTAGTAGTATACTTTACTGTGCTGTTACTATGTGAGACTAAATTGACTTTTTTGTGTATAAAAGAATAGTTACTAGTTTACATCTAGATTATTTGTTTGTACTGCAACTATACTACAAGTGAACTTACAGGTATACTGATATACATACTTTAAAGCACATTATTTAGTTTATGAAAGTACACTTTGAAGTATACTCTCAGTAAACTACTGGTTAAGCAGTTTTATACTACAAGTATACTTAAAGCTACACTGTGTAACTTTTTTAGTTTATTCTTAGCTAAAAACACTTAGTTCTTTCAAAAATATATGTGCGCATTAATGTATAAATATTTCGTTCAAGTAATAAAGTATTCACGTGAGTGTATAATATGCCATTGAAAATACATACGGGTAACGGGTTCTAATGTCGGTCGCCATGTTGCCCCTCCATCTTGAAAGTACATTAGCCAAAGAGGGACATACCCGTTAATTCAAGCTTCGCCTTTCGCGTTTTAACACTCGATGGCACCGTGTCGAATGTGGACGAGGTCGTACTGGAAGCCATGTTAATCTTGGATCTTATTGGCCACCGTAGGAATTAAAACGAAATCAGAATTGAGAGGAACAGAAACTAATATTCACTGGATGTTCATATACCGTTTCACCGCTAGATGGGGGTAAAAAATCACACAGTGTAGCTTTAAGTGAACTTGACATCATACTTGTTGTTTTTATATTATATTATTTCATTTTGCACCCCAAAGCTGACTTGTTACTATATATAAACTTGAACATGAAAGTTTACAAGACAGTAAGTAAATCTTAAAACAAGCCATGGATACCCTAGTGAAATATATATATATATATTTATTTCATACTAAGTATACTACAAACTCATTAACATTTACTGACATATCGCTTGAGACTTACTAACAAAAATATTATATTTAAACTTTATTTGGAGTACTTCTTTATAATGCACAATGCACATTTCTTAATATTAATGGTATGATCTCTGTATAATATCAGTCCTTAAATACAAGATATTGAAAGTATATCTTTAGTTGACCTTCAGCACTATTTCTGGATAACTAAAGTACATTAAGTGCAAAATTAGTAGTTCCAGTTTAGCAGACTTAAGTATATCAATTTAGTATACTAACAGTACAATTGCAGGATTAGTACATAAAAATGTAAATGTATTTGTATGCTTAGCATAAAATAAATGTATTTCAAATACATTTTAGTATATTTATTTTTCACTAGGGTACTTAAAATTAAATTTTAAGTATATTTCTGAGAAGTACATAAATAGTATAGGCCTATTGTCTATACATTTAGTCTAAGCACACTATTTTTTTTTTGTAAGGGAAGCAGTGAGCATAAATTCAAGTATTGCATGATTTAAAATCAAGTTGCAGTGCATAGTATCCTTGCAACCAAAGACGTTCCTTTCCCTTTGGCTTTTTAGATTTGATGTTTCATTTCAGGAGTCTCTCCCCAACAGTGTCCCGAGAAGCGCTCTTACTTTACAGACACCGAGAGACGTCCGCACACCCAACCATGAGCACGGGGCGCTGGAGTGCACTTGTGTCCAGTACTGCACCATGTCCCCTGGTTTGGTGTGGTGGACAGACACCATAGTTTGATAGCAACAACGGCTGAATGGTACAGCGGGTCCTCCGGAGAAGAGCGGGGAATGGGTCGGTGTAATCCCTGCTGTGTGCGCACAAATCCCCACAAACACATCCTCAGGAGGCAAAGGACTGGGTAACCGTTTGGCGACCGCTGCTAATGACAGCTTGAGCAACGCTGGCCGAGAAAGCACATACGCCGTCCCACTGCAGTAATCCGGCAAAACCGCGCCGGCGTATGCCGCTTCTGACATGAAGTGTCGGCTGGAAGGATTGCGATCCGGTGCGACTTGCATGTGAACACGACCCAAATAAAGCTCAGCGAGATCACTTTCTGCCGTTTTAAAGCTGTGGTTGAGATACTGGAGAAGTGCACTGGGGTTAAACAGCACATCATCATCTACTTTTGCCAGATAGCGTGCCTGTGGGCAGAAACGGCGAGCCCATCCCAGCATAGACAGAGTTTTAAGGGTTAAGTTGGCGTAGGTGTCAATGAAGCGCCCCTGTATGAGATCCCCGCGCTCCTTTGACTCTTCCACCAATTCTTTCCCGAGAACCGGGTCCGACGGCTGGCCGAGAATGAAGAGGGCCATGACTCGGTGACCCCTGACGTGTATTTCCCCACCCCAGGTGTCCCGGATGGCTTGGCGGGCCTTTCTGTTGGGAGGAGCAGATACAACCAAAGCGATGAGGAAAGGTTTAGCTCGTTCGCAGACGTGGACGCTTGGCATTAGCAGGTACTCTTCCGAACGGGTTGGAGGAATACTGTGTGGAAGAACCAGTCCATGAAACCCGTCCACTTTGCTCATGCCCAGCGAGGTCACCCATAATTCAATGACGTCGATGAAGAGTAAAGCAAGCAAAGCGCCACAGGAGACTATAATGCAGAGGTAATGGATGAACCCTAAATTACCTCCTCGCTTCCCAATGCGACCCTTACAGATCCCAAATCTAGACCCTACCATTTTTGCAGATCACAGGACAAACTTCTTTACTGCTCCTGTGTGGGTTTGATTATACATTCAGATCCAGTGAAGGGACAAAAAGATGCATGGTGTCCAGTTGTGCTTTTCTCTGCACTGCCAACTGCAAGAGGAAAAAAAGAGGAGCAGGTTATTGGTTAATGGCTGATATCAAGAGCAAAAATTATATTCTTTAACTTGTAAGTTTGAGTTCAGTAAGAGTTTTGGAAAGACGTCTCTTACGCTCATCAAGGCTGCATTTATTGGATCAAATATACAGTGAAAGCAGTGAAATATTTCTATGTGAATATATAGTGTGGTGGAAAATTTAAACTGAATATTAAGCTAAACATGTTTTACCATTTGACCTTATTTGACCTGCTAAATCTCTGAAACAATGTTCTAAGACATTCTGTATTTTAGGTGAATGTGTGTGTGTGTCGAACCCATGACTATGTGTAAAAATAACAAATATGGGAAATGAGACTAGACAGAGATGACTAGTTAGAACTTGTGATAAATGAAGTAATGGTTAAAACATATTATTCTCTACCCAGTAACAGAAGAGACTGTGAATGAATAACCAATCAAATTAATGTCATTATGCCATACCTCCCTATTGTATAAAAACTGTGGTTTCCGTGTTTTCGGTGGGATTCTCAATGGAAATTGTCTGAGATCCACCGGCCTTGTTTTTACTTGGGAGATTCTCTGAGTAGGCCTATTGCTCGAGAACTCTCCTGGCCGTTAATTAAAAGCATTTAAGGGATAATTACTGAAGTCTGTCTGTCATTTAAAAGCTGCGCAGCTGGAGAAGTTAGGATTAGAGAAAACTCGAAGCTAAAGATGTCGACGGACACTTTGGGAGCTTGAGTAGAGTAGTTCAGAAAACTCGAAGCTAAAGATGTCAATGGACACTTTGGGAGCTTGAGTAGAGTAGTTTAGAAAAAACTCGAAGCTAAGTGTAAATGGTAGACACTTGGGAGCTTGAGTAGTGTAGGATTAAAAAATCAGCATTTGTCTGAAGTATCGTTAAGAGAAGACTTATAGGAAAGCAGATAGTCAGATTTTAGGTTAGATTTTAGGAAAGAAAATCCATCACATTTTGACGAGCCGCCAGGAGCCCAAGGATACTCCCTCCGTCGGTGGGGGTTGTTTACCGGACAATGGACGAGAATTGTGCCAACTTGCCGCAGACCCCACTGAATAGGACCGATGGAGGGACCATCCCAGACGGGCAGAGAAAAAAAGAACTTAGGAAGGTAGGACACACAGACTTCAGTTTATGTTTTCCTTTTTAATATGTTAAATAAAGCATTTTTGTGCGTATGGAAAAAAAAAAAAAAAGAATTTGGAACGTGTTTCTAGTTTGTTCTGTTTTGATGGTTGAAATTGAAATTTTCCATATCTGAGAAATCTAAAAGAGGGATTTTAGAAGAATGAAATTTTTATATTTAGCTGAAAAAAAAAAGAGAAGAGAAAACACACTGGCTGAGCCCAGGTTTAAACGATGTATCCCATTATCTTATGGAGAAGAAATAAGTCAACTAAATTTACCACAGCGAGATAATTTATATTTAACAATACATATATACGTCGACGTATAATTGAGATCAAGAGGCCAGGGAAAAAATATTTGAAGGAAAATTGGTGATCACATTTAAAGATTTAAGGATTTGGAAAAAAATGTTTTTACCTTGTCTATTAAGGGCAATGAGCAATGATTATGGTTAAATGCAATCAAAAGTATTTGTTGAGTATTGTATTTGTTGTGTTAATAAAACTTCCTGCAAAGAGAGCAACTTGTCATGCTGGAAACCAGATCCGGGAGGGAAAAATACCCCGAGATGCTGTAATGCTGCAATTTGCTTTTTGTTTGAAGTTTTTGTTTGAATAAAGGTTTAATTCTGAGAAAATATAAAGATACAATTGAAAGAGTTGAGACAAGATACATGGTACTATTGTTAACATTTATGAATTTTTACATTTTGGAATCAATTAAGAAATTACAGAAATTGTTAGTTATAAATGATTATAATAAGAATATGCATTCTGAGATAACATAAGATTTTGAATCATAAAGAAACTTTTGTGAGTTAAACTCTGATTTATTTATGTAGATGAGATAGAGTATATAAGACTGAGCAATTAGGTGCTCTTAAAATAAAGTAATAAATAATAAGATATTAAGTACACGTGTTTTAAATATTATAATTTCTATCTGAAGGTGTCTAGAATTTGTATCCCGTTATCCCTGGAGACAGTGTGAAAGAACTTGAGAAAAAAAATTATCCATTGCAGAGATTCGAAGAACCAATTGTTTATGTTTAACTAAGATAATTTTTGTGCATTATGCATAGTATGAGGTTGGGTGACCAATTTAAATATAAATTGTGATTTGAACAAGCACATTACATATATCTTACAGTCATTTTATTTTGGATTCTTGAAGGAAAAAAAGACAAAGAAAGGAAGTTAAGAAAAAAAAAAACTGTATTGTAATTAGAGTTTTTTCCTGCTTTTTTCTGCATTTTGGCAATGAAGAATGCTTGCTTTTTCCGCAATGAAGATCGCTTTTTAATAAAATGAAGAACTGCTGTCTTGATAACCAGATGAGATATTTAGTTATTAAACTAAGTTTAATTTGAGTTTTGCAGTTCTCTGAGTGTTCAAGGTTTCAGACGCCTGGCTTGAAGAGTTGGATGACTGGAGAGAGAGAAAGAGGAAGTGGTGCCCTCAGCTCCCCAGCTCCCGAAAGAGGAAGTGGACACTTCTGAGGGGTCAACTGAGACAGTGCAGGAAAAGGTGACAAGTTCACTGGAGACTTTTCCTAAAGACAATTTTTGCCATGCATTATGAAATGTTGTGCCAGGGTGGATCAAAAGCCAGAAAGAGAGGGCCATTGCAGCCTGATGATCAAACGTATCAGCCTAACAAGTCAACTGAAGGACAATCCACACAGAAAAGAAAGACCTCCATCCCCTCACTTGTGGGCCAGGTGCTGAATTTCAATGATCACTACAGAGAACGTTTCAAATTTAGTTAATTATAAATTAACTTGATTATTGTTTTGATTATCCACTGGTTTCAGCAATTCTTCATATTTCTTCAACTAACACTTTGAATCTGCTTTCAAATAGGACCAGTCCAGCTGCCCTACAGGAAGTTCAATAGCAGAAGTGAGAGAGTGACTCACCAATCAGTTAAAACACTGGATTTGGATAGTGAGGCTTATTACTTAAACCAATAGTGGTAAAAGCATGAATTTGTTGAGAATATATTATTGACTATATATGACTAAATATAGGGCACAAAATGTCCCAAAGAGACATTATGGCTAGAAAAGCAAAATTATTGGTCACTCCATTTCATTTAAAGGTAGTTTTCTGGATTCAATAAGAACAATGTTTCTAATTATAAACTTTTGAAATCACATGCTGTCATCACCAGGGGTACGAGATAGAAATGTTTTTGCTTTTGTCCATGGATCCGAGAATGTGTGAAGATTTCCAAATCTTCTTTTAAATAGCTTAGGAGCAACAAAACAAAAAGTTTTGAAAAATTGAAATTGTGTAATTAATGACAAATTGCATTTGGGGGATTGAAGCTGAATCTCTCAACTGCAACCGAAGGTCTATATGATTATTATTTTAAAGTGTTTAATCTATTTGATTTTGAGGTTTACGTTCACTGTGTTAAACTCAAACACATTGTGACTGCATCGGACGATTGATAATTAATATCCTAACGTTTAGACACTGTCGCAAGGGGAATGCCACAGTGTGTCTACGTTCAGTAGCTTCTGTCGTAAAAGTTGTTACCGTTCGGATTTGGTGGTATTCCACTCCTAATAAAATATATGTTCCTCATTCAGTTCATAAACTGCTATGGCAGACAAAAAGGTATGATTCTCTGGCCAGAGAGGGGTGGGATGTTTGTTTGTGTGTGAAAGTGTGTGAATGTGAATGAATGGAAATTTTAATAGATAAGATTAATTATGGTACTAACCATAAAACTTTGAGTGTATATTTCTATCTTATGGTAAAACTTATCATACTTCCCATTTTCATGTCTGATGGTGATTAACTTTCCATTCTAGATCCAACAATAGAACAAAATAAATCTTACTTCCTTTTATTTAGGATGTAGCCTTCAGACAAATTTTCGATATGATCTAATCATCTAAAGACACTTTTGACTGGATGTAACCTTGGTCAATGGAACTTTGCAAATGGACTAAGCGTCCTGTTCTTATGTATGTCCTGACTGTATTGAGAAATGATTGACTGAAATATTAACCCCTTACAATGTTTTTCGAAGATACAGGATATTTTTTGCTGATATCACTAACAGAGTAAATTATGACCACATGGTGAAATATGCCCAATAAAATAATGGCATGGATGATTTTGGCTAACTATCCTGAGATAGGTTATTGTTGTGGCAGAAATAAACAGTGTCACACATGCGCAGCGTATAACTCTGGGAAGGCAGAGAGCAAGCATGCTTGCCCTGTCCACCCCACATTTAACTTCTTCCTTTTTACAGGATGTCATGATGGATCCTGTCGAACAGAACTTATTCTGTTCCAAATGTATAAAATATTGTCTTGTTACTGTTTATCATGAAATTTCACAGGTCTGATCAGAAAGGACGACCGGCCAGACAAGCAGATTATGTTAATAGATGTTGTCACTAACAAAAATAGTTAAGGTCTCCCTTAACAGGTCAAAGCTGCATTGCCGGTTCCAGGTACGAGACACAGCACTCTTACGAGCCAGGACAGTGGGTCTGGATCAAGGATCACAGACGCAAGGCGTGGTACAACCCGAGGTGGCTGGGTCCGTATGAGATCATTCTAACAACGAATACAGCAATCAAGGTTTCCGAGTGTGACGCTTGGGTTCACGTGTCACATTGCAAGCCCCACCAACCGCCATCCAGAGGAAAAGTAGAGGAGGGAAAATAAAAGGACGTGCTGGTAACGTGCCTCCTCTACCTACGAGGGAAAGACCTTGCTACGGCTCGTAAAGAGTCAAAAGGCGAACATGGAACGTTTCAGACGTCTGTGGGGCCAACGCGACGACCAGCACACCTGGGAACAAATGTGGTCTAACAAAGTGTTTAAATGCATATGTGTTATTATATCTGCAGGTGTGTTGATGCTGATCATATTGCTATTTCTGTTTGAATTTTTTTCCAGGCTGTGATGTTCTTCCAGAAGCAATAATGTGATGTTTATTGATGTTTTATTTGGTTCAATCAAACTGTAGGACCGAGAATTAATATAGGGTTGAAATTTGAACAAATTATTGATTAATTTGAAAATTATTTCAGGTACACGTAAATTGAAAAGAGGAAAATATCTTAATTCTGAAGAGTATATAGACTTTAACTAACTACATTACTGTAAAAATAATAAATAATCTAGGGACTATTTTTGAAGAAACTTGAGGGTTTTAAAAGTCTAAGACCGATATCATAGATGCTAAAATGTAATAGCAATAGTTGTTCACTAATAAGAGAGAATAGGTGATAAGTTACTTTGCCAGACTAGGTCTTAATAGATAATTGGGTAAACTTCTATAGTGATGAATTAATGACTACATTAAATATATTTTAGGTGGTTCCAAATTGCTAAAATAGCTAAAGAAAACTTTCAAAAGGGGACTGTTTTTGGGAAACCTTTAATTTATGGATTATTATTAGTTGAAGAAGTTACCAGTGTGATTACTGAAGTGTTCCTTTCATGTATTGTCTAATGCCTGTATATTTGATATCTGAGAGGTGACTGCGGGTCTAGCTAGCTAGGAATACAGCAACCGTGCTTGCTTATTTAGCCCGGCTTCGAGGAATGAAATATTGTTTTGTTATTGTATTATTGAGAAAGGTTTTCAACATATTAAAACAAATTATGTAGGGGACAGAGTTAAAATCTAGACACATTTAAACTAAAATTAGTCTAATCAGTAGACAATTTAGAGAAATTGAGTATTTGCTAATATAGAAAAAAAATTCTGAAAAGCTTTCTGAATTCACAATGAAGTTAAAGATTTAATGATCTGGATAAATAGATCAATTATGAGCTATTCCACATTGCAAAAACTTAGAAGTGGTATAAGTTATGTCCATCAGTTAATTCTGGAAAATAGGATTGTAGGAAGATACTTAATTAAAGATTAAATGGCATGTCCTCAGCTAAGGCTATTCTCGTGGCAAGAGCTGTGTAAAACAGAGTTAATTTGAAAATAATGACATTGTTTGAAACAAGATAATAAAATTACTGATATTAGTGTTAAGGATAAAAATGAAAGATTATAGAACCTTTTTGGTTAGATTTTATTACACAGATCCTTAAATAGATCTGACTAAGTAAAACAATCGCCTGCTTTAATTAAAAGCTAATAACATAAGATTAAGAAAATTGGTTAATAAGCACTATAACCATGTTAAGGCCTAATATTAATGCGATTTGAAAGATAGCTAAAAGATGATGAAACTTGACTCAAGGTCTAAAGTTAAAAGGCAATGTACTATGGTATGTTTAGTTTTTTACTAGAGATAGAATATTGGCAAGGAGATGAATAGATGAGAAGATGGTATGTGTATGTGAAACATTAGAAATTGGTTGTATTACAGCAGGATGTTGATTGAAGGAATATCTTAAAGGTATTATGAAGTAAAAGATGAAACAAGGAAATGGTTAGAGATAACAGGTGGTATTAAAGTCACTGACTTAAAATAGGATGATTCGGTGGAGCAGGTAAGTCATGCAGGTATAGAAAATTGATTAGAATAATTAAATTTAATTTTGGCCATGTTTGATTATGGCCAGAGAGGGGAAATGTGGTGGAAAATTTAAACTGAATATTAAGCTAAACATGTTTTACCATTTGACCTTATTTGACCTGCTAAATCTCTGAAACAATGTTCTAAGACATTCTGTATTTTAGGTGAATGTGTGTGTGTGTCGAACCCATGACTATGTGTAAAAATAACAAATATGGGAAATGAGACTAGACAGAGATGACTAGTTAGAACTTGTGATAAATGAAGTAATGGTTAAAACATATTATTCTCTACCCAGTAACAGAAGAGACTGTGAATGAATAACCAATCAAATTAATGTCATTATGCCATACCTCCCTATTGTATAAAAACTGTGGTTTCCGTGTTTTCGGTGGGATTCTCAATGGAAATTGTCTGAGATCCACCGGCCTTGTTTTTACTTGGGAGATTCTCTGAGTAGGCCTATTGCTCGAGAACTCTCCTGGCCGTTAATTAAAAGCATTTAAGGGATAATTACTGAAGTCTGTCTGTCATTTAAAAGCTGCGCAGCTGGAGAAGTTAGGATTAGAGAAAACTCGAAGCTAAAGATGTCGACGGACACTTTGGGAGCTTGAGTAGAGTAGTTCAGAAAACTCGAAGCTAAAGATGTCGACGGACACTTTGGGAGCTTGAGTAGAGTAGTTCAGAAAACTCGAAGCTAAAGATGTCAATGGACACTTTGGGAGCTTGAGTAGAGTAGTTTAGAAAAAACTCGAAGCTAAGTGTAAATGGTAGACACTTGGGAGCTTGAGTAGTGTAGGATTAAAAAATCAGCATTTGTCTGAAGTATCGTTAAGAGAAGACTTATAGGAAAGCAGATAGTCAGATTTTAGGTTAGATTTTAGGAAAGAAAATCCATCACAATAGTAAAGTGTAATTTATTCCTGTGATCAAAGCTGAATTTTCAGCATCATTACTCCAGTCTTCAGTGTCACATGATCCTTCAGAAATTACTATAATATGATGATTTGATGCTCGATGCTAAACATTTCTGATTATTATCAATGTTAAAAACAGTTGTTTTAAATTGCAATCACTGTATTTCATAAATGCAGCTTTGGTGATCGGAACAGACTTCTTTCAAAAACATAAAAAATGCCCTGACGCTTTAAGCTTGACGTCGACTAGTTGCTGATCATGGCCTATAGAGGGCGTAACAGGATAAGAAATCTAGAAGTCCAGTGTTACACTGTTTCCAACAGTTAAAATGACAAATAGATGCATATTATGAGAGTACACCACAACTTTGATTATACCATCTGGAAACTTAAAATTTGCACTTTGAATTTGCAGTCAATTATTTTCTATGCAGTCAAAATATTGCAGACGTTAATATGTATTTATATAATATTGCTCTAAATCAGCATGGCTGTGAAAACCTGTGTGTGATATTGCTCATACAATTGTTTAATCATTGTCCAGTGTTTGTTATTTCTCTCCAGAAGTTATGAGCGATAAAAATGTATTTGTACTCGTTTAAAGGTACAATATGCAGGATTTTTGCAGTAAAATATCCAAAAACCACTGGGCCAATGTTATATATTTTGTTTAGTTGGTTACTTACAATATCCCAAATGTTTCCAACTATTTGTAAATCGTGAGAAAATTGCGATTTTAACCAGGGAAACGGGGCGTGTGAGCAGCGGTGAGGAGTCGCCAGTCAATGATCCGTGTTAGCCTCGGTTTCCGGTCAGTCGTACTGTAATAGTAACCATGGCGACAGACGTTGACAATAGTGATGGGCGATACTGCAAATTTCTGTATCGATCCGATACCAAGTAAATACAGGGCCAGTATCGCCGATATCGATACCGATACTTTTTCCATTTTAAAAGCATGCATTTGAACTTGAATGCACTTTCCTTTGCTAGAGCATTGTGTCATGATTTATGAGGTGAATGCATCATTAATATGCTAAATCTAAATCCGTTTTCATGACTTCTAGGCCTAAATATTTTGTGATTTGTGCTCTCAACTCGCCTTTAATTAGTCAGTGACTTTTACAAAACTACCCTAATTATAGTACTAGCCTAGTACTAGCCTACTGCTAGCCTACTAGTAGCCTACTGTTCTAAAGTTTGGGGTCTGTAAAATTTTTCTTTTTCTTAGCAAAAACTTTAATATTACAATTGAACAAATTGTAATTGTAAACTGTAATTTATTCAAGTGATCAAAGCTGAATTAGCGGCATCATTACTCCAGTCATGATGATATTTCATTTTAATATGCTGATTTGCTGCTCAGAAAACATTTCTTATTGTTATCAATGTTGAAAACAGTTTCATATTTTTGTGGAAACCATGATACATTTTATGCAGAATTATTTGATGAACAAAGTTGAAAGAACAGCATTTATATGAAGTCGATTTTTTTTAACAGTGTAAAACCCTTGACTGTCACTTTTGATCAATTTAATGCATCGATTTTAATTTCATTAAAAAAATCTTACTGACCTCAGCATTTTGAACCGTTATGCACACTTTTGGTTTGTAATTGCGAAATAACTCCTGATTGTTTCTCTGTCATCTAAGCAAGGCTTCGTTTCCCAAACACACTGGGCCTGTGTGGGCTCAGCGAAGCACTAGCATTGAACGCTCTCTGTGATTGATTGGTTTCGTCTTGTATACAGATGACTAGGAGAAAAAGTTCTATCCTACGCAATTACCCACTAACATTTGCTTATTTCCCCACTTAGAAGCTTATTTTACGCACTGAATTGCGTGCTAAATTAATAAAAAATAACTGGTAAAAAAAATACACATTTGGATCGATATTTTTATGTGAGGACCGATCCGTTTCGATACCACGTCAGTATCGAAGTATCGATATTTCAGGATCGATCCGCACATCACTAGTTGACAACTGAGTTATGCCGGTTATGCCTAGCAGGACGCTCACGCTGTTGTTTTGTTCAAACATTATGGACCATGGCAAGCAGACTTTGAGACAAAAAGAGACTAAAACGAAGTCCTCGACTCGACAGAGACGCGAGTGTTCATGTACTTTATTAGACAGGAGAGCAAATGTACATAAAACTAATCAATGTTATTTAGTTCAACATGATGAAATGTTAGAATATGATCTGTATGTTATTCTAATGTTGATCTAGCTTACTTAGACTCATACAGCCAACAAACAACCCAACTAACAACATTCAACACACTCAAATGCGTTTAGTGTGATAGTGTAACTGTTAGAGCGAGTGAAACAGCGCTGGGTTACCTCAAGCTTCATTCCTCTAATAAACTGAGCTGTGTGAGTATTAATTCAGCACTTGCGTGTAGTTGGGTAGAATGAAATGTCCTTATTCCTTTATATCCGCGGGACTCGCGCCCTGCTTCACACCACAGTCATGTTAAAAACATCAATGTATTCACTCATCCATAAAAGATCAGCTTGACGACAAGATCCATAATTCAGCTTAATGCGGAATATATGTCATCAATATACGCCGGGTTAGCGCCCCCGGTGGTGAAAAATCCTGCATATTGTACCTTTAAGAGTTGCTGCATCTCTTGTTTTATCTTTGTTTCTTGTTTCAGTTTGTGTTGTGTCTGAGCACATGGTTTTGTCTGTGTTTGTTGTTTGTGTTGGCCATGTGCCTCCTTGTCTTGTCCTCATTTGTTTAATTATGTTCACCTGTTCCTGTGCTCTGCTCCCTTTATATTGTCCTCCTTTCTCTCATGTCTTTTGCCTGATACAGACTGTGAGATTTCAGCAATCATATAAGATCATTTCAAATCACACTGTACGACATGCATATAGCCTGTACGATGACGACACCTATTGAGCCGCAGGATACGATAAAGCTAGTATAGAGAGTAAAACGTCATCAGTATGCGCTTAAACAACTCTAAATTAATGTATGAACCTCTGAAATTCTCAATAGCCTAAACCAATTTGTCGAATAACTCACTATTTATGCAAAACCTTAAACAAGTTCAGGCAGTTATACACTGTTTGCAAATCTCATGCACACATGCAAAACACTAAACACTCACTAAACACATTTCACACTGTGACACATTTGTAACACTAAACACAAAAGGAAAAAGTTAAACAAACTAAAACACAGTTGTCATCGTTTACACACAACGACTCGAAATTTTCACACTTATTTTTAATGATGTGACCAAAAAAACTGTAAGTCAGTTCAGAGTGCATATGTGACACAGGTGCACTAATGGGAATAATCTGAGAGGAAGAAGAGGAAGAGTGTGTGGACAGTGTTGTCAAGCCTGGATCTGTCAGAAAGTTTTTCCCTTCGCTTGACAAGAGACAACATTGCCTGTGATGTGGATAAAGTCCTCAGGCAGAGTCATCAGGAACACATGATGCTGAAGCAGAATCAATCTCTCATTGATCTTCATTTTCTAGTTGCATAACACACAGTATTTCAGTCTTTTCATTTAGAGTTTTATTTGACCTTTTTGTTTTTTTGCAGTTGGACTGCAGTATTTTTACAGAATATACAGACATTCGATAGGCCTACTATTCAATATACAATACTATACTTGCAGTGCATACTGTAGTTTTTGATGGACATATACTATATATAGTACAATATATTCACCTTAGTTGCAATTACTATACTTTTTTATATAATTCCAAAAATGTATCCATTTTACTTTATACAATATCATTTCTTCTGTAACGTTTGGATTCTGTGTTCTCCATTTTTTTATGTAGTGTCTAAAGAATGAT
Source organism: Chrosomus eos (assembly GCA_036326025.1). NCBI lineage: Eukaryota > Metazoa > Chordata > Actinopteri > Cypriniformes > Leuciscidae > Chrosomus > Chrosomus eos. The sequence goes on along the minus strand of CM070836.1, from coordinate 3,338,673 downwards.
CTGTAGTGCTTATATATCAGTTTTTCTGAATTGCTAAAACACATTTCATGAAACCATCACTCATTTTCTCAAAACCTTAAACACAAAGCCAAATTTTCAAACCACATTCAGAGAACTTCTGACTCTTCTGGCAAAATCAAACAAATGCCTCAAACCCATTTTATCAGAGATTAAACGAGTGGTTGATTATTTCACATTTCTAACTTTAGCTAGTGTGTAATGTTGCTGTTTGAGTATAAACAACATCTGCAAAGTTACGATGCTCAAAGTTCAAAGCAAAGGGAGAAATTTTCTTCTAAAGAAATAGCTTTATAAGGACTAAACAAACGGCTGATTGGGACTACAACAAGCTTCTTTACGAGTTAGTGACATCACTAACCCTAACATTTACATAAACTCCGCCCCAGGGAAAGCGATTTATCGATCATCATGACAGAATATGCTAATCAATGATTAGAGGATAGCTACATATATGCTACTTAAATTCGTCAATTAACCATTCAGAAATGGCTACCCATCATTGTCTCACTATGACTCCCGTTTGAACATAAAAGGCTAAAAGTTTTAGACATTTTCAGTGTGTGTCTGCGTGAGGTAAAAGGACACAAGCTGTTGAAGCTCCGCCCCCTGCGCCGGGAGCAGCAGCTCATTTGCATTTAAAGGGACACCACAAAAACGGTGCATTTTTGCTCACCCTCAAAAAGTGACAATTTTAACATGCTACATAAACATTATGTGGGATATGTTGAGCTAAAATTGCACATACACACTCTGGGGACATCAGAGACTGATTTTGCATCTTTTGAAAAGGCATATACCACCCCTTTATAATTAAACAATTGCCTCAAAACCATTTTATCTGTGTTAAAATCAAACAATGCTTTCAGATCATACACACACGAGTCAATATTATAAACATTACAGATATTCGTTAGACACTACATCAGAGGTGTAAAGTCCAGGGGTCAGAAAGTAAAAGTCCTGCCATATGTTTATTCCACTAATTAGTCTACTAGCTGAAAAACTGCTAATTAGCAAATCCAGGTGATTGGAACAAAATACTGAGGAGGACTTTTACTTTCTGAAGCAGGACTTTACACCTCTGTGGAGAACACAGAATCCAATGCATGCAGTTACAAGAAAAAAACATATTTTTTACCAAGTAAACGATTTTGGCTGAATATTATTAAATATTGTATAGTAGGCCTATTGAATGTTTGTATATTCAACACTTGCATACTGTGAAAATACAGTAACGCAACTGCAAAAGCCAAAAAGGTTAAAAAAACTGTAAATGAAAAGCATGTTACTGTACACTGAAGGTCAGTGAGAGATTGGACATTTTGAGTCAGTTTTGAGACTTGTATTATGTACAGTTGGTTTGGTCACATCATTAGAAATAAGTGAGAACAATTTTGAGTAACTTTTTCCTCTTGTGTTTTGCGACACAAATGTATCACAGTGCGAAATGTGTTTTAGTGAGTGAGAATGTGTTTCAGAGTTTTGCAAACATCAGTGTATTAACTATGTGAACTTGTTTAATGTTTAACATAAAGAGTTATTTATTATTTGACAACTGGGTTTAGGATATTGAGAATTTAGTTCAGAGAATGGGATTCAGTGTTTTAGCAAATCAGAAAAACTGTAATATATATTGGATTACTACGACTAGTATTTCTTATGTTAAATAAGAAAAATATAAAAAATGAAATATATAAAAATGATCATAATTTAAATGATAAATGACTGCTATGGTAAAATTGTTACTGTTAAAACTGTTAATTGGTTGTCGAACGGAAGTTTCCTATAATGAATATTCTCTGTAATGTTGTGTTTTGGATTCGTTTTTACTCCGATTGCTCGTTACCCAGTGTTCTTGTTTGTTAATTAGTAGCCAAAACTGCTCTTGTGGTATTAAATGAATGTTTATTCAGAGAGAGATTCTTTGTGAACATAGAAGGAGAGGAAACATTTCAACCAAATTAAATGCTTGAGGGTTTAACGCTTGAAAAGTGAAGAATTTGAGACATATTAGTATTGTATTACTTGTAGTGTAAAAAGAATAATATTAATCATTTTTTATGCAGTTGTATTATTACAATATGCAAATATATGTAGGCTATATCCCAATTTTTTATAATTAATAAGACTTTGTTTGTTGTTACTCTAAAGGTAAAGAGTGACCCTTATACAGAGCAACTACAGGTAGTTTAAAATATGACTAAATACTAATAGAATTTATGGACGTACAATAACCAATCAAGAGCTTCAGGTTAAATATTGACTTAAAACACACATAAACCTCCATCTCCAATAAACATACCTCGCCTCTCTGAAACACTGAAAAATAGACTGCGATCAAGCCAGCCGCCAATACAAAATGGTGTGTGTGTGTGTGTGTGTGTGTGTGTGCGCCTTTTACTGTGGTTATGGTAATTCAGGAACAGCAGCGAAAGAACGAGAGACAGATAAGTACAAAGTGCAAATCTTTTTGTACTTTACTCGGTTATCCTTTTAATTTACACTCACGTTGTCTTTGCAAGTTGTGTATTTCTATTTCTTTGACTAATGTTTTATTTTTTTCTTTATAGGTCACATCTCAAGAATTTTTATGTAGAGGTTTACAGCATAATTATTTGCAAAAAGCAGTAAAATAAAGTATACACTCTTTCTAAATACCTCTTTTTTTTCATATATATTTTTTTACAATATTAAGTTTAAATCTCACACACCTCATTTGAAACCATTTTACTGCAGCATTTTGAAGATACATCACTTTAGTCACTTCAGAGGCCTATAAAGACCACATTTCTAATATGTTAAAAAAACTAAAGGCCTGTTCTCATATGGGACGTCCCGTACAGTATACACACCTCATATGTAACGATTTTTACTGCAGCGTTTTGGAGATATGTCATATTTTACTATTTCAGATGCTTATATGTCCCTCATTTATTATAAGTAGATAAAACAAATGGTCAGTTCTTATAAGGGACGTCCCATACAGTACACACACCTCATATCAAACCATTTTACTGTAGCGTTTTGGAGATATGTCACATTATTAGACTTCAGAGGTGTATATAAAGACCTCATTTAAAAAAAGTAGAACAAACTAATGGTCAGTTCTCTATAAAGGACGTCCCATACTATATGCACACACCTCATATCAAACCATTTTACTGCAGCATTATGGAGATATGACACATTATTCCAAGGCCTATAAAGTCCTTATTTTCTAATAAGTAGAAAAAAACGAATGGTCAGTTTTTATAGGGGACGTCCCATGCGTATGTACACCTCGTGTGTGTTTGTGTATTGTTGTGTTCATGTTTGTGGGCAGTAAATGACCACCTACATCCAGTGGTTCACACAAGGAATATTGATGAATAAACATACTAAATTATGCTTATTTGAAAATGTAAAAATGTTTCTGTGAGGGTTAGGGGACATATCTTCATTTTGCCTTCATCATCGTGTTTGTGTGCGTTCTGGTTCTACAACACGATCTGTGACGGTAGACCCTAAATAAGATAAGAGGCGTATTTGTGTGATGTGTGTGTGTGTGTGTGTGTGTGTGTGTGTGTGTGTGTGTGTGTGTGTGTGTGTGTGTGTGTGTGTGTGTGTGTGTGTTTTTTGGAGGGTCAAACTGACCATTTTTTTTCTACTTATTAAAAATGAGGTTTTTACAGGTGTATAAAGTATTCATATGAGGTATGCATGGGATGTCCCCTATAAGAACTGGTCATTAGCTTTTTCTACTTTAAGTTTGAATAATGTGACATATCTCCAAAACGCTGCTGCAATGATATAGTTTAATGTGGGGTTTGTATTTAGTATGGAACTTCCCTATAAGAACTGGCCATTCATTTTTCGAATTTAGGATCTATAAGCTTCTGATATAGTAAAATATGACACATCTCCAAATCGGTGCAATGATAAAGTTTAATATGAGGTGTCTATACTGTACGGGACGTCCCCTATGAGAACAGGCCATTCGTTTTTTTCCACATATTAGAAATGTGGTCTTTATAGGCTTGAAGTCGACTAAAGTGATGTATCTCCAAAATGCTGCAGTAAAATGGTTTCAAATGATGTGTGCATACTGTGCGTGAGATTGAATTCCATAAACTTTTACTATTGTAAAAAATTATATGAAAAAAAGAGATATTTAGAAAGACTGTATTTTAATTTTTGCAAATAATTATGCTGTAAACCTCTACATAAAAATATTGAGATGTGACATAGAAAGAAAAAAATAAAACATTAGTCAAAGAAATACACAACTTGCAAATAAAGGTTAACCGAGTAAAGCACAAACTGGCTTGCCCGCAGAACAGAACTGACACGAGAAGAAAAGGCTGAACACTGGGTTATTCTCCTCTTACAGAAGCACAATGATGTTATTCATTAGACAGTAGACAGATATTTGTTTGATTAATAAGATTGGGTTGAATATCGTGTTTGACCTCAATGATAAATAAGCATATGAGATTAAAACCGTCTGTAGAAATAAACTCGCCCTTGATATGTTAGCTCGCGCGTTTCCGCGGTCTCGTGTGAATATGAATATATATTATGTTCAATGGAACGAAAAGCGTGACCGCGCTTCAACAATATGTGTCGTTTCTATCAATGCGTGCTATTCTTTATAGTTTAAATTAAAAATGTTACCTTTCCAGCGCGGAATCCTCTGACAATAAAACCACCATGCAGTTTTCTTATTTTTGCCATGAAGATGAAATGCATCATTTATTCAAGGCCTTTGCGGGTGTCTGTTTCTCCGTCGAGATTTAGTGTAATCCACTGAAATATAGCTAATGTTGATGATGAGCGGGCATTTTTAAAATATGACCGTCGAATAATAGGAATTATTGCAATCCTGCTGTATAATATCCCGCATAAACAGCAATGTGCCTCCATCGACCGAGCGGTTAATGTGATAGTGATGGGCAGAAGTACAGGCTGAGTCCTGTAGGAGGCTCTAGTGTGCGTGGAGATTTAAAGGGCCCCTCAGTTAACAAAGAAAAGCAGCTAGATTACGATATAGCCTAACATATATAGCCTACTTCACTTTCGAATTTAAAATGCATATACAAAATAGAAGTTATGTAGGCCTATCTAATAAATATAATAAAAACTTATGTTTATTTTGCATGACTATTGCAGCTATTACAGTTTTTTAAATATTCGCTTTGGTACTATTTTCACAAGTAGGCTAAGGTGTACATTTTCAAAACTCTTAGTGCTAAAAGTAGGCTAATATCACAAGAGATCATCAAAAGTGCACTTTTTTTCAAACATTTCATCATGTTTTCAATTGTGTTACAATACACAAAATCACTGCATTCACTTGAGGAAAAAATCTACTCTGTTTTTCTGAATTAACGAGTTAATTATCTCAGAACTACAAGATAATTTTTCATGGAAAAAAGTTTTTGCTCTGTTTTTCTGAAATAACGAGTTAATTATCTCAGAATTACGTGAGACTTTTTCATGAAAAAAGTTTTTGCTCTGTTTTTCTGAATTAACGAGTTAATTATCTCCGAAGTAAGAGATAATTTTTCATGGAAAAAAAGTTTTTGCTGTTTTTCGGAATAATGACTTAATTATCTCAGAATTATGAGTAACTCATTACGTAATTCCGAAAAAACAGAGTGAAAAAAAATGTTTTTCAAGAAAAATGTATGGCATAATTCTGAGATAATTAACTCGTTAATTCAGAAAAACAGAGCAAAAACTTTTTTTCATGAAAATTTATCTCGTAATTCTGAGATAATTAACTCGTTAATTCAGAAAAACAGAGTAGATTTTTTTCCCTTGAGTGAATGCAATACACTTCCCCTACTATCCTTTTCACAACACAAAATAACTGTTTTATCTAGACCTAATGTTTGTAATAGCATCTATCTAGTGTGTTATCAAAAGAAGGGATGAAGTTATGAAACTACCATGAGGTTTTGTGCTAGAACAGAGTTTGCTGGCTATACAGTAAATGTTTTCATCCTATGTGCCATATGACTTTATACTGTAGTTTACCGTTATAGATGAAGGTTGAGTTACAGTAATGTGTCATCCCTGGTAATCAGTTTACATCACATGACATACATCTCTCTCTCATCACTTTCCCAAAACCTTAAACACAAAACCACATTTTCAAACCACATTCAGAGAACTTCTGACTCTTCTGGCAAAATCAAACAATTGCTAAACATTTTATCTGAGCTCAAAATTAAATAATGCTTTCAGATCATACACACAGCGAGCCGAAATTAGAAATACCTTAGATAATTCGTTAGACAGATAAAACAAAATGGAGAACACTGAATCCAAACCATGCAGTTACAGAAAAAAGTATACTGTAACAAAGTAAACAAATTTTCCAATTACATAAAAAAGTATAGTAATGACAACGTACAGAAGTAAGGTGAATAAATGTTATACTGTATGCACTGCAAGTGTAGTATCTGCAACTGCAGAATCACGTCAGTGAGAGATTGAGTCTGTGGGTTACCGAGTTGTAGAATTGAATAATTTTCCTGGAAGACACACCTCCTGTGTGTGTGTGAATTATCTCTAAACTCTTAAATACCTTTGGTTTACTTCTTTGAGAATAAGACCTTTGTACAGTCGCACAAAAATATCAAACATGTGTAATACCGTATAATAATTATTCATATTAACCCATATCGATTTTTGGGTGAATTTCAGGTGATCTCAGCATGATAGTACAAGAGAGAAATGTAAATGTTAATTTCCTGTGTTCTTCTCAGAGAGTTCTTCTCGCTCTCTTCCAGCTCTTCCAGTTTCTCCAGTCTTACAGCATCATGTGTTCATGTTGGTCGGAGGAGTTTCACATCTCAGAAACTGTCATCTCTGCAGGAGAAGAGAAAACCCTACAGCTGACCCAGCCTTAACAACACTACACACACCTGCTCTTCCTTGTCCTCATCCTCATGGTTTTTATACTGTACAAACTATATATTCTGTCCCCCTACACTGCCCCTATCCCTAAACCTACCCATCACAGGAGATATTCTGCATTTTTACATTTTCAAAAAACATTACTTAGTGTGATTTATACGCTGTTTTCCTCATGGGGACCGCTGGCTGGTCCCCACAATGTAGGTGATCTCATGTTTTACTATACTTGTGGGGACATTTGGTCCCCACAAGTATAGTAAATACTTAGCTGTGCTGGTGATTGGGACATCACCAGCACAGCTTAACACCAGCACAGCTAATCACCAGCACAGCTTAACACCAGCACAGCTAATCACCAGCACAGCTTAACACCAGCACAGCTAAACACAAGCACAGCTTAACACCAGCACAGCTAATCACCAGCACAGCTTAACACCAGCACAGCTAATCACCAGCACAGCTAATCCCTCAACACAGCTAATCACCAGCACAGCTAATCACCAGCACAGCTAATCACTCAGCACAGCTAATCACCAGCACAACTAATCACTCAACACAGCTAATCGCCAGCACAGCTAATCACCAGCACAGCTAATCACCAGTACAACTAATCACTCAAGACAGCTAATCACCAGCACAACTAATCACTCAGCACATCTAATCACCAGCACAGCTAATCACCAGCCCAGCTAATCACTCAGCACAGCTAATCACTCAGCACTAATCACTCAGCACAGCTAATCACTCAGCACAGCTAATCACCAGCACAGCTAATCATCAGCCAAGCTAATCACTCAGCACAGCTAATCACCAGCACAGCTAATCACTCAGCACACTAATGCACTTCAGCACAGCTAATCATCAGCACAGCTATCAACCAGCTAATCACTCAGCACTAATCACTCAGCACTAATCACTCAGCACAGCTAATCACTCAGCACAGCTAATCACTCAGCACTAATCACTCAGCACAGCTAATCACCAGCACAGCTAATCACCAGCACAGCTAATCACCAGCACAGCTAATCACCAGCACAGCTAATCACCAGCACAGCTAATACCAGCACAGCTAATCACTCAGCACAGCTAATCACCAGCACAGCTAAATCACTCCAGCACAGCTAATCACCAGCACAGCTAATCACCAGCACAGCTAATCACCAGCACAGCTAATCACCAGCACAGCTAATCACCAGCACAGCTAATCACCAGCACAGCTAATCACCAGCACAGCTAATCACCAGCACAGCTAATCACCAGCACAGCTAATCACCAGCACAGCTAATCACTCACACAGCTAATCACCAGCAATAGCCTATCACCAGCAGCTAATCACCAGCACAGCTATCACTCACACAGCTAATCACCAGCAACGCTAATCACCAGCACAGCTAATCACCAGCACAGCTAATCACTCAGCACAGCTAATCAACCAAAACCAAGCTAATCACCAGCACAGCTAATCACCAGCACAGCTAATCACCAGCACAGCTAATCACCAGCACAGCTAATCACCAGCCAGCTAATCACTCACACAGTAATCACCACACAGCTAATCACTCAGCACAGCTAATCACCAGCACCAGCTAATCACAGTAATCCAGCAAGCTAATCACCAGCCAGCTAATCACTCAGCACAGCTAATCACCAGCAAGCTAATCACTCAACACAGCTAATCAACAATAATCACGCACTAATCACCAGAAATCACCACCAGCAAAAGCAACAGCTATTCCAAACAACCAATTCCCACCACTAACACAGACAGATCCCAGCAAAATACAGCACACAGCAAGCTATAACAATACGCATCAAACGCAATCCCAGCCGTAATCACAAGTACACCAACCAATAATCACAGCCGTAATCACCGAATATCACCGCCAGTAATCTCAGCCGTAATCACACACTAATACACCGCATCCAGACGTAATCCAGCAGTAATCACCGCAGTAATCTACAAGTAATCACAGCAAGAATAGTGTAATCCCAGCACTAATCACACAAGCTATACCAAAACTAATTCATACACAGCAACCCCAAATATCATCCCAGTAATACAGCACACTAATCATCACCTAATCCCAAATCTACACTCACGACAGTATACGCAAGCTAATCACCAGCAACTAATCTCAGACAGCTAATCACCACAACTAATACCACACAGTAATCACCAGCACAGTAATCACAGCAGTATCACCAGAAGCTATCACCACTAATCAAGCACAGCTAATCATACAAGCTAATCACCAGCAATAATCACAGCACAGCTAATCACGCAAGTATCACAGCACAGCTAATCACAGACAGTAATCACAGCAGCTAACACCAGCACAGCTAATCACCAGCACATAATCCCAGTATACAGCAAGTATCACAGCCAGCTAATCACCAGCACTAATCACAGCACAGCTAATCACCACCAGCTAATCACAGCACAGCTAATCACAGCACAGCTATTCATCAGCACAGCTAATCACCAGACACTATCCTCAGCACAGCTAATCACCAGCACAGCTAATCACCAGCACAGTATCACCAGCACAGTATCACCACAAGCTAATCTAACAGAATCAACAGCTAATCACCAGCCAGCTAATCACCACACAGCTAATCACAGCAAGCTAATCACTCAGACAGCTAATCACCAGACACCTAATCACCAGACAGCTAATCACAGCACAGCTAATCACCAGCACAGTAATCACCACACAGCTAATCACCAGCACAGCTAATCACCAGCACAGCTAATCACCAGCACAGCTATCACGCACAGCTAATCACCAGCCAGCTAATCACTCAGCACAGCTAATCACCAGCACAGCTAATCACCAGCACAGCTAATCACCAGCAACAAGCTAATCACCGCACAGCTAATCACCAAAGCTAATCAACAAGCTAATCACCAGCACAGCTAATCATCAGCAAGCTAATCACCACACAGCTAATCACCAGCACAGCTAATCACCAGCACAAATCACCACACAGCTAATCACAGCACAGCTAATCACTCAGCACAGCTAATCACCAGCACAGCTAATCACCAGCAGCTATCACAGCACAGCTAATCACCACACAGCTAATCACTCAAACAGCTAATCACCAGCCAGCTATCACCAGCAAGCTAATCACCAGCACAGCTAATCATCAGCAACGCTAATCACAGCACATAATCATCAACAAGCTAATCACAGAAGCTAATCACACACAGCTAATCACCAGCAAGTAATCATCAAACAGCTAATCACCAGCAAGCTAATCACCAGACGCTAATCACAGCACAACTAATCATCAGCACAGCTAATCACAACACAGCTAATCACACCAGCTAATCACAACAGTAATCAACACAGCTAATCATCAGCACAGTAATCACAGCACAGTATCACCAGCAACAGCTAATCACCACACAGCTAATCATCACACAGCTAATCACCAGCACAGCTAATCACCAGCACAGTAATCACAGCACAGCTAATCACAGCAGCTAATCACCAGCACATAATCACCACACAGTAATCACAACCACAGCTAATCACCAGCACAGTATCACAGCAAGTAATCACCAGCCAGTAATCACAGCACAGTAATCCCACACAATATCACTAACAGCTAATCACCAGCACAGCTAATCACAGCAAGCTAATCACCAGCAAGCTAATCACTCAACACAGTAATCACCGCAACTATCATCAACGCTAATCACGCACACTAATCCCACACAGCTAATCACAGCACGCTAATACCACAGCTAATACCACAAGCTAATCTTCCAGCTAATCACCCACATAATCATCACAAGTATCACAGCCAAACACACCAAAGCTAATCACACACACTAATCACCGCACAGTAATCACCAGACAGTAATCACACCAGCATCACACAGCACAGCAATCACCAGCCAGCTAATCACTAACAGCTATCACCAACACTAATCACCAGCCAGCTAATCACCAGCAAGCTAATCACCACACAGCTAATCACACACGCTAATCATCAGCACAGCTATCACCAGCAAGCTAATCACCAGCACAGCTATCACCAGCACACTTAATCACCAGCACAACTAATCACCACACAGCTAATCACCACACAGCTAATCACCAGCACAGCTAATCACCAGCACAGCTAATCACCAGCACACCAAGCTATCACCAATAGCTAATCACCAGCACACTAATCACCACACAGCTAATCACTAGCACAGCTAATCACAGAACACAGCTAATCACAGCACAGCTAATCCCACACAGCTAATCACTCAACACACTAATCACCAGCACAGCTAATCACCAGCACAGCTAATCACCAGCACAGCTAATCACCAGACAGCTAATCACCAGCCAGCTAATCACTCAGCACAGCTAATCACCAGCACAGCTAATCACCACCACTATCACCACCGCTAATCACACACAGCTAATCACTCAACACAGCTAATCACCAGCAAGCTAATCACCAGCACAGCTAATCACAGCAACACTAATCACAGCACAGCTAATCACCAGCACAGCTAATCACCAGCCAGTAATCACACACAGCTAATCACTCAGACAGCTAATCACCACACAGCTAATCACAGCACAGCTAATCACAGCACAGCTAATCACAGCACAGCTAATCACCACACAGCTAATCACTCAGCAGCTAATCACCAGCACAGCTAATCACCACACAGCTAATCACCAGCACAGCTAATCACCAGCACAGCTAATCACCACACAAGCTAATCACCAGCACAGCTAATCACCAGCAAGCACAGCTAATCACCAGCACAACTAATTACTCAACACAGCTAATCACCAGCACAGCTAATCACCAGCAAAGCTAATCACCAGCAAAGCTAATCACCAGCACAGCTAATCACCAGCACAACTAATTACTCAACACAGCTAATCACCAGCACAGCTAATCACCAGCAAAGCTAATCACCAGCACAGCTAATCACCAGGGGCCGGTTGCACCAACTGTGCGTAAGTTACAACTTAGCCTAGTTTGCCGTAAAAGAGCACTAAGATACAACTTACGCATTACTTAATATTTTTGCATTCCACCATTAAACTTAGTTGAAGCTTAACTCCAGGTATAAACTAAATATTTACGTTAGCCTCCGATCAGGAGTAGCGGTTGGACTAAAATATCAGACACACTGAACTGCATCAATAAGCTCTTCTTTTACCTGACAGACTTCAATTCTTTAGACATATATGATAATGCTGACATTTACTCTCGCTTACATTTTAAAAGAGAGAACATTATGTGAATAGATTTCTTTGTTAGCGGCTCATCAACACAAACTCGTCCTACAGCGCCGCTGTGTGCATCGGTCCATCAGCCCGTGTTGTGCATGTCACATAAAATCAGTCGTAATCAATAAATGTTATTTCTTCTTATATACTTCTTTTTTTTGGTATCATTAATTATTTATCCTTATTAATTCGTTTCAAATACAGTTTCTGTCACGAATCACACACGGGAATCAGAAAATCCAATTGCAGTATTATTTAATTAAAGGGCAATCCAAACTCGTAGTCATCCAGGCAGGTGTCAAAATCCAAAAAGGCAGTCCAAGACATAAAACACAAACAAGCTTGACTCAAAGGCAGGACACAGAAGTGTGATGACATTAAACAACGACTCCGTACACATATTAACACAGACAAGGAATATATACACATATCTCACAAGACTAACAAAGAACAGCTGGGAACAATGATTACGGGGAACAGCTGAGTGCAATGAACTGATGAGTGACAGTGACGACAGAATGCTGGGAAATGAAGTTAAATGTGAAGGACACCGTGAGAACGAGGACATCTAGTGGACATCAGGGGAACACAAACCCAACACTGTGACAGTTTCTGAATGTAAGAAAAGTTATTTGTAAGCTACATGTTATTCATGATTAAGTGTCGTATTTAATGGAAACGTATTTTTACTGTTAGTTAAGTGAGGCAAAAGAAGTTAGAATGAAGGATAAACTAAAATTCATAGCATTTAAAAACAACTTCTGCTCAGGTATCTGAATAGCCTCGTGAGACCATCCTGATCTCGCGAGCTTTCAAGGTTTCACTCGCAGATCAGTCTGGATACTTTCCGTTAAAGAAAATTTGGGAGCAGTTCACCAAACGAACGTCCAATCAGCGTTGGCTTTGAGGCGGGTTGAGGTGTGACGCAACGAGAAGCGCGACAGTTCAGTCTTAAGAACATGGCGGCTTCAGCGGATGAAACTAACATCAGTGTGGCTATCGAGCAAGTTTTATCGGAATTACAGAGTTATTACGGAATTACAGAGCTAACGAGCCTTTACCTGCAGCAGCAAGAGTAGCTGGCTTGTGGTTGTGTTTTCGTCGTCGCTCTCATATGCTTCGTTGATCTGATTGGTTGATTTGGCCCGTCTATCACCAACATAGGCCAATCAGCTAACCAGTATTTTCGCCCCTTACCAAAACTACTTCAACGGAAGGTTTCCAGATGGATATGCGGAGCAAATCCATCTGGCGGAGTCAGGTTAGTATCTGAAGGCTGCGATTGGATCATCGAGACTAAACGTCATATTATGAGACTACGCATTACTTTACGGAGAGCTTTCGACCTACTAGCTACATTCTGCCTTACGAACAAATGGTGCAACGGAATAAAGTACAGAGTTAGTTACAAACTATTAGTTACTAAGCCTCTAGTGTGGACTGTACTCTCCAATTTAAAGGGATAGTTCACTTTGAAATTAATTTTTGATATGTTTTAGCTTACCTCAAGGGCATCCAAGATGTAGGTGTCTTTGTTTCCACAGTATTTCCAATTTTGATATTTTTAGGTCAAACCGTTCTTGTCTGTCAGTCATATAATGCAGGTCTATGGGGTCCACCTCTATTACCCCTTTTCCACCAAGGCAGAGCTGGTGCTGGTTCGGAGCCAGAGCCTAGTTTCAATTCGGTTCTTTGTTTTTCCACAAGCAAAGCACCAGCTCCGAACCAGGAAAAGTGGTTCGTAAGTAGAACCAAATCATTGCTGGTCTAGAACGGAGCCAAGTAAGAACCGATTGCGTCAGGGGCTGGGGGCGGGGTTACCGTGACCAACAAGAAACTTGTGACCGCCATTTTTAAATAGCAGCTAGTCGAGCTAATAGCAGCTTGATTATTATATCCGTCTATGTAAGTTACGGCGAGCTGCACAAACGCGTTGGATTCCGATGTATTTTTGCAAACCCATGAGCATCCATAGTAACGCAACGTCCGTTATTGTTGATGGCTTGTTCGAGATGCATCGGAGCGGCGCGGACCGATCGGAGCTGCGGGAGTGTTTGGAGATCATACGACTCCTTGTGCTTTTGGATCGCTTTCGCAGTGCTTTGATGTCATGCGGCGATCGATCTGCGTGAAGCCGATGCATCTCGAACAAGCCTAGCGTGTTTGTGTTTGGTGCTACCGCACTAGCGTTGCTGGGCAACATGAGACGTATGCAGTGACGTAAGATCTAGCTCTGTTGTGGCTCTCTAGCCGGTGGAAAGGCAAACCGGTTCTTAGTAAGCTTGTCAGTCGAACCAACTCCGAACCAGCTCTGGCTCTGGCTCTGGCTCTGAACCAGCACCCGGTTCTTGTTGGTGGAAAAGGGGTAAAAGAGCATACACAGAGAAGTCCAAATTAAACATGATTTAATGACTCGTAAATGTAAGTACACATTGATGGCCTAAGACACGAAACGAGCGGTTTATGTGAGAAAACGAACAGTATTTATATCGTTTTTACCTCTTGTAAACACAGCCACATCCAAGTGATCTGAAGGGGGTGGCTGTGGTTACAAGAGGTAAAAACTATATAAATGTACAAGACTTACCCGACTCTTCCTACGATACTACTAGATGCCATTCCTCAACCGAAGCTCTGATCCAGTCTGTCTTCTTCCAGCCTGATCTTCATCCTCCACAACTCAAACCAGATAAGCCAGTCAATCCAGCCAACAGATCTCTCTTCAACCATTCACAGTGCAGTGAGTTTGCTTCCTTCTTCTCTGAGAAAATTAATAATATCAGAAAGGTGATCAGCTCATGCTTGAGTTGCGCTGGGGTCAGACAGACCAGTACCTGAGAAAGTAGTTACTATGTCTGATTTCGAAGAAATCGATGGCAAAATTTTGGAAGAAACAGTACAGCACCTAAAGTAGTTACAGTAAAGTAGTTACTATAGCCAAGTTTCCATCCACTTGTCAATGGAATTATCTGAAGTTCGGTAAAAAAACTCATGCGAATAAAGCTGGTGAAAGTGTGTTTCCATCCAACATCTTTAAAGCGAACAAAAACCTGTGTGTAATGACGTCACATGCTGTTTTGCGATCAAATTGGTATATCGAATTGATTTGAGACATTTTAAGGTGTTTCCATTCATTTTTGCACAACATTCATAGCCTGACTACGTCAGACTTCCTACTTCCGCTAATTTCATTTCACTCCTGTAGTCAGTCTGAGATAGCAGCCTATCTTTCTGTTTTCCACCGGCCTGAAAACAGCCGGGCCAATCAGCGAACAGAAGGCGGGCTGAAAGCCGTGACGTACTCGCCAAGCGCCGAGTTTAAGAGTTAGGTCAGAGAAATCGAAAACGACCGCGGATAGTGAGACACGGATGCAATTCGCTCTGTTGTGGAGAATATTCCAAGCATTAGCAAACTGAAGCCCGAACAAGAAGAGTGTGTATTAAACATTTTGAATGGAGGTGATGTTGTGGCCCTACTCCCTTTGGGAAAAGTTTATTACCGATCGTCAGCGAGAAACTGGGGAGCCTTTTGACAGGTCAGTGTCTCCTTTCTTTTCCAGGTCTTAAATACCGTAAAACTTCAAATAATAGCCCGGGCTTTTATTTGCCCAAATCGTCGAACTGCACCGGCTTGTATTTGAGACAGGCGTCTAAAGTTATATGAGACAGGCCTTTATAATTTAGTGTTGAGATGTTGTTCTTTGAGATGTTGTTCCTAGAGTCTCTAATCTCTAAAAATCTCCAAATGCTCCACGTGAAACTGCGGTGTTCCGACCTTTTACTAGTCGATTGATTTTGATTAATATTTGCGAGGGAGAGAGACAAGACAGCGCTCGTGTTGTTTGTTTGAAGACGTGATAGTGCGCGCGCGGCCGGGGCTCGCTCGCTCGCTCGCTCCTCTCTCTCTCTCTCTCTCTCTCTCTCTCTCTCTGCTTGTTAGCGCCCTGTCAAGTGCAGCAGTCATTCTATTACATCAATCACCGATCAAAAAGGTCGTTTACAGCCATGTTCACTTCGGTATTTCGCTCGCATCAAGTGTTTACAGTGGAAGTTTGATCATAGATTTGAGTTCGATGCATGATGTCTGTGGTTCGATACGGCTGTGTCGCCGCATAACATACGTCATAAACAAACTTATCTGATTGGCTTACGGGTAACCAATGATTTTAAACTTCAGAAATCGCCCCCTAGCGGGAGAGAAAACACTTCTCTATTATGCTATGCCAGACTCTGTCTACGAAGCAAAGTGAAGTAGCAGAGTCTGGTATTACCAGGCTACAACATTCAAGCAAACATTTGCGAACAGAGTTTTGCTAGACAAAATGGATGGCGCCATAATAACGTTTCCATCAGCGTTTATCACATAAGCCGTATATCCATCAAGATAAAATCCCATGAGACCGAACGCATTTCATTTGAGTCGATATTCATGAAATTCAATCGAATTTTACTGTTTACATAAGGCATTTTTCATTCTATTTCTCTTAATTCAGATAAAAACGTGTGGATGGAAACATAGCTAGCGTCTGATTTAGAAGAAATTGATGGCAAAATTTTGAAAGAAACAGTACAACACCTTAAAACATCAACTTGCGCCCTTGACACACTTCCCACATCTTTTTTCAAAAGTGTGTTAAACGGTCCAGAAGCAGATCTCCTAGAAGTGGTAAAGTGGTTTTCCAAACTCCCTGAAAACTGCAGTCGCATCCGTCGTAACACACACAAAAAAACACTGTAGGTATCTTACAACATTTCCCACACAAGCGATTTATAGATTATAATGACAGAATATGTTAATCAATGACTTGAAGGTAGTTAACTCCACATCAGCAACATAAATTCATAATCCAACCATTCAGAAACGTCCTGTTGCTCTACATGTTGTCACTTCTTCTTGAGTCTCTTCATCTTTGTCTGACTTTGGTTTAAACATAAAACGCAGAACACTTTCTGACCTTTTTGTGCTTGTCTGAGTGAGGCAATCGGAACTGCTAACACACACACACACACACACACACACACACACACACACACACACACACACACACACACACACACACACACACACACACACACACACACACACACACACACACACACACACACACACACACACACACACTCCAGATCTGATGAAGGACCTGCGCCTGGACACGACGACAACACAGTCCTGAAGTGTCACTAGTTTCTCCCTGTGAAAGCCTCCTTCTCTGTACTACTGATAAAACGAGCCTGATCTCATGAAAGTGCGTATCTATACAACCAATGTTATTTCTCGTGCCATTTAAAGGCCAAAGGTAGTTTTTGCGTGCATAGGCACTTTATGGCGTGTAAAACGCACGCACTCCCCCCTAATCCTACCCAATTTTCAGTGCGTATCATATTCATGCAAAAAAATATTTTTGGCGTATAAATGGCACGAGAAATAACATTCGTGGTATAGATACGCACTTTCATGAGATTGTCGTTGTCGGGATAATTACGGTTCACACGGCTACGCGATTCTCGAGGCCTGAAAGGTTTTCTGTTAGAACTTGTCCGCTAAGCTAATAACTAATGATCGTTGCGACGGAAGTGAATCAATCAAAACTATCTTTAGCTGGACAATAACTTTATTCTAGAGCTGCTGTAAAGCCTAAACAATCTCTGTTACTGTAATCTCCTATTATCTCTGTAAAGCTGCTTTAAAACAGTCCATATTGTTAAAAGCGCTGTATAAATGAAGGAGATGTGACTTGTATGTGACGTATTCAAATAGAATTTCTGCTGCATCTGTAACGGAGGCCAGCTAGTAGTTGCTGTGCGAGTAAACCTCACTCCTCTGATCTCAATAGGCACTCGAGCGACAGATGCTAGAGCGCCTGACTCTCATGCCGGAGACCTGGGTTCGAGGCCCGCTCGGAGCGGGTCGAGTGGGACCGGGTGGAGGGGTTACACATCCACAGTCCATGCCTTTCTTCAGGCTCCCAAAAAGTCAAACCAAAGGAAAATGTACAAATATATAGCTGAATTACTTATTTTCTAAATAATAAAATCTTCTACACAGTATCAAATTATGAGAGATATAGCACAGAGTTACTGATGCTCAAACTAAATGTTTTAGCCGTTCTCCTTCCTGTTTAAAATAACACTTTGAAACGGAGCAAAATGGTTATATAAATCAAATGTATTATGACAAAAAGGCAAAAAAATTACATACAGCAGCTCAGTCTGTTAAGTGTCTCGGCTCTTCTTGGATCGTCTCTTGTAATTATTAAGAGGAGCATCTCTTGTCACTGTCCAGCAATAGTCTTCCAGCATTGATGAGCTTCATTTGCAGTTATCGGCCCTGTTCACACGATCTCTGCTACCTTTGGCTCAACAGAAATATGGCCCTTTGCATAACCAAAAATAACTGACAAATATGAGACCACAATATGTCGGTTTAGCTGTCGCCCGTAAACACAGCAGATCAGCTCATCAACTCTTTCAGGCTTATCTGAAAACCACAGGGAGAGCGGGGCACAACCTAACGCTTTTTGACTTTCTCAGTTTGTGTAAATCTACTTAGGGTTCAGACTCAGTATTTATTTTTTCCACATTCATTTCATAATTATGTGGTTTTGTTTTATTATTACAATGTAAACTATTTTCTTGATATAGGCTACCCCGAAAGAATGGAAGTGAACTGTGACAACATGCCCCACAGGTGGGGTACATTATAACATGACCATATGACTGATTAAAATGATCTAATCAAAAGAAATATACAAGACAAACTAAAATATTTTCTCAATAAAATACAATTATTAACTTTTTCATATAAAACAATGGCATTTTTTAATATTTAAAAATATAATATTTTTTGAGTTTGGCAACGAACAAACCGGAAAACACAGCTATACTACATAGTTCAAAACATTATAATAATTAATCATTTCTGAACATTGACTCTCAGTCTTTATTCACCTTTTTCTCATGTTTTCCAATAGAATTCATAAAAGTATATGTAGAAAATCATAGTTCTAATAGCGGCTGCCACAGAATGGTGTAGAAAAGGAAAGCGATAACTCAATAGCAGAGAATGAAGGTTTAATAAAAATAGAAAATAAATCCAGGTACAAACTGAAAACAAAAGCAGGCAAACAGATAAGCAGATCTAAAGGCAGGAACACTAGGAAACAATATAACGAATCAGCACAGGACTGCAAACACAGGGAGACTAAATAGGGAAACAAACAATGAGGGTAACGAACAGGGCATAACAATTATCAGGTAACGAGATGGGAGAGGCTAGACAATTGACAGGAGAGCACATGGCACTAAGAATACAAGAAGCCATGTGCTCTCGATAAACATGAACACAAGAACCTGACAAACCGGGAATGCCAGAGCTCTGTCACCAAACTAACAGTTAAACCAGACAGACAGTGACAGAACCCTGACAGCGGCTGTGTGACAACTTATCAGATTTGTGAAAAGAAACACCACAAATAGAGATAAAAAATTAACATAAATAAGAAATATACTTTTGCTTAGGTTAATTAAATGGTCAGTGATTTTTGGTGCAATTTCTTCTCTATATAGTGTTGATGTGGCAAAAATACACTAAGTTTTGTCATGCTAGCATGTGAGGAAGTATTTAAAACAAGTGTGTTAGGGTTAGGGTGTGTCCCGCTCACTCCTATCTGTGTTAAAGCAGAAACTAAACTCTCCGGGCTCTGTTTTTCACCCCAGCTATATTTCAAGAGCTATATTTTTATATGAATTACATCGCAATTCCTGAAATCATGGAGTATGCACTTACAAGGAAGCTTTTATCACTCTGCTGAACAAATATTATTATTTGTTCAGCAGAGTGATAAAAGCTTCCTTATGTGCATACTCCATGATTTCAGGAATTACGATGTAATTCATATAAAAATGACTGAATCAGCCAGTAGCTAACACTGCTAACGGGCGCTCAAGGTCGAGCAGACAGCGGCACTCAGCTCAGAGCGCAGCCGAGCCCAGGACTCTGATAGTGGGTGACTCCATAATCAGAAACATTAGTAGCAGGGACACAACTACATGCTGCCTTCCACAAGCAACAACTTCTGATGTAAATATGGAACTTCAGAACATTCTGATGAAACATAAGACTGCAAATCGACTCATTATTCATGTGGGGAAGAATGATATTCATAATGGGCAGTCAGAACTCCTTAAGAAGGATTTCAATGAACTTTTTGAAACACTTAAAAGACTGAAAGTTCAGACATTCATCAGTGGACCACTCCCAGCAAGAGGAACAAACAGGTTCCCTTTATCGAAAAAGGGAACTTCGAGATGCGTCGAACGACACGGTGGGAACGCCTCTTGCGTGATTGCGTCTGAAGCATCTATGCCAACTAGTCCAATGGAAATGAGAGAATGAGCGTCACGGGCGGGTGACGTCATGAACCAGGAAAGGATAAGAGCACTTCCGCTGCTCGCCGGCATTTAGCTTCTGTTGCCTCAGCAAGCGATCTGTGTCAAAACTGTCTCTGTCTATTTATTGTTGTCTGTTGCAATATTGTATGGAAACGTTATGGCGAAACAAATGTACAAACAGTGTGTTCCTCCCTGCCCGCGTTTATTTAAACGGGTGGGGACACACACGAGTTTTGTTTAATTTGTTTGGGGTAGAGCATACTTCTCAGCCCTTGAAAGAAAAAAAGGTGGGGGCTGAGTTCCAACTCTGTGAAATAGCATGCTCTGCTCTCGCCTGTTACTCTGTATGATAGTGACGGCTCGCATTCTCAGGACCCGCGTTTGTCGAGGCAGCGCGGAGAATACAATTCCTGGGGATCGCAGAAGGATCTTTTGGAGGGGTTTGAAACGGGTCCGTGGGCCTTTTTTCCTTCCTTACCCGGAAGATCCAGCTCTATCTCCCCGGTGTTGGAAGCACGCTCTGCGGTTTCTTCCGCTCGGGGAGAGAGAGCCCTTTTTCCTTCATATTCTTCCTCCGAGGAGGTTAAATGTTTGAGAATATTGAAAGTGAAAGCAAGCACACACACTGTTGAATTAGATTCGCCATCTATTTCCCCAGTATTGATGAACTGGTGGAGGTTTTGTCCCGTGCTGTTAATAAACGAAATATTTAATGGCCAGCTGAGATTAGGGACGCTCCTAAAAACTTGACGAGCGTTTTCTTACATCTATCACATTATCTCCACCACGAGGCTTCCCTTTTCCCTGATTTACACACTGAATATTTAAATTGTGGGATAAACCGTATTTATTACTACTTTCAGCCCTCGTGTTAAAGATTTATTCAAGGTTAGAGGGTTGAAAGATTACGGTTATGATATGATGCCCCAGGCTGAACAGAAATAAAAAAATAGAAAAATGCTGTTTTTCACCTGGTCCAGCATCGTCATTTAAAGCCTCTGCTTTGCTCAATAAGCCTATTACTAAAGAATCTCGCGTTTGCCGAGGCAGCGCGTAGGTTCAATGTTGTAATCAGAATCTAGCTCGGATCTCGCGTTTGCCGAGGCACCGCTTAGATTTCGAGTGTACTTTGCAAAATAAGATTCTGTGGCTGGGATCTCGCGTTTGCCGAGGCAGCGCGTAGGTTTAAGCAAAGCTACTTTGGTTTTATGGGTAAAGCTTATACGGCAGCAGGTCAGCTGGAGAATGTTTATAGAAAACTATAGTATAATGCTCCAGGCTTATCAGGCCGATCTGCTGGGGTTCTGGATATAGTGAAATTTGAGCCTTCGCGTCTCTTCGGCGACGGATTCCATGCGGTCGTTGTTAGGTGATACAATATATTATATATATATATAATTATAAAATTATATATAATAAGGTTTCTCCCTCGCTGTGTCCAGCCCCCTGGGGCTGCTGGGCGTGAGCAGCTCCAGCCGTCTAGTTCATCATATTATGTGCACAGAAAGAGAGTGCTGCGTCTCGTGTTCCTCCACGTAGATACTGGAGACAGACGCAACCCTCTCAACCGAAGTCGTCTAAGCCTAAGCCGGATCTGAGGACCGTTCTTCAGGCGAAGAAAACTTTGGTTAAAAAAAAAAAAAAAAAGGGTATTGACGTTTAGGCGTCAGGCCTGTGAGGACAGCCCCGACCGAAGTGGAGTGGTGTACACCTCATTACACGGTGCCCGTTCCATTTCGGGGTCCTCACGAGACCCTCCTGCCAACCCTGCCACCTCTGGTGCTTCAGGGCGCAGCGGTCTCCAGCGAGTCGCTGATGCTATGCTGCGGCACAGCATTGGTTTCGCGCCCTCTGAGGGGGGCTTTTGAGCAGTCAGGTCAGGTAGTTCCTGCCATTATGTTTCAGGCTCCAGA
Organism: Chrosomus eos; assembly: GCA_036326025.1. Classification (NCBI taxonomy): domain Eukaryota; kingdom Metazoa; phylum Chordata; class Actinopteri; order Cypriniformes; family Leuciscidae; genus Chrosomus; species Chrosomus eos. The sequence continues at coordinate 3,316,190 of CM070836.1, read as the reverse complement.
TTTGGCTCTCTCAGTAACACCAGAGGCCAGCCTCGAGAGGCTGGTTCCCTTAGTAAATTTTTTGGCAGCGTGGAAGCTTCTGCCGAATATTTCTCATTGGGTCCTGCAGATTGTAGAGAGAGGATACAGAATCCAGTTTGGCTCTCGTCCTCCTCATTACAGCGGGGTGCTGCCCACAGTGGTGCATCCCGAGCAGGCTCTGGTAATGGAACAAGAAGTAAAGGCCCTGTTAGCAAAAGAAGCTTTAGAACAGGTGTACTCACCCGTCAGAGAGTCGGGTTTTTACAGCCATTATTTTATTGTTCCAAAAAAGGATGGAGGGTTGCGTTCCTTTTTAGATCTTCGCCTGTTAATTCGGTCAGTTCAGAAACTAAAGTTCAAGATAGCTGACCCTCAAACAGATCGTGACCCAAATCAGATCCGAGGACTGGTTTGTCACGATAGATCTAAAGGATGCATACTTCCATATCTCCATCCTCCCTCAGCACAGGAAGTTCCTATGGTTTTCTTTCAGGGGCAAAGAATACCAATATCGGGTTCTTCCTTTCGGCCTAGCTTTGTCACCCCGTTCGCATTCTGAATTATATCGACGACTGGCTGATTCTAGCGGAATCAGAGCAGTTGGCGGTTCGGCACCGAGGTGTCGTTCTTGCTCATATGCAGATGTTGGGGTTGAGGCTCAATACCAAGAAGAGTGTGCTTTCTCCAGTATTGAGAACCACTTTCCTTGGTGTGGTACGGGATTTAGTATCCTAACAGCCACAGAAGAGCTGAGGCTAGGCCAGTCACGCACTGTAAAACAGTTCAAGAGACTGTTGGGTCTTGTTGCAGCAGCGTCCAACGGAATTCCTTTTGGCATGCTGTACATGAGACCTTTACAGTGCTGGCTCAGGACCAGAGGGTTCTCCCCGAGGGGAAACCCACTTTGCAACTTAGAAGAGTTGAGGAGGGTTCAAAAACAGCTAAGATGGGAGATTAGGAAAGGAAAGGACAGTTACAGGAAAAAGTTAGAGTCACGGCTCCAACAAAACAACATAAGGGAGGTTTGGAGGGGTCTGAAAACCATCTCTGGTCAGGAAAAAGTCAGTGGCAAAGGCTTTGTTTCTGGTGGCTGTGACAAGGCAAATGAATTAAATATGTTTTTCAATAGATGTGATTCTTCCCCCTCTCTTCTCACCTCCTCCAACCGGACTTTAGACCTGTCGGTGACTGAACCTCTCCCTCTCTGGCCACTACGGACCAACTCATTCCCCCTTAGGGATTCAGAGACATCAGCATCCCCAACTTCACAAATGTCCACTGACTCCGCATTTATGGATGTGTCACGCTCCTCCTTCCATCCTTCTCTCCAGGGAGCTTATATACCACCCTCTAGCAGTCTCTATCTGACAGTTAATCAGGTGAAGAAGGAGCTAAAAAAGATCAAGGCAAGAAAGGCACCGGGCCCGGATGGAATCTGCTCCAGAATGCTTAAAGATTGTGCAGATCAGCTCAGTGAGGTCATCCAGTACATCTTCAACCTGAGTCTGAGTCTGGAGCGGGTTCCAGTCCTGTGGAAGACATCGTGTGTTGTTCCAGTTCCAAAAAAATTACATCCCAGGGAGCCCAGCCACTTCAGACCGGTGGCCTTAACTTCTCACCTGATGAAAACTTTGGAGAGGATTGTATTACGACACCTGAGACACGTGGTGAGCTCAGAATTGGACCCCCTACAGTTCGCGTACCAACCAGGCATAGGGGTGGAGGATGCCATCATCTATCTTTCACACAGAGCACTGTCACATCTGGAGAACACTGGGAGCACTGTGAGGGTCATGTTTTTCGATTTCTCCAGTGCTTTCAATACAATTCAACCATCGCTGCTCTGGGGGAAGCTATTGGGAGCTGGTGTTGACCACCACCTGTCTGCATGGATCATCAGTTACCTCATTGACAGACCACAATATGTGAGGCTCCAAGACTGTGTGTCTGATGTGGTGATGAGCAGCACAGGAGCACCACAGGGGACAGTGCTCGCTCCATTTCTCTTCACCCTGTACACAGTAGACTTCAGGCATAACACAAGCAGCTGTCACATGCAGAAGTTCTCAGATGATACTGCCATTGTTGGGAGGGTATCAGAGGAGAATGACCAGGAGTACCGGGAGGTCATCGGGGATTTTGTCAACTGGTGTGAGTTAAACCATCTTCACATCAACGCCAGCAAGACAAAGGAGATGGTGGTTGACTTTCGCCGGAGGCCGCCGGGTACCACACCAGTGAACATCCAGGGTGTCGACATTGAGAGGGTAGAGACTTACAAATACCTGGGTGTTCACCTTAACAAGAAACTTGACTGGTCCACAAACACAGACGTCCTGTACAAAAAGGGCCAAAGCCGTCTCCATCTGCTGAGGAGGCTGAGTTCCTTCGGAGTGTGCAGGTCTCTGTTAAAAACTTTTTATGACTCTGTGGTGGCGTCTGCAATGTTTTATGCAGTAGCCTGCTGGGGAGCTGGGAGCACAGAAAGGGATAGGAAAAGGCTCAACAAACTAGTGATGAAGGCTAGCTCTGTTCTGGTTTGCCCTCTGGACACCATAGAGGAGGTGGGGGAGAGGAGGATGTTAGCCAGGCTGGCTTCTATTATGGGCAACACCACTCACCCCCTACATGAGACTGTGAGCTCCCTGAGCAGCTCCTTCAGTGGCAGACTGCTGCACCCTCAGTGCAAGAAGGAGCGCTTCCGTAGGTCCTTCATCCCAGTAGCAGTTAGACTTTTTAATGCAACATCACAATGTAGGACTGTTAGCTGTTGTTGAACTAGCACTGTTAGCTGCGGATAAGTAGCTGAGTAGCACTGGACAATATTTTGCATTATGTATATTTCTTATCTATTTATTACTTTGTGTCACCTCCAACTGTGCAATATGTTACCGTAATTTATTAGCATATTTATTTGTATATTTGTGTTTATAGATTGTCTGTTTACATAAGGTTGGTTATTATGTAAATACAGTTTTATTCTTATATTTGTATTTTATTTTACTTTTATATATTTTACTGGAGCTGCTGTAACACAGGAATTTCCCCAGTGTGGGATTAATAAAGTCAATCAATCAATCAATCAATCAATCAATATCAAGGTCACGCGGCGATGCTTTCGTGCCTTAGTTATATGTAGTAAACACTGGTTCTTAACCCAAAACCAGTCACGCATTGTAAACAGTTCGAGAGACTGTTGGGTCTACTGGCAGCAGTGTCCAACGGAATTCCTTTTGGCATGCTGTACATGAGACCTTTACAGTGCTGGCTCAGGACCAGAGGGTTCTCCCCGAGGGGAAACCCACTTGCATATCAAGGTCACGCGGCGATGCTTTCATGCCTTAGTTATATGTAGTAAACACTGGTTCTTAACCCAGGGTCCGGTGTTGGGAGCTCTTTGCCATCGAGTTGTGATCTCGACAGATGCTTCCCTCACCGGCTGGGGAGCGGTAATGGAAGGCCGCTCGGTTCAGGGTCTGTGGAAAAGCCATCATCTTTCGTGGCACATAAATTGCCTGGAGATGATGGCCGTCTTCAATGCGTTGAGACATTTCCTTCCGGACCTAAGAGGCCATCATGTGCTCGTTCGAACAGACAACACATCAGTGGTCTCTTATCTGAACCACCAGGGGGGTCTGCGCTCGCGTCCGCTTTGCAAACTGGCGCACCAGATCAAGGTTATAATCGTTAACGAAAACGAACGAAAAAACGAAAACTAGGTGGGAAAAAACATTTTCGTTAACTGAAATAAAAATAAAAACGAGGCATTACAAAAAAACGATAACTAACTAAAACTGTAATGTGTGTTTGGCAAAACTAACTAAAATAAAATAAAATTATAGAGTAAATGTCCTTAGTTTTCGTCTTTGTCAATGTCTTAAATTTTTTAACGCTATTCAAAACATGCAGTGTATTCGCTCAGCTGCATTTCATTTCCTGCTCTCCCCCTCCGTCTCTCTGTCACATGCACGCGCACACACACACACACACACAGCCCCTCCCCTCCGTGCACTCCGCGTCTCCATGAAAACGAGGGTTCGACGTTGAAAGCAAGTTCGCGAAAGGTTGGTATCTCGTGAACACCTTTACACCCACAATCAATCACACATTAAAAAGTGGTGTAAAATATTTTAAATTCTGAATACATTATTGTCAATGTGTTAATGTCGACCCGAGAAGCGATTGCGCCTTCTTTAGAAAGTTATCTATTCGCAAATCTGAGGTAAAATGCACTTGGGTTGTCGATGTCAAATATATATAAGCTGTGAATGTGATTCAAATATTAAATAGTAATGTTATATCATTATTTTACTCTTACACTGAATGTTTGCTGCTTCAATACAGAGTAGCCGGCCCGGCATTAATTTTTTGGCCCGCGTCATGCAAAAGATCATGAATGCACTTTTTTATTTTTAGTTCAAAGGTTGTGCGAATATTAAACAGTGTGACTGTAGCCTATATGTTTAATACCGCGGAGTCGGACGCTTTGGATAATCCGTGGGTCAATTAATAAAAAATAACATTTATCATCGTCATTGCGATGTGTGTGGAATGTTTAATGTAGCTTTATATAGCTACTTGATATCTCCGAAATGTAACAGTTACCATTAACTTGCTAAGCGCAACAAATAACGAAACAAGCGGTAAAGCTGTCAGTTTGTGTGCGCCACGCAGAGCTCGTGCATTCAGAGCTGCGCACGTTTCATGCTCATAACTTATAAAAAATAAAATAAAACAAGGTGTTATTACTATATGACGAATGATAGACAGCTAAACAGCGTGCGAGGACTGAATTGAGCTCTCTTTCGGATGTGGATCTGCACTCGGTCTTAAAGTGACAGTGCGTTATAAACCTAATGCCGTCTGTGCACTTAATATTAATCAAACAACAAAATAAAAAGAGAAAAGAATTCACTGCTCTTTAATGAGAAATAGCCTGTATTTGCTCAGTGATTTTCTTCATGTATTTTGAGATTTTTAATACTCAGAGTATTATTTTTGTGTTAATACTTTTTTAATTACTTTTTTGTTCCAGATTTTTTTTTTTTTTATTTTCATATTCAGTATTACTTTAAATCGGACAGACTAGCAATACTTACCTTGCAAGGAGGTTTTTAATACTCTGTTTGGGTATGAACTCTTTTTTGTGCTTAATTTTAATAATTAATATTGCTAGAAAACTGTTAATCCACTTTTTTGTTCCAGATTTTGTTTCACGTTCAGTATTAGCCTACTTTAAATAGGACAAAGACTAGCAAGACTTACCTAGCAAGATAGGTAATAAACTGCATTTCTAAATAAGTAAGAAATATTGTGTATGTCGTCTTTAGTCTATTTGCTATTTAGTTTTTTTCCTGGCACACGCCACTTGCACATTTTGCACTTTACTGCGGAGTCTTGTGTAGACTGTTTACATATTTGTGCCCATATGTACATTTTATGTACTGGTTTTATTGTTGAATAGATATTTCTAAAATTGTATGATGTTTTTGTTGAGTTATTATTACACAATTCTTTTTTTGACCTTTTTGAATCTTGCCCCTGACAAATAACCCAAAATCCAAAAAAAGACTAAAACTAACACTAAAACTAATAAAAACTAAACTAAAACTAAGCATTTTCAAAAAATAAAAACTAAACTAAACTAGCAAACCCACTTTAAAAACTAATTAAAACTAAACTGAATTTGAAAACAAAAATTAAAAACGAAATAAAAATAAAAACTAATGAAAAATGCAAAACTATAATAACCTTGCACCAGATCCTCCTGTGGTCTCTGGGGAAAGTACTCTCTCTGAGGGCAGTGTATATTCCTGGGGACCAGAATATAGGAGCAGACATCCTGTCGAGGCAGGAGCTGAGGCCAGGGGATTGGAGACTCCACCCCGAGGCAGTGGAGAAAATCTGGGAGGCATATGGTCAGGCAGAGGTGGATCTGTTCGCGTCTCAGAACACGACGCACTGTCCTCTCTGGTATTCTCTGACGCACCCAGCCCCCCTGGGGCTGGACGCCATGGTGCAGACGTGGCCGAGGCTACGTCTGTACGCCTTTCCCCCTGTTGCTCTGCTCCCAGGAGTTCTGGAGAGGGTCCGTCGGTATGGAATAAGCCTACTGCTAGTAGCACCACGCTGGCCAAGTCGGATCTGGTTTTCGGACCTGATCCATCTCCTAGACGGGCCTCCATTGGAGATCCCGGTCAGGAGGGACCTTCTGTCTCAGGCCGGGGGCACAATATTTCACCCTCGACCAGACATTTGGAATCTTTGGGTTTGGCCTCTGAGGGGGCCCAATTTATAGATAGTGGTCTTTCAGCTGAGGCTGCTGAGACCATCCTAAGCTCCAGAGCTCCGGCTACGAGGAAACTTTATGCGCTTAAATGGAGAGTTTTCTCCTTGTGGTGTCTCCGACATCAGTGGGATCCAGTTAACTGTTCTGTCAACACAGTACTCGAGTTCCTGCAGGAGCGCTTTGTGTCAGGTCTATGTCCTTCCACACTGAAAGTTTTCGTGGCAGCCATTGCGGCTTACCATACCATGGTGGGAGGTATATCTTTCGGTCGAGACCCCCTGATTACACGTTTCCTTCGTGGCACTTTGAGGCTGAGGCCTGCAACTCGCACTAAGGTGCCAGCTTGGGATTTGACTATAGTTCTAGAAGGCCTGTCTAGGGCCCCATTCGAGCCCTTAGATTCGGTCTCAGAAAAGTTCCTTACTTTCAAGACTATCTTTCTGCTAGCTATTTCGTCCCTAAAGAGAGTTGGTGACCTTCAGGCTCTTTCGGTCTCCCCCACCTGCCTTGAATTTGCACCGGGGATGGTCAAGGCGTTCCTATATCCAAAACAGGGATACGTCCCTAAGGTTCCAACCTTGACTCCGAGGCCTATTGTGCTGCAGGCTTTCTGTCCTCCTCCTTTTGCAACTGCGGACCAGGAAAGACTGCACCTTTTGTGTCCAGTGCGAGCACTGGACACTTATGTACGGCGGACTTCCTCAATCAGAAAGTCCAACCAATTACTGATTTGCTTTGGATCACCTAAGAAAGGTCTTCCTGCTTCAAAACAGACAGTCAGTAAGTGGATAGTCGAGGCTATTTCACTGGCATACGAGTACTCGGGCCAGCCTTGTCCTTTGGTGGTCCGAGCTCACTCGACCAGGAGTATGGCGGCTTCTAAAGCCATATTGCAGGGGGTATCTCTTCAAGATGTTTGTGATGCGGCGGGCTGGTCCTCTCCGCTCACATTCGTGAGATTTTACAGTTTGGACCTGGATGCTGCCCCAGGTTCTCAGGTGCTGAGTGCTTAGATCAACAGACTGACACTCAGGTACTTGTAATTATGGCGGGTTGGGTATTCTCGTTCCCACCGTGTCGTTCGACGCATCTCGAAGTTCCTTTTTCGACAAAGGGAACGTCTCAGGTTACTATTGTAACCATAGTTCCCTGAGAAACAGGGAACGAGACGATGCGTCCCCCTGCCATACTTCCTGCGTCCCTGCGATCGGCTTGCTTCGGCAACTGTCGAAGCTAAATGCCGGCGAGCAGCGGAAGTGCTCTTATCCTTTCCTGGTTCATGACGTCACCCGCCCGTGACGCTCATTCTCTCATTTCCATTGGACTAGTTGGCATAGATGCTTCAGACGCAATCACGCAAGAGGCGTTCCCACCGTGTCGTTCGACGCATCGTCTCGTTCCCTGTTTCTCAGGGAACTATGGTTACAATAGTAACCTGAGACGTTTTCACGGTTGCTTGGGCTTAACACATGGCTGCAAAAAACCTGCAATATAAAAGGAGTGAACTTCATTGATAACTTCAATCTTTTCTGGAGTCAGAGGCAACTGTTTCAACAGGATGGGCTCCACCCAAGCAAACTTGGTTCAAGAGTGCTAAAGGACAATATCTCCTTCTCCCTCCATCATCCTTCTACAGTGTGTGCCAATCCACTCAACCTGAATGGCACACACACATGGACACAGTATTAATGACCACAGGACTTCACTTCAGCACCTGAATGGACATGCGGCTGACACATCACACAAGGACAATGATAACACCACTCAGCCACAACAACCTCTGCTGACGGACACAATCTCAGCTGAGCCCTGCCCACAGAGCTCACCACAGACAGACTGTGACATACTAGAACTGCTAGAAGATTCAGCACCCAAGGACGACTTTCTGGAAAACAGCCAGGAAATCCAGGACAGCATATTACAGCCTCCGATAACACCAGACACGCTATCTCTCTCTCCAGCATCTCCACTTCTGTGCTTCTCAGAGAAAATGGAACAACTGGTGTATGCTGGAACCAGATTATCCCACTCTTTTATCCCACTCTTTTGCCCCAGATGTCAAACAAAAAACGGCAGGCCCCACAACCACCAAAGCCTGCGGGCCCAGCTCGCCCTCCCCTTCCCCCTCCTCCTGTGAGAGCTCTTCGGCCTCTGCCACAGCGCCAGGGCTCACACCATCCTCCAGCGGCTCGCAGTGAACCAAAAACAACTGATATCAGCTCTCAGTGATATGTGTCGGGTCCCCGCTATGATAACAGTAACTTTCTTAAATGTTTACAAAACAAGCGGGAACCCATTGTGCCTGAATCTTTCTCTATTGCTGTTCAATTACATGATAGAAAGTCTAAGGCCTTCAAAAGCCGTACAGCAAACCCATCTAATCTGGTGCCTATTACACGCCAAACTAAGATAGCTGTGGGGACAAAAAGTAAGACTGTTAAGTTAGCACTTTTAAACATCCGCTCACTTAAAAATAAATCACTTCTAGTCAACGACTTAATAACCACATACAACCTGGACTTTATGCTTCTAAATGAAACTTGGCTAGAAGACAGCTGCAGTGCAACAGTCCTCAATGAAACATCCCCTCCTAACTTTACTTTTATGAGTGTTTGCAGAGCGGGTAAGAGAGGCGGGGGCTTAGCTGCTCTTTTTAAAGATGTCTATCAATGTAAGCAAATATTATTTGGGAATTACCCGTCTTTCGAATATCTGGGTATTGTGTTAAAAGGTGCTCCACGTATTTTACTTATCATTGTTTACAGGCCTCCAAAATACTCTCCAGCCTTTGCTGAGGACTTTACAGAACTGTTATCAACAATTTCCTCAGAGTTTGACTGTTTTGCCATTGCTGGAGATTTTAACATTCACATAGATAATGCAGAAACCAATATGGCAAAAGAAATCAAAACTGTTTTAAAAACTTTTGATCTGACTCAGCATGTACATGGACCCACACATCATCGTGGACACACTCTAGATCTACTTATCAGTACGGGTCTAAACATCTCATCGATTGTTATTAAGGATGTAGCACTGTCTGATCATTTCTGTATTTTCTTTGATATTTTGATCTCTCCTGCCATTGAAGCTAGATCTGTGTCTGTCAAGAAGAGATGCTTAAATGAGAACACTAGTGTGCTATTTATGAAGGCTATATCTTTAAAACCAAGCATATCTGCTGACTCTGTTGATTTTCTCCTTGAATCTTTTAACTCAAAAATTAAAAATGTAATTGATGATATTGCTCCTGTGAAAGTCAGGAAGAATAGTGGTAGACAAAAAGCACCTTGGAGAAACTCAACAGCAGTGCAAAACATGAAAAGACAATGCAGAAGAGCAGAGCGCATGTGGCGGAAGACAAAACTTGTAGTCCATTATAACATCTACAAAGACAGCATCCATGCTTTTAATATGGAACTAGGCAAAGCTAGACAGACTTTCTTCTCAAGTATTATAAACAGCAACTTAAACAACACACGCACTCTTTTTGCTACTGTAGAGAGACTGACAAACCCCCCAAGCCAGATTCCCAGTGAAATGCTCTCAGACAGCAAGTGCAGTGAGTTTGCTTCTTTCTTCTCTGAGAAAATCAATAATATTAGAAAGGTGATCAGCTCATCCTTGAGTTGCGCTGGGGTCAAACAGATCAGACCACTACCTGAGAAAGTAGTTACTATGTCTGTTTTCGAAGAAATTGATGGCAAAATTTTGGAAGAAACCGTACAGCACCTTAAAACATCAACCTGTGCCCTTGACGCACTTCCCACATCTTTTTTCAAAAGTGTGTTAAACAGCTTAGAAGCAGATCTTCTAGAAGTGGTAAATGCCTCACTTTTCTCTGGGAGTTTTCCAAACTCCCTGAAAACTGCAGTTGTCAAGCCCCTCCTGAAAAAGAGCAATCTTGATAAGACCATATTAAGCAATTATAGACCGATCTCAAATCTTCCTTTTATAGGCAAGATCATTGAAAAAGTTGTCTTCAATCAGCTGAACAAATTCTTAAGCCTGAATGGTTACTTTGACAATTTTCAATCTGGTTTCCGATCGCATCACAGCACAGAGACAGCGCTCATAAAGATAATAAATGATATTCGCTTAAATACTGATACAGGCAAATTATCAGTGCTGGTACTACTCGACCTCAGTGCTGCATTTGACACTGTCGATCACGACATACTTATTGACAGGCTGGAAAACTGGTTGGGGCTTTCTGGGATAGTCCTAAAATGGTTCAGGTCATACTTAGAAGGGAGAGGTTATTATGTGAGTATAGGAGACCATAAGTCTGAGTGGACATCCATGACATGCGGAGTCCCCCAGGGCTCAATTCTTGCGCCACTCCTATTCAACCTGTATATGCTCCCAATGAGCCAAATAATGAGAAAGAACCGAATCTCTTACCACAGCTATGCAGACGACACACAGCTCTACTTAGCCCTATCGCCTAACGATTACAGCCCCATTGACTCCCTGTGCCAATGCATTGATGAAGTAAACGGTTGGATGTGCCAAAACTTTCTTCAGTTAAACAAAGACAAAACTGAAGTCATTGCGTTTGGAAACAAAGATGAAGTTCTCAAGGTGAATGCATACCTTCACTCTAGAGGTCTAACAACTAAAAATCAAGTCAGGAATCTTGGTGTGTCTCTAGAGTCAGACCTTAGTTTCAGTAGTCATGTCAAAGCAATTACTAAATCAGCATACTATCATCTGAAAAATATTGCAAGAATTAGATGCTTTGTTTCCAGTTGTAGGGTTTTCGGTCCATAAGCTCTTTATCAATTTTAAGTTTGGGGATAGATATTCAATAACTATTAATCTATGATCAACAAATTATTAAATACAGTTTGAACCGGGTCCTTACGTTAATAAATTACCCACAAAGGGGTGTACAGCGTACCCGTCTGTTCAGGGTAAGTATATAACAATTAAACACAACGAATTATGGTTAATTATTAATATACATCCTACACAGAGGAATGGCTGATCTTCAACAATACCAAAGCATTTGACCCCTCCTCGCTCATTCACACGTCCGCCGTGTAGTCAGGCTAAAAGGATACAATTGACTTATGGTCTATTTTAGCTTAAATTAACTGACAATGTTTTGTGCACTTAAACGATTATCAGATTGTAGCTAGGATCTTTTATATTAAAGAGGCTTTGTTATACGAGCAACAACCACAGAGTCAATAAAGTCAAGTCAAGTCAAGTCACCTTTATTTATATAGCGCTTTTTACAATACAAATTGTTTCAAAGCAGCTTTACAGAGATAACAGGAAAACAATGTTGTAATAGTATTGTTCAATTGAAAATTAAATGTCCCCAACTAAGCAAGCCAAAAGGCGAAGGCAACAGTGGCAAGGAACCAAAACTCCATCAGGTGACAGAATGGAGAAAAAAACCTTGGGAGAACCCAGGCTCAGTCGGGGGGCCAGTCCTCCTTTGGCCAACGAATGAACAGTGTATGATTATGAGTTAATAAAGCATAAAATGAGGTTTAATGAATGAACTAGACTACATGTAACAGGATATAGATTAAACAAAATGAAATAAAACAATAAGAAAAGAAAACACAAGGAAAATACAATTGCTAGCACAGTTTAGAGTAAACCCTTTAGAGACAGCCACAGGAGATATACTTTACAACGTCTAAATTTTGTATTGAACAAATTTTTGCATTCAGACCTGTACGTTTGGTGTACGGAAGCAGCGTGTGGTGTCCCGGAGATGGAGGTGGGGTTTCTTTGGGTCCCAGCGTGGTTGGTTCGCGGGAGATTCAAACGTTCTGGCTTAGTTCTGTATGCGTGAAGAGAGTCTTTTCACCGGAGTGCTGGAAGACTTACGAAACGCACGTGGAGGTCTCAGTCGGGAGACGAGAACACTAAGAACCGACTAGCTATGCGCAAAATGAAACGAAGTTAAAGTAAAACAGGAACATTAAAAATAAAATACGAAGATTACAAAGAATACACAGGAACAGGATACACACGGACAGAGAGAGTGATTGTCTCTGTGTTGGAGAATTTAAAGATGAGCTGGGCACGCCTGGGTAAGGCGCGCCGGCCAATGATAGCATCCCATATCGAGGAGCGCGTACGCCCCCTGATTGGGGTGGAGATCAGCGGTAATATGAATTTATGACCAAGTAGAAAATTAAGCTTACTTTGGTAATAGCATATGCATGTAGTTATACATTTCACGATATGGATATACAGCTTAATAGATGGATCAGATTTGTAGGATTACAACGATATCAAACATTTCACATCACAGACGTACTATTACAGAGTTACATCTGGAGGCACACATTCAGGCACTCATAAGGATCGTACATTCCTGAAAACATTCGTAATACAAGTTTGCACACTCACAGTTCTTTTACATGTATTTAAAACAGCAAATATATTTTAGTAACGATTTACAGATAGGAAATCAGAGTTCATATGTATGTGCGTGTGTGCGGGGACGTGGGTGTGAACGCGTGTTGCGCTCGGCGGGAAACAGACAAAGGAGCATCTGTTTTTGCGCTTCTCCCCCCTGATTTCCGCTGGGAGGGAGAAGATGGCCTGGGTGTTGTCTCAAGCGAAAGAAACCGCTGTTTGGGGAACACTTAAGACAATTTGTCAGCGTAGGTGACACCTTTAGGGTGTACTCTCTAGACTTGAAGACGCCAGTTCGGGAGATAGAGGTTCCGAGGGCTGACCACATGGCCTTTTAGGAATGTCTGTTAAAGTTAGGTCCCTTTGTTCTGGATTTAAATTGGTTGCGAGTTCGTGACTCAATAAAAGAGAATTAATGAAAGCTCCCGAGTCTCTACAGTTTCCCCCCTTTCGGGAGATGATGTCCCTGGGGAGAGATCGTCTGCCGACAATCATTGCATGGGAGGATGGAAGGTGAATCATGAATTCGGATAACAGGTGATTATCAGGGCTGAGGGCTTAGCTCAATGAGGTTACCGGCGGCTTCTTGCGTGTTATCCTCCTTTCGGGGGTTTCGTCGGAAGCCTCCGGACACGGCTTTGGAGAGCCTGACGGTAGATGCTCGTGTCTCGTTGAGTCTCCTGTACAGGATGAAAGCCAAGCCCAATGTTAGGATGTGACTGACTACCATAGAGAGGCAGAGCGCAGTGTCTGCTGCGGTCCAGGCTCGGGCAACAGGTGAAGCAGTCAAAGTGGGCTGTCGAGACAAAGCTTGTAGGGCGGAGTCAAGAGGAGCAATGTCAATTAGCTGTGACCCCCCTGTCTCAATTTCCAGTTCCAGCTCTGGACTCAGGGTGAAATTGTGGTCTTTGAAGAAAGAGGGAATTTCCAATTCTGTTTCGTACTCGTGGCTCGGAAGATGATACAATGCCAGATCGTCTACGTGGAGGATGGCACCTTTAGGTACTTGAATCCACATGCTCTGGTTGAGTAGGCTGACACGGGTAGCGGTGTCATGTTGGTCATAGGTGAGAGTGGCAGTGAGTACCGGAGTGTTGACAAGCCACCGGTCACCGATGATCTCTGCTCGGGTTTCTTCCACTTGTATGCGAGGCTTAGCTTCGGCAGGGCAGCGGTTGTCGCTGGACATGGTTTGCAGTCCGCAAATTCCATCAGTGTTGTCTCTAAGGAATGGTTTGCTAGGGCACAGATAATGAATGTCTTTCGTCAAGGTGCACATGTGCAGGTTTGGAGCCAGGTACAGCTGAGGATCGCTGTCGTGGTAGGCTACCACTTCTGGAGTGCGGATCTTGATGTGCGTGTTACCTTTCCAAAACCCGACGTTGACAATGTCTTTGAGTCTGTAGATTCGGCTTGACTCGATGATGGGTAAGTTCAGGAGGAATCCCATTTCTCTCTGCTCTGGGTCGACATAGAGTGGGATGGCGCTGCCCAGAGAGTAGGCCAGGTGTACTTGGAGCGGATCAGCTGGCGTGGTGATGGCGGAAGCCAGCACGTTCTGGACAAGGCTCAGAGGTATGAGGTAGGGTGGGATCCTACCCATGGCTAGGCTGTCAATGGAGGAGCTCACCTCCCGCAACATGTCCGTCATCAGGGCGGTGACCAGCTGAGTTTGGGCAAAGTCATTTTGAAAAACAGTGAACAGCTGTTTCATGGAATTCACAGTCTGGTTCAGCATGACGCTGTGGGTGTTGAGAATGACCACAGTTCCCTTTAAGGTCCTTCCGATGGTCTGCAGAGAAGCACTCTGCACGGTGAGCTGCTCTTTTAACTGGGGAATCTCTGTCTGGATTTCAGCCACATGTCGTCTCACGGTGGCTAGGTTAACAGCGTTGACGCTTGACATACCAATGTTGAACAGAGTTCCCACTGCAGCTGCGGCTCCCAGGAGGGCTCCAAGGAACCGTTTGGGGCGGCGGTTGTGTCCGCCTAATTCCGCTTGGGTGACGGTCATCTTTTCAAGTTGGTTTAGCATGTGTCTGACGTCGGCCTCGGCGTGGGCGATGGCATCCTCTGTCCACCGGGCTCCGGCCCAGCTGTACTGGGCTACTGCGCTGGGGTAATGTGCTCTGTACACGTTGCGGGGGTCGAGTCGAACGTACACCTTCTGGGTGTGGGTCCGACAGTTGGTGATCAGGAGGCCTGGTTGTTCTCTCAGCACGATGCCTGTCGACGGGCCGGGTGTGATGACGTCAGGTGGCGGTTGTCCTCTGGTCGACTGAAGGCAGAAGATTGCAAACCATAGCAGCATCCAGACTCTGTCACCCACGGCTAGTTCCTGGTGTGACGCTTTCCGGTCATAGTAGGCTTTCTGGCCCTCTGCGCTCTTTTGAAGCTGTTGTTGGGCGAAAGCAAAGGTTGATTTCAAATGCTGGTGCAGCTCATCGAGGTACTGATGAGTGGTGCAGGCTGTGATGAGACTGGAGTCCCCTGGCTGATACAACAGGTGCAGTGGCAGTGTCATCTGTCGTCCAGTCATTAGTTCAAAGGGAGACACCTGAGTTGAGTCCTGGGGAGTGGCTCTGAGGGCCATTAACACCAGCGGGAGTTTCACATCCCAGTCCTTCTGGTTGGCAGCCACATACTTTCTCAGCATACTGACCACAGTCCTGTTAGAACGTTCAACTTGGCCAGATGAGATCGGTGAAAAACTGATATGTAGTTGAACGTGGACCCCCAGGAGTTTCCAAATCTGCTGCATAATCTCAGCTGTAAAGTGGGTACCTCTGTCTGAGTTGACACTCATTGGCAATCCGAATCTGGAGAAGATGTGATTCATCAGAAGGTATGCCGTGGTCTGGGCGGTGTCATTGGCTGCTGGAAGACATTCTACCCATTTTGTGAACTGGCACACGACTGTGAGGAAGTACTTGTTGCCCCTTGTTGACCTTGGCAGAGGTCCTACCCAGTCGATTTGGAGGTCTGACCAGGGGAATGTGACTCTTCTGCGTTGCAGTGGAGCTCTGTGATTCGGATTTGCAGGTTGGAACTGACAGCAAATTAGACATTCTTTGACATATTCCGCCACGTGTTCTTGCATGCGGGGCCAATACGCTACTTGCTTCAGTGTCTTATAGGTGGCACGGGTACCGTGGTGTCCAGCACATGGCGCATCATGAGCATACATTAGCATCACCCCCCTTAGGCACTGAGGGATCACAAGCCTTGGCGCTGTGTTGTCCTCAGGTGCATACCACAGAATGTTGTGAATGACACGCAGCATGTGCTTGATGTCATGCAGCCGTCTGAGGCACGGGTCGTCAGTGAGATCAGACGGTGTGAGTGGGTGGTTGGAGGGGTCAGAGAGGTGGTTTAGAAAAGTCTTTATGGACGTGTCAGAGGCTTGCATGTCTGCTATGTCGTTGTTTGACATCTGCGGAGTCAGAGTGAGAGGCTGGGAAGCAGGCAGTGCGGCAGGAAAAGTTCGTTTGCTGCGGGTTAGCACTGTCACATCAAAGGCTGGTGGTTGGGCTGGAGGTGACCATATGTTACCGTGCAGTGCGCCAGTCTTGGCAAGGGCATCGGTTTGGTCATTTAGGTCCTTGTCGAGGCCCGGTTGCTTGGAGTGGCCTTTCACCTTCTTCCAGTAGACAATCATGTCATGTTGTCTAGTCAGGTCGTCACATGCCTGAAACAAGTGTTGGTGTTTGACAGGCTTGCTGTTTGACGTCTTAAAGCCATTTTGTTTCCACCCTGGAAGGTGGCATGTGAAACTTAGTCTGGCATAGTTCGAGTCTGTGCAGATAAGGAATTCTTTGATGTTATGTGTCGCTGCGATTTGCATAGTTATGAGAATCGCTGCCACCTCAGCATATTGTGATGACTGAGGCCCCAGCTTGAAGTGTTGTGGTGGGCATGGCAGATCATTTACCCATAACACACCCGCACCAGCTTGGCGGATGCCCTCTTGGTTGTAGGAACATCCATCGACGTAAGCTGTGGGCATACCTTGGCACGTGTTGTCATCGAAGTATCTGTGACATGTCTGCTGTTGTGGTTCTTCCACATTAGCCGTTACAGGTGGTGCGTTATCAGTGCAGTTCTGGCAGGCAGCCAGGCCGTTGCCTAGCGCAGATTTGTGGTTCTGGGCATACCGTGCTTCGACATTGCGCCCTTGGAGGGCCATTAACCACGTGGCGATGCGGGAATTGGTGACCACGCCATCGCGGATGCGTTGGCTGTTGAGGAACATGACAGGCTGATGACAAGTCTCTATGATAACTTTCTGAGCTCCAATGTAGTTGGAGAACCGTTGTATGGCCCATACAGTGCAAAGCAGCGCTTTTTCACAGTCTGAGAATTTAGTCTCTGGTGGAAGGAGTGTCTTGCTGGCATACGCTACAACTCTTTTGTCTTGATCGTGTCGTTGGTACAGACCAGCGCTGAGACAGTGGTTGGAGAATCCCGCTTCCAAGTAGAATTCTTTTGTGGGTCAGGGTAGGCCAGACATGGAGCTGTGCACAGATGACGTTTCAGCTCATTCATGGCATTGTCCTGGACGGGTGTCCAGACAAAAGGGCAGTCTTTTTTCAGCAGGGCAGTTAGTGGCTTTGCAATGTCTGAGTAGCTTTTATGAACTGCCGTGAGTAGTTACACACCCCCAGAAAGCTTCGCAGTTCTGAAAGGTTGGTGGGTGGTTTGATGTTTTGAACAGCTTGTATGCGGCTGGACTGTGGTTCGATGCCTTGCGACCCGATCAGCAGTCCCACGTAGTTGACCTTGGTTCGACACCATTGACCTTTGTGGAGTGCGATCTTGGCGCCTGCAGCTGTTAACTGGTTCAAAACATAGTCTATTTCTGCCAGGTGCTCGGTAACTGTTGTGCTCTTCATCAGCACGTCGTCCACATAGATGAGATTTCCTCTCATTCTCGCATCAGGGCATGCTTTGTTCAGGAAGATGTTAAACTCAGCGGGTGAGTTGGCATAGCCGAAAGGGCACCTGGTCAAAGTGAATTGTCTGTTACCGAACGTGAAAGCTAGCTTGTGCTGGTCTTCTGGATGTACCGGCAAGGTCCAGAAACCTGAAGCTACGTCGAGCGCAGAGAAGATTGTGGCTCCTCTGATTCTGGGGATCTCCTGCTGCAATTGGGTCATCGGCCATCGTGACAGTGGTACCTGTCGATTCAACTTGCGGTAGTCGATCGTGGGGCGCCACCGGCCATTCGGTTTAATTACCGGCCAGATAGGAGCAGAATAGGTGCTATTGCATGGGCGAATTACACCTTTTTGAAGCATAGAGTCAATAATTTCTTGCACCGGTTCATGTGATGCAATGGGGATCTTGTACTGTCTGACAAAGGTGGGAGGAGCGTCAGGGTGCGTTGGAATGCGCACGGTGTGAAGGTGAGTGAGACCACAGTCTAGAGAGTCTTTGGCAAATGACGCTTTGAATTTGTAAAGGACTTGTCTGAGTCTTTGTCGATCTGCATCCTCTTTGATTGCGTCGGCGTCTTTTAGAATTTGCTGAACTTGAGACTCAAATCCTGGATATGGCTCCTCTGTGGGTGAACCGCTCGTGGTGTTTGCAGGCGTGGGTGCAGCAGGTGTTTCACTCTGGCAGATAGGCTGTTTGGAAACTGTGTACACGGCAAGGTGTTGGTCCTCCGTCAGTTCCGTTCTGCAGACTTGATCTTTGTCCATCGGCATGACTGAGGCGATGGAGATGATTTTGAAGGGTGCTGTGTGCAGTGTGTCGCCTGTGCATCCTTCTGGTATCATTGAAGCTGGAATAGGCCCAATGACAGGTAAAGTCAGTTCAAAATCAGGAAAATCATAGCTCACGAGCCATCCTAGCCGATAGGCTTTTGGAATTGCAATGTCCACTGCTATGCAGTTGTTGAAAAGGATGTAGACTGCACGAGATGACAATTCAGTGAGGGGTGTGGCTTCAAGTGTGAGTCCAAGTTCAACGCATTCGGGTGAAGGTTGAAAGAAACCCAGTGTGTTGTTTAGGGTTTGGCCACGTCGTATGTTGAGCCGAACAGCGACCCCTTTGGTGTACGCAGGTACTACAGTTGCCTGTTCGCTGATTAGAGTGCAAACCTCTGGGATGGTTTGGCCTGACAGAAGATTGTCAGTGTGTGTAGTAACAACAGCTGTTTGTAAAGTCAGTGGGGCCCAAAGTACCTCATTAATAAAATCCACATGCGCCTGGAGGCGAATCAGAATGTCTGCTCCAATGTAAACATCGTGGGGCAGGTCCGGAAGGATCAAGAAGTAATGAGTCAGGCACCGATGGTTCCAGTTCAAGTTCAAAGCACAGATACCTTTTGCAGTCACCATGTTTGATGGGCATGAGTTCAAAGGGAAACGTGTGCGTTTGCTTGCAGAAGGAAGGTCTGGTGTGACTTTAATTAGCTCGTTGAAAAGTGACAGGCTGATAGCACAATTGTCAGCCCATAGGGCGAGTACAATGTCAGTAGTGGTTACACCATTCAGCTGCAGGTCGGTGGTGACCTTGGGGCAGAAGGACTCAGAGTCTTTGGGGAGTTGAAAAGTTCAGAGTAACGAACTTGAATCTCGCTCAGGTGCAGGGCCTGTGTTCCCATGGCTGGCGGTGACAGTTCCCGTGACCTGACAGTCTGGCTCAGTTGACCTGGGTGGCTGACAGGGGAGAGGTTCTCGCACTTGAGCCCAAATCTTCAGTTGTCTGAAGTCCAGCAGGGGCTCGAAGCGATCTAGTAGATCTTTGCCGATGAGAAGGGGAAACGTGTTCATCTGTGAAATGTACACGGGGTGTATCAAGCTCATGTGACCAAGGGTTAAGTGAAGGGGAGCTATTTGTTCAAGCCGGATGTCATTTTGGCTGTAAGATCGCACATTCAGCTCACAATTCTGAGATTTCAGAGTTCTGTTCTGTCTGTTAGCTTCAAAACTGAGTCTTTCAAAGAGTTCAGCTGATATCAAAGTGAGGTCCGATCCGGTGTCGACCAGAGCTTCGAGCCTCACCACATTTTCCAATGTGATAGAGAGATAAAGTTTGCGTGCTAGTCCTTTTTCGACCAGGTTCCCTAGGAGTTTTAATGTGGGGGCTTGTGTGGCGATCGATAAACAGTTAGGGTCAGTGTCTTGGGATTCGTTGGGGAGACACACGACCAGAACAGCACTTTCTGGTATCTCTGGGGTTTTCTCACTGGTATGCTGTGTTGGATTGTCCGCTTCTGGATGTGCGGTTGTTGACAGCAGTGAGTGGGTGTCACTGTCACTTGGTGTTATGACAGTTGGTTCTGTGGTCTGTGTCAGGAGAACAGTGTTCGTGGTGCTTGGTTCAGTAGGAGGGCTGTCAGGAAGGGTTTTAATCCTTACCCTTAGTCACGCAGAGTCTGGCTTGTCCTCTTTGTCAGTTTTCTTTTGAAGAAGCCCTTTTAGGATCTTCAGGATCTCTGCGGTCTCTGACGTGGACTCACTGTTTTCTTTTTCAGCAGGCTTGGATTTGGGCTTGGATCTGTTAGAGGCCTGCCGAGAGGGAGTTCGCTGCGGGCTGTCTGGACTGGACGTTCTTGTCGCTGGAGTCCGGCTCTGTCTGGGCCGTCGGCTGGTTTCCCAGGTGGCCCCCCCTTTTTGGGTGTGGGGGTGCCGTGGGCTGCTGTATGATCTTTCAGGGCGCTCGCCCTGATGCTTAGGACGAGCACCCTCGTAGCTGCGTCGCCCTCTGCTGGCCTGAAACGGTCTTGGTTCGTTATTAGAAAGTCTGTTAGGGTGGTGTCGTGTGGTGCCCTCTAGTGACAGCTCTGGATGCTGATCAGTGATAGGGCAGATAGAGGGAGTTTTTACAGTCTTTTCAGAAACAATTTTCTGCTTGATAAACGCTTTGTGGGCGAGGTCCCTCAGTTGCTGGGTAGACATTGTGCGAGGACAGGCCAGGACCCCTAAGTGATGGCTCACAGTGGGATGCAGGTTGCGGAGAAACAAAGTTCTGAAGTTAAAGTCCTCCTCCATCCCGGGATCATTCCGTGCCCCGAAGTATGCTTGTCGGAGGCGAGTGTAAAAGGCCTGCGGCGTTTCCAGTCTTGCCTGCTTGAGGCTCATCGCGGTGATGAGTCCTTGATCGGTGTCTGGATCAGAGAATTCCCTGATGAACGCCTGTCGCAGCTGTTGGTAATCCGCTTTGACGGTATCTGGTTGGCGATCCAGAAAACTGCGTACATCCCGACTCGAAGTAATCCGAAGCAGGTATAATCTGTCCCACGGGGTAACATGGGGAACAGTGTATAAGTGGAAGTCTATGTCTTTCAAGTAGGCGTGCACATCGTGGCCTCCAGCAGGATTTGGCGTGAAAGTAGGAATGTTCCTAGCAAGCTTGTCAAGTTCTTTAAAGGCCATGCCGTGGTAAGTGGCAAGGGTTGGCTGTGACGCACCTCCTTTTCCTGAGGGCGAGGGCTCTTGCAGGCTGTCCATTGATGTCTGGGACGGTGGATGTCCGTCTCCTTTCACCGTTCTGTGTTCTTGGCTGAAGTGTGCAGACTGACCGGTCAGGGAGAACTTGGTAGTGTGTGTCTCCCTTTCCCGGTCACTCTGAAGTTTATAAGAGTGTTTTAACTCACGGTGGACAGCGTCGAGCTCATCTTTATAAAGTTCTTTTTGCTGGATAAGTTCATTAATTTCAGCTCTAGCCGCCTTTAAGTGTTTCTCACAGGCTTTGGCTTTGGCGTCTCTTTCTTTTAGTTCATTGTTTGCTCTCTCAAGGAGAGCTTCACCTTGTTGCAGTTTTTCGGTGAGTGTCTCTCTGGCTTTTCTCTCTTTCAGTTCCTTTTGGTCGGTGTCTAGACGAAGGTTTTCCAGAGCAGTTTGAAGTTCTTCTACTTCCTTCCGTGACTCTGGGTCCGTTTCCTCCTCGTCCTGCTCCTCGTTCTCGAGTAGTAGCTGGTCTAGCCGACTTTGGGTCTTTGCTTGGTCGCGCCGGGCCTCCTCCGCTTGGAGACGTAGAGTTGCCGTCTCCTGTTCCAGGTCGATGGCGTGTCTCTCGTGAAGGCGGGCTTGTGCGACGAGTGTGTGGGCCAGGTTTCCCACGATTCGGGCCCATTCTTTGTGGCTGTAGCTTTGTGTTGGGTCGTGCCTCATCAGCAGGTCCAGGTCGGTGTCCAGCTGCGCCTGGTTCCGGGGCTCGGAGTCGCCGGTATCCTCGGGCAGGACGGTGGCTGTCATGGCCTTCAGCCATGTCTCAAGGCTGTCCCAGTGGGCTGCGGGGCTGGGAGACCGGGACATGCTGGCTTACTGCAGGCGAGAGGAGCACAACACACACAAACACAAACAGACCAAATGCAAATTTGTTCGACAATTTATGCGCTTATACCCTTAATACGGCGATGCCGTTTAGGTACTTTGACTAACTGATGCAGACAGTTAGGTAGGGACAAATTGTTTAGGTCAGCGCAGGGTCTAAATCAAGATTTTGACAGGACCGGAGCCTAGTAGGTCACGGTTGGTGCTAACGGCTCGGCTGTCAGTCTGTTATTTAGCTCTCCTGGGGTGTCTCTGTAGGCTCTGTCTCTGGTGACCTGGAAGGCACAGTTCACACAGAACAGAGAGAAGTAACAGAAGAATAGCAAGAAAAACTTAAGGTGAGATTAAACAAAAGGAATTACTGGATCTGTTAAGATAGAGTAAACAATAGTACAGAAATGGTTACGGGGACTAAGAGGGCTTGAGCCGACTATGTGTGGTTTTCTGAGAAAAAGGGGTGGACACTTCTTAAATGTCACGGGAGAATATCTAATATTCTTGTGGTTTATACTAAGTGGATGTCTTTGCTTTACCTTAATTTAGCTTGTCTGGGGTGACCTGAAATCACACTAGCGGGAGCCAGCGTCGAGGACAATCTTTCCGTCGCTCCAAGCACTTAACCGAGATGTCCACGGCCTCTCCTGTGCGTCAACCACCGTGCGCCCTCCCAAACAACATAGACTTTAACACAACTGGCACGCCCGGGAGGTCACCTGCTTACGACACTGCAAAGGGGACTTTTCCCCAGAACCCTCTTTCGAGTGGCCCCCTATTAGGCCCCGGTTTGTGTACTAGGTCCGAAATTTCCTTGTGTCTTATCGCGTGGTGAGCCTCCCCTTTTTGGGAGCGCCAAATTGCTGATGTCTTATTGCGTGCCGCACCAATGGAGAGACAGGGAGGTCCGCGACTCACCCACAGCAAGCGTTGGTTACGCTGGTCAGACGACCCCGCCCACTGGACACCAACCAGATATGACGGTCAGATCACACCAGCGCAAGAGAAATCTACCTGTAGATAACAAATGTGATAGAGAAAGGTGACTCTAGAATTACTTCAAAGCTTACTTTGTCTACAACAAAATTGAGTATCTGTATGTGTAGAAAATACAAAACCTTGTTACCTAATGGGAGAGAGAGAAGCAGAGAGGGAATTGTGACACTGTTAGTTGTCAGAATAACCTACGGAGAAGGGTCAGTGAGTAAGGCAGGATAAACACAGGAGTAAGTAGGCTGTAGTGGCGGTTTTGGGCCACAAGAGGGGGTACTTTCCAGTGGTTAGCCGGCTAGGGAAACAACTTAATTGAAATTGTAAGTCAACTGGTTTGAATTCAATTCAAATAAGCATAGACGGTGATGTTGAATAACACCTAAGATAGTGTGGGTACCGTCGTGATAGAAATATCACTTAAAAGACGGCAGGGTTGAGTGCGAGAAAGAGAGAGAGAAAAAAAAAAGTTATAAAAAAAAAATTACATATTTTTTTTTTTGGAAGAGAAAAATTAATTTTTAAAAAAAAAAAATTAAATAAAAAAAATTTAAAAAAAAAAATTAATAAAAAAAAAAAAATTATTAATTAATTTTTTTTTGGAAAGACGATTAATAAGAGTTATCAATTTATTAAAACAAATTATCAAACTCATTAATTTATCGAGAAGGAAAAAGGTAAAGAATTTAATAAGATTTATTGATTTATCTGAGGGACAATCAATAACCTTATCCGGACAGAAAACGAAATCAAGTAGAATTATTCGTAACCTAATTCATAAAGTGAAGTGAGAATTTAATTCAGTTTTACCTTCAAAGTTTTTCTTTAGACCAATCTGAATGAGACTCTGGAAATTAACGGATGGATTACTTCTAATGCTAATCACGACTGCTGTAAAGTAATCAGTGACAGCCTTAGAACAACCCAACTGAAAATAGGCTGGACTCTCAAACAGAAATCGAGAATTACAAAGAGCTGACTCAGCGTTGAAGGCCACAAGGGGCGTTCCCCGTGAGTCACTTCCTGTGAGGAACTACAATTGACTTAGAAAGGAAAAATTCAGGAGAGAGTGACCTTATCTGAGAGCGTCCATACGGTGGCGCTATTACGCTCACGTCGAAGAAGAGGGTGTGGCGGTGATTTGAGACTGAGGCGCAAGGCTGCGCTCTAGTGTTCAGCAACAGAATCACAACCACACGCTTCAATTGTACCTTTTCAGGGCATGCGCAGAATCCTATATACTGCAAATAATTTAGATTCAGGCGGATTTACAGTGCTATGTTCCACGGGTTTAGTAAAGCAGATTTAATTCACTGCACTTACATAACAATACCAACAGGAATTGACGTCTGTGGTTTAACTCTCAATACATTTATCATTTAGCACTTTAATGATTTAAAATGTTTTGGTTTAACGTTTGGTTAGCTCAGCCAAAGTTGAAACCAGGAGTTTTCGTTAATCTAACGATTATATATATCAGGCCTTATAGGTTGAAAACAGGAGCATCGCTGCATTCAATTCCTCTATCGCACTGCTCAAAAGATTCTCGTTTTGAAAACAGGCTGATCAAAGAAAATATCTTAACATGTAAACGTCTTTACAGAGGTAATATCTCTTTTGTTGCGAACTACAGTTTACATTCAATACTTTAACCGTGAATATCAGTATTACGAACTGTAATTCATTTTAGCAATTACAACGATTACACGCTTAGGTGAATTTAGCAGTTTGTAATGTGCTCAGCTGAAACTTGGCTTTCAGCTTGCAACATGCGCGGCGCGCGGCGCGCTCGCGTTTCTTAATAAAACACAGCAAAATACACAATATTGCCACTGCATTAATTGCTCACACAACAAAGCTTAAAATATTGCCTATCAATTCTCCACCAAAATTCTGTAGGGTTTTCGGTCCATAAGCTCTTTATCAATTTTAAGTTTGGGGATAGATATTCAATAACTATTAATCTATGATCAACAAATTATTAAATACAGTTTGAACCGGGTCCTTACGTTAATAAATTACCCACAAAGGGGTGTACAGCGTACCCGTCTGTTCAGGGTAAGTATATAACAATTAAACACAACGAATTATGGTTAATTATTAATATACATCCTACACAGAGGAATGGCTGATCTTCAACAATACCAAAGCATTTGACCCCTCCTCGCTCATTCACACGTCCGCCGTGTAGTCAGGCTAAAAGGGTACAATTGACTTATGGTCTATTTTAGCTTAAATTAACTGACAATGTTTTGTGCACTTAAACGATTATCAGATTGTAGCTAGGATCTTTTATATTAAAGAGGCTTTGTTATACGAGCAACAACCACAGAGTCAATAAAGCATAAAATGAGGTTTAATGAATGAACTAGACTACATGTAACAGGATATAGATTAAACAAAATGAAATAAAACAATAAGAAAAGAAAACACAAGGAAAATACAATTGCTAGCACAGTTTAGAGTAAACCCTTTAGAGACAGCCACAGGAGATATACTTTACAACGTCTAAATTTTGTATTGAACAAATTTTTGCATTCAGACCTGTACGTTTGGTGTACGGAAGCAGCGTGTGGTGTCCCGGAGATGGAGGTGGGGTTTCTTTGGGTCCCAGCGTGGTTGGTTCGCGGGAGATTCAAACGTTCTGGCTTAGTTCTGTATGCGTGAAGAGAGTCTTTTCACCGGAGTGCTGGAAGACTTACGAAACGCACGTGGAGGTCTCAGTCGGGAGACGAGAACACTAAGAACCGACTAGCTATGCGCAAAATGAAACGAAGTTAAAGTAAAACAGGAACATTAAAAATAAAATACGAAGATTACAAAGAATACACAGGAACAGGATACACACGGACAGAGAGAGTGATTGTCTCTGTGTTGGAGAATTTAAAGATGAGCTGGGCACGCCTGGGTAAGGCGCGCCGGCCAATGATAGCATCCCATATCGAGGAGCGCGTACGCCCCCTGATTGGGGTGGAGATCAGCGGTAATATGAATTTATGACCAAGTAGAAAATTAAGCTTACTTTGGTAATAGCATATGCATGTAGTTATACATTTCACGATATGGATATACAGCTTAATAGATGGATCAGATTTGTAGGATTACAACGATATCAAACATTTCACATCACAGACGTACTATTACAGAGTTACATCTGGAGGCACACATTCAGGCACTCATAAGGATCGTACATTCCTGAAAACATTCGTAATACAAGTTTGCACACTCACAGTTCTTTTACATGTATTTAAAACAGCAAATATATTTTAGTAACGATTTACAGATAGGAAATCAGAGTTCATATGTATGTGCGTGTGTGCGGGGACGTGGGTGTGAACGCGTGTTGCGCTCGGCGGGAAACAGACAAAGGAGCATCTGTTTTTGCGCTTCTCCCCCCTGATTTCCGCTGGGAGGGAGAAGATGGCCTGGGTGTTGTCTCAAGCGAAAGAAACCGCTGTTTGGGGAACACTTAAGACAATTTGTCAGCGTAGGTGACACCTTTAGGGTGTACTCTCTAGACTTGAAGACGCCAGTTCGGGAGATAGAGGTTCCGAGGGCTGACCACATGGCCTTTTAGGAATGTCTGTTAAAGTTAGGTCCCTTTGTTCTGGATTTAAATTGGTTGCGAGTTCGTGACTCAATAAAAGAGAATTAATGAAAGCTCCCGAGTCTCTACACAGTCAAGACTTAGAGAAACTTGTGCATGCTTTCATCACCAGCAGGGTGGATTATTGTAATGGACTCCTCACTGGCCTTCCTAAAAAGACCATAAGACAGTTGCAGCTCATACAGAACGCTGCTGCCAGGATCCTGAGCAGAACCAGAAAATATGAACATATCACACCAGTCCTCAGGTCTTTACATTGGCTCCCAGTTACATTTAGGATTGATTTTAAAGTATTATTATTGGTATATAAATCATTCAATGGGCTAGGACCTCAATACATTGCAGATATGCTCACTGAATATAAACCCAACAGATCACTCAGATCATTAGGATCACATCAGCTAGAAATACCAAGGGTTCACTCTAAGCAAGGAGAGTCTGCTTTTAGCTACTATGCCAGCCGCAGCTGGGACCAGCTTCCAGAAGAGATCAGATGTGCTCCTACAGTAGTCACATTCAAATCCAGACTCAAAACACTTCTGTTTAGCTGTGCATTTACTGAATGAGCACTGTGCCACTGTTCGTCCGACTGTTTTTACTGTACTTTATTTTATTTTTTATTCTAAACTGTTTTAATTATTTTGATTATTTTATTTTCTCCTATGTAAAGCACTTTGAATTGCCATTGTGTATGAAATGTGCTATATATAAATAAACTTGCCTTGCCTTACATTTGCACTTGGATCTATCTATTTGTGTGCGTGTCATGACAGAAGGATTCCATCAAGAGGATGTATAGATCCAGCAATATGGGTATTCGTATCCTTCCCCCTAGCACTGAAGCGGAGAGGAGGGGACGAGTTCGTAACCTTATGAACCTACGTCAGCAGGGGATGACAGTGGGTAGTCTATCTCAGCTATTTTGGACTCTCTCGAGAGAGGCATGGGGTATAATGAGGCAGTACTGATGGATCTTCTTAATAACTGCGTTGATGAACCTTTCCCTCAGTGGGAGATGAAAGGACTTGAAATCCTGGATTATTGGGGTTTCTCTAGCTACCTACACCATCGCAGCCAATGGGCAATGTAACAGATTAATAGTCTGTTAATTTTAATTAAATCTAACTTTAGACTTGGATTCCCAGCCACACCAACACAGCGAGAAAGACACAAGAAATATATAAAAATTATATTTTATTATTTCTAAAAGTTAAAGTTTCCAATAGGCCTAACCATATTAAAATAACATTTTCTCAAAAAACACAGGGAGACAATAAAACCATGGATTGCCTAATGTTCTGTCCCAGGGTGAAACAATACTCAAATCCAGTCCAGCCTGGAGTCAGCTCCGTGTTTCCCCTGTCGCCGGCACAGAATAGCTTGCTTCAGCGGGGCTTTGAATAGCCTATTCGAATCCAGAAATCCAGAACCAGGAATTCCGCGACGCCGCTCCGCTTCTGTCAGTGGAGAGATCGTAAAATCAATGGACAGCCTGCACGTAACGTTAGTCGGCAACTTCAAAACAGTCTCGGGTGACTAGAGTGACAACTTTCCTTTCATGTAATTCGTGTGGGCTCATCACAACACTGCCGTATCCGCTGCTCCGCCGTCGGCCGCTGGATCTGGCACCTTCACAGAAATGAACAACAACTAACCGACTCCTTTAGCTCGAATACCAAATTAACACACACATCCGTGTGAGGAAAAAAGGATTACTTCCCTTTAGTCGATGTTTTGTGAGCGTTGACACTGCAGAGTCCGGGAGTCGGCTCCACCAAGGCAGATACAGTCAGCAGCAACACCGAGAAAAGAAGGAGATTCGCACGCCAGTTCGCTACAGCACACGGGACATCCACTCGCCCCGAGCATTCCTCTTCTCCGGTAAGAGATCTAACCTCCTTTTATTGGGAGTGATCTAATCAGCTGGCAAATTAGATCGCTGATGTGAACGGGGTTCTACAGGTGTGTCAGTTAGTGTTTGTTGTTGCAGTTTGTGAAAGAGGGAAAACAGTACTATCAAATGTCCAACAACATCACCACACACACAATATAATTAATCCACAGCAAACCATAAGGAAAAACTCACAGCAAACAAATATAAAAGTTAAGGAAAACAATCACTATATCAATCCCCAAATAAAATAAGGTTAACCATCAATCACACTGCTCCACTTGTTTTATATTATGACAGGCAACACCAGCTACGCCCATGTCTCCAGGCATGATGGCCGCCATGCCCTTGCAAGAGACTGTAGCACCTCCAGAGGTGGCCGAGGATGCTGCAGCGCTCGCAGAAGCGGAAAGCTTGATGCCGTCGTCTGAACATCAGAAACGGAGGAAAAGGAAGAAAGAATCTGTCCGTCGTCTCGTCCCCGGGCCGCCCGTTATCATTCCGGAGATCATCCCCAGGCAGCCAGCTATCGTCCACGAGGACCCGACTTCGGGGGTCTCAAGTCTGGTAGTCCGGGAGGACCTGACTTCGGTTGTTCCAGAGCTGTCCATTCTCCCTGTTGTGCCACCCCAGTGTCTTGCCCTGCCGGCGTCACCCCAGCGTCTCGCCCTGCCGGCGCCACCCCAGCGTCTCGCCCTGCCGGCGCCACCCCAGCGTCTGGCCCGCCGGCGCCACCCCAGCGTCTCGCCCCGCCGGCACCACCCCAGTGTCTCGCCCTGCCGGCGCCATCCCAGATTCTCGCCCTGCCGGCACCACCCCAGTGTCTCGCCCTGCCGGCGCCATCCCAGATTCTCGCCCTGCCGGCACCACCCCAGTGTCTCGCCCTGCCGGCACCACCCAAGTGTCTCGCCCTGCCGGCGCCATCCCAGATTCTCGCCCTGCCGGCACCACCCCAGTGTCTCGCCCTGCCGGCGCCATCCCAGATTCTCGCCCTGCCGGCACCACCCCAGTGTCTCGCCCTGCCGGCACCACCCAAGTGTCTCGCCCTGCCGGCGCCACCCCAGTGTCTCGCCCTGCCGGCACCACCCAAGTGTCTCGCCCTGCCGGCGCCACCCCAGTGTCTCGCCCTGCCGGCGCCACCCCAGTGTCTCGCCCTGCCGGCGCCGCCCCAGTGTCTCGCCCTGCCGGCACCACCCAAGTGTCTCGCCCTTCCGGCACCACCCAAGTGTCTCGCCCTGCCGGCGCCACCCCAGTGTCTCGCCCTGCCGGCGCCACCCCAGTGTCTCGCCCTGCCGGCGCCACCCCAGTGTCTCGCCCTGCCGGCGCCGCCCCAGTGTCTCGCCCTGCCGGCACCGCCCAAGTGTCTCGACCTGCCGGCGCCACCCAAGTGTCTCGCCCTGCCGGCGCCACCCCAGCGTATCGCCCTGCCGGCACCACCCCAGCGTCTCGCCCTGCCGGCGCCACCCCAGCGTATCGCCCTGCCGGCACCACCCCAGTGTCTCGCCCTGCCGGCGCCACCCCAGCGTATCGCCCTGCCGGCACCACCCCAGCGTCTCACCCTGCCGGCACCACCCAAGTGTCTCGCCCTGCCGGCGCCACCCCAGCGTCTCGCCATGCCGGCGCCACCCCAGCGCCTCGCCCTGCCGGCACCACCCCAGCGTCTCGCCCTACCGGCACCACCCCAGCGTCTCGCCCTGCCGGCACCACCCTGGTCGTCTCCACCATGGCCGTCTGAAGGGTCTGCTCTGCCCTGGTCACCTGCACAGCCTGTTCCACCCTGGTCGTCTCCACCATGGTCGTCTGAATGGTCGTCACCACCATGGCCGCCCGAAGGGTCGGCACAGCCTGTTCTGCACTGGTTTCCCGAATGGCAGGTTCCGCCCTGGACCCCTGAACGTCCCGATCCGCCCCAGACCAATAGTAGATCTGTTCTGCCACCCGTTAAACCATTATCTCCTGTTCTTGTTCCCCTCCATGGACCTGGCCCCCCATCCCTCCCCCTGAATCTCCACTGTTCCACCTCCCTCCTGGTCTCTTCCCCTTACCATCACCACCACATCAGGAATTGCATTTCCCATAATCCTTTGTATGTACTCATTACTGTTCATTGCACACAGCTGTTCCCACTCACATTGTTTGTATCTGCCTATTTATACCTTGTCTGTTTCATTCACTGTCGTGGAATCGAGATCTTTTGCCTGTTTTGTTTCTTGTTTTGGACTGCCTTTGTATGATTTTGACCCTTTGCCTGGATGACTTACGACTACTCTACAACATTTGCACTTGGATCTATCTATTTGTGTGCGTGTCATGACAAAAAAGCGTAAGGTTGTGCCCCGCTCTCCCTGTGGTTTTCAGATGAGCCTGAAAGAGTTGATGAGGGTGACAGCTAAACCGACATATTGTGGTCTCATATTTGTCAGTTATATTTGGTTATGCAAAGTGCCATATTTCTGTTGAGCCAAAGGTAGCAGAGATCGTGTGAACAGGGCCGATAACTGCAAATGAAGCTCATCAATGCTTGAAGACTATTGCTGGACAGTGACAAGAGATGCTCCTCTTAATAATTACAAGAGACGATCCAAGAAGAGCCGAGACACTTAACAGACTGAGCTGCTGTATGTAATTTTTTTGCCTTTTTGTCATAATACATTTGATTTATATAACCATTTTGCTCCGTTTCAAAGTGTTATTTTAAACAGGAAGGAGAACGGCTAAAACATTTAGTTTGAGCATCAGTAACTCTGTGCTATATCTCTCATAATTTGATACTGTGTAGAAGATTTTATTATTTAGAAAAGAAGTAATTTAGCTATATATTTGTAAATTTTCCTTTGGTTTGACTTTTTGGGAGCCTGAAGAAAGGCATGGACTGTGGATGCAGCAGAAATTCTATTTGAGTATGTCACATACAAGTCACGTCTCCTTCATTTATACAGCGCTTTTAACAATATGGACTGTTTTAAAGCAGCTTTACAGAGATAATAGGAGATTACAGTAACAGAGATTGTTTAGGCTTTACAGCAGCTCTAGAATAAAGTTATTGTCCAGCTAAAGTTAGTTTTGATTGATTCACTTCCGTCGCAACGATCATTAGTTATTAAAGGGGCTGCTAACACGACACCGTAATTATCCCGACAACGTTTATCAGTACAGAGGAGAAGGAGGCTTTTACAGGGAGAGACGAGTTCACACTTCAGGACTGCGTTATCGTCGTGCCCAGACTCAGGTCCTTCATCAGATCTGGAGTGTGTGTGTGTCCAGGCGCAGGTCCTTCATCAGATCTGGAGTGT
The DNA here is from genome assembly GCA_036326025.1 of Chrosomus eos. NCBI lineage: Eukaryota > Metazoa > Chordata > Actinopteri > Cypriniformes > Leuciscidae > Chrosomus > Chrosomus eos. Next base: position 3,284,434 of record CM070836.1, on the reverse strand, counting down.
GTGTGTGTCCAGGCGCAGGTCCTTTATCAGATCTGGAGTGTGTGTGTGTCCAGGCGCAGGTCCTTTATCAGGTCTGGAGTGTGTGTGCATCCAGGCGCAGGTCCTTCATCAGATCTGGAGTGTGTGTGTGTCCAGGCGCAGGTCCTTTATCAGATCTGGAGTGTGTGTGTGTGTCCAGGCGCAGGTCCTTCATCAGATCTGTAGTGTGTGTGTGTGTCCAGGCGCAGGTCCTTTATCAGATCTGGAGTGTGTGTGTGTCCAGGCGCAGGTCCTTTATCAGATCTGGAGTGTGTGTGTGTCCAGGCGCAGGTCCTTTATCACATCTGGAGTGTGTGTGTGTCCAGGTGCAGGTCCTTTATCACATCTGGAGTGTGTGTGTGTCCAGGCGCAGGTCCTTTATCACATCTGGAGTGTGTGTGTGTCCAGGCGCAGGTCCTTTATCAGATCTGGAGTGTGTGTGTGTCCAGGCGCAGGTCCTTTATCACATCTGGAGTGTGTGTGTGTCCAGGCGCAGGTCCTTTATCAGATCTGGAGTGTGTGTGTGTGTGTGTGTGTCCTTTATCAGATCTGGAGTGTGTGTGTGTCCAGGCGCAGGTCCTTTATCACATCTGGAGTGTGTGTCTGTCCAGGCGCAGGTCCTTTATCAGATCTGGAGTGTGTGTGTGTCCAGGCGCAGGTCCTTTATCACATCTGGAGTGTGTGTGTGTGTGTGTGTGTCCTTTATCAGATCTGGAGTGTGTGTGTGTCCAGGCGCAGGTCCTTTATCAGATCTGGAGTGTGTGTGTATCCAGGCACTCGGCCTTTATCAGATCTGGTGTGTGTGTGTGTGTCCAGGCGCAGGTCCTTTATCACATCTGGAGTGTGTGTGTGTCCAGGCGCAGGTCCTTTATCACATCTGGAGTGTGTGTGGTCCAGGCGCAGGTCCTTTATCAGATCTGGAGTGTGTGTGTGTCCAGGCGCAGGTCCTTTATCAGATCTGGAGTGTGTGTGTGTCCAGGCACTCGGCCTTTATCAGATCTGGTGTGTGTGTGTGTCCAGGCGCAGGTCCTTTATTCAGATCTGGAGTGTTGTGTGTGTGTGTGTGTGTGTGTGTGTGTGTGTGTGTGTGTGTGTGTGTGTGTGTGTGTGTGTGTGTGTGTGTGTGTGTGTGTGTGTGTGTGTGTGTGTGTCCAGGCACTTGGCCTTCATCAGATGTGGAGTGTGTGTGTCCTTCATCATATCCTGATATGGCCTGGATCCAGCGGACTCCGGTAAACCTCGGGATAAACAGAGAGACTAATATTAGACGCCATCCTTCTATGATGTAACGAGTACATCAGGATTTATGGGAAGTGTTTCCAGTTCCGGCTGATCTAAACTATGCAGCTAAACATTGAATTATAGAAGTCTATAATGTGTTATGTGTATGCTAAGCCAAAGAGCTGTGTTTTTAGTCTAATTTGCAGAAAGGGCTTTTGTTTTGTCCTTGCATGATCAGATACTAACAACACTGATAAAATTGGAATAAAATCGTGTGCAGTTTCATGTGTTTCAGGGTGCTTTCATTTAGTTCGGTTGAATTGCAGTAGAGTTTGTTTTCCCCCTTGGTGCGGTACATTTGGGCAGATGTGAAAGCAGCAATCGCACAAAAAGTGGAGCAGACAAGCGTACAGAGAAAGAGGATGCATAACGAGGCTTTCTGAAGCACTGAGACCTCAACCCATTGCTTCACCCAAAGCTTCATTACTCGAAGCGTCATCAGCATTGTCATAGTGCACCTAGCTATGTGCAAAGAATAGCAAATATAAAATAAAACTATTGACAGTTCGACAATCTGGCTCATGACTTCCATAATATACTTTCTATATGGAAGTCAATGAGAAAAACTGTCTGGTTACTGAAAATCACTGAATGGATTGAAACGAAAAACCAACGTTAACTCTGGGTTGTAAAATTAGCCTATTTCAAAACAAGTGAGTTCCCTTAAGGGACCTACTTATCATTCAACAAAGACATTACTGTTAGCCCTTAAAATGCTATACTTTGAATCTCCTCACACATGCGACGAACTGGCAGTGTCTTGCGGGACATAATCGATGGAGCTCGTCGCAGATCATGTTAAGACTGTGAACTTTAACATCCATGTAATTTATTTATTTACTTTTTGTTTGGGGTCTACATTCTATGTTTGTATTTTATTGTTATTTTCTTGAAGTCTAGGGGTGGGGTGGGTTCTAGATTTGTATAGTTGCTTTTTGTATTCTTGTGTTTCTTGATTTAAAAAAAAAAAAAAAAAAAACCTCAATAAACAGTGGTTAACAAAAAAAAAGAAAGAATTGGTGTGTTTTGTGCAGTGAACTGTTGCTAGTTTTAGTGCAGTGCTTATGGGACTGGGGATATGAGGAGCAAACTGCAACACTGCAGAAATTAATTTTTAATTTTTTTTTCTTTCTATGTATTTTAGAGTTATTTATCACTTGGTCCATTTTAATGGTTTTAAAAGTGCTTTATAAATAAAAAAAATTGAGTTGAGTCTTCTCCTGTTTGGATTTTTGTTTTATCTTTGGATTATTGTCATGATAACCTGTTTGGTTTATCTTCGCTTGTGTTTCAAATAAACTGATTAGATCCACGTCTTGCCTGTGTTTCTTTCAGCACCATTTTTGTACTATATAAACTATATCATATGTTTATACTTTCATGTAGTACAAATCCTTATTCCATGTTGTAAAAACAAAATCATTATTTGCTATAGTTCACCCCTTTCTCCTGCTTGTGTGAATACAATTATTTTGTAAAACAGAAATGCAGTCAGATATAGAATAACCATATAACATTTATTTCATAAAGTTGCATTAATAGGCTACCTCTCATTATTTTTTCTTGCTATCAGTTAGTTAATAGTTACACGCTACAGTTCTAAATCAAGATCTACATGATGAATGAGAAATCTGACACAAAAGAGGAAAAAATTAATTATGATTTTTAAACATAAGATTTAATGTTATTCTGGATATGGAGGCAGAAACAAATAGTGCAATGACAATGTTTATCAGGGTCAATAAGCCCGTTTGTTTTTTTACTAGAAGCATTAACAGAAAACAGAAGCCCATAATTAACTTAGTAAAACAGTCACATGTTATATTTCGAATGTTATCTAACGTCAAATCTTTGTGAATAAAGTGTCAAAAACAAGCAACCAATCCACGCTCGTGTTGAAGACAGACACGATGACGTCAGCGGCGCCTTGCTCCAGACGCACGTGAACGCGCCCGAGAAGAAGAAACTCTCGCACGCTGGCAAACGGGGTCACGAACTATGACCTTTCACTGGAGTAAAAACAATAACAAATAATGTGCAATAAACGCGAGGGCATAGAAAAACACGTCTGTTCATATCACAGGTAAGCAGCTTTTCATTTCGGCATGTCGTACAATGGTTGGTCAAAACGTTAGCGTGAAAAAAAAAGAATAACCCCATTTGTGCAGCTTGTTGTGTGGCTGCAGAGAAACAGGCCTGGGCTGTTCTCAAAACTCACCCGAGCTGTCAACAGTCGAGCTGGTGTGTTTATTTAACGATAAAAGCCTAAACAGAGCATAGTATGCTTTAGATCGCCCGGTATATTCCACGTATCCTACGTCAACTGCTGTATACACGTATAATTAAATCAATTAATTTGATATGGTTAATACAATTTAGGTATTAGCTGGTTAGCATGAGAGCTAACATATGAACTCGACCCTTTTACCTTTGCCACCGCGGGTCCGTCAGTGGGAGGATTAACTTACGCCTCAGTGTTCACTAATTTTGGTCGATTTGTCTGACTTGACATGAATATTGCTGCCATGAAGAATAACGAATGTTTTGAGTATTAATTCTTTAAAAGGACGTTTAACCAAGCCTTTATGTTGTGTTTCTTTTCTTGGCCTTGCGCCAGAATCTCCATTTTGTTTTGTGTTTTGAACATGACTTCCGCTATGAGGCGGTAGGGTGCTTTTTTATTGAACATAAACGAAATATACATTTATAATGACATTTGTAAGTGTTGAACGAGACCACTTAAAGCAAGGCACACAAATAATTGAATGAAAAATTACGGAAAACATATACATCACTTTTAAATACAAAGAAATAAGGTTTTGTCTTTATACACAACATTAATTGATAAAGAATTAATCCAGAATTAACATTGCATTATTAAAAAATGTTGTCATCCAATAACATTCTAAATACAACATGTTTTTTTTAGATAAAGTAAACAATTACTGCATGTAATAAAATAAAATAATTATGATCAGTTGTACGAAAGCTTGTTTTCGCCACGGGATAACAAATAAAAAAGGTAAATGTGACTTTTTATCTGACAATTCTGACTTTTTCCCCCGCAAAATGTTATAAACTCCAACCCTTTACGTACACACTGATGCTCAGTCGCCATTGGCTAGACATTTTTTTATTATGCTCACCAGACATGAAATGCAAAATAAAAAAAATCTACACAAGTATCATATAAAATTTTATTTTCAAACACTATTAAAGTCAAGTAAGCCTGTAATCAAATAAGAATAAATAATCAAACTACAAGCAAAATCAGAGAGAAACTCAATAGAACAAAGATGAAAATAAAATAAACACTGTTTTTTGGGTTTTTCAGGTAAATCTAACAGAGGTAGAGAATGAATTCACTGCATAATTAAATATTGTGATGTTTTAAGGCGAGACCCCTACAGGTGTAGGGTATTTTTTTAATATAGATATATCATGAAACTTTCAGTGATTACTATGCAGTTATTAAAAATTTATTAAAGTTTTGAAATTTGTAAGTTTAATATGCAATAGGCATTATCTCGTTAAATTAATGCACAATTTGGCATATATATCGGTAGATAGATCGACATATGATAAAGCCAAGGTGCAAATTAGTTTTTCTTTTCACAACAAGATGAAAAAGAATTTCAGAGATCCAGATATATCATTTCATTACTAAAATCAAAATATACTGTCCATACCTTAATAAAATAAATTCTAGCAAATTTTTTTTATTAAAAAAGTCACATAAATCAGCAAATGATTATAAACAAATCCTGAAAATATTCATGAATACGTAAGTGTATACGGAAAGTTGGTGTACATGGTGCTACACAGGCTGAGAATTTCTAGGAAATGACAAAATACTATTTTGAGAAAACAGATTTAAGATTTTATGTAAAAATGAATACTTTTTAGTGAAACCAACATTTACAGACACAATATCTTATCAATCATCAGCACCACAATGAAACACTAATCATTTAACTTATTAACACAGCTTTATGGCCTTCAGAATGAAAGAAAAGAGTCAAAAAACACATCTAAATGTCAGAGGGTCACGTATGATCTGAACCATTCATTGTCAGAAATTGACACCAGCAATGAGATTTCGTTAGAGTTAAATGCCCTTTAACTTCACGATGTGTGATAAAAAAAAATGACCAAATTTGGATCGACAGCGTTGAACAGGAGAAGAGAGCTTCAACGTGGTGAGATGACAGGTGCAGATAGCATCGCAAGCACATTGAATATAACGACAACTTTTTGTTGAATTTAGGGAAATTTCAGAAGCAAATGACAAAGGTAGTAGAAATAAACCTAATGGTATTTGGAATTTTTCACTCAAGTCGAAGAAACTGTTATTGAAGTCAATACCCAAATCTCAAATTGACAGTGAAAAAAACGATTTTCTGGTTTCGCCTTAAAGTCACAAAAGTTATTCAGTTAAGAGCAGTGAGTGATTTTTTGCAGAATTAAAAACACAAGCAGCAGCAGGAATATTAGGCTGCTGTCACTTTAAGACATAATGCATGGGCCATATATAGGCTACTGATACACACACGTTTTCTTTCTTTCGTGGACATTGACTATATCTGTGCTGAAATTAAAAATATGAGCTATTTGACTAAAGTGTTTTTTTCCCTGCCTAGATCAAACCACATATCAAATCTTTCAGATTAAGTATTGGATATTATGTTGTGCTTGCGGAACATATTGGCTTGGCTATGCTTCATAATCAATATTTGATTGGCCCATAGGTGGAGGTGCTGTTGGCAGATGCAGAACTGGTCAATCAGACGCTTCTAATGACCTCACATGACCATGACAACCAATATGGAGGTGCTGGCTCAGCAGATATTGACCAATGAGCAGGTTTCAGAGGTGAGTGATGGGATGTAGACCAGAATCAGCAGCAGTTCATCCTCTGTGCAGTCTATTATAGGAAGCAATGCAAACACTAATATTGGTGTAGATGCCATTCACTTAGTTTAATTCAGTTTGGATGGGAATGGAGTGAGCGGTTTCAATGGACCTCAATAATGAAGCATAACCATGAGCTGTGAGGTATAAATGAATTTATTAGCTGTATGCTTGACTAAACAAAATAGGTCTTTAGGTTATACTTAAAATGAGAGAGTCTCGAACAGTTCTAGGTAACTTTTCTAGAAAAGAAAAGGATCTAGGATCTATTAATAGGATCTATTAACGGGCGGAGATTTGCGAGTATTGTGAATGTGATGTAGTGCGACGTCATTTGAGTATTGAGGAGCTAGACATTTAAAGCTTTATTCAGTCCTTCCAGAAAAATGCGGAGTTTTTTGTGATTGTTGTGGGAAAAAATCCTTGATATGCGGCACGTTTTCTTAAGATATTTATGTGATGAAATTGCGGGAACTTGCATAAACTGCGGTTTGATGAAAAAGAGAAAGTGATTCCCCTGTTCCCTGTTCTCACTAGGCTACTGCCTTACTGTAAAGAGTCATTTCTTATTACTTCCTATGATAAGCAAGCACACTACATCACAGAAAGTGCTGGAATATTTCAGTTCATCTTGTTTTATTTCAGATTAATAAACACATCAAACTTACAAAACATTGATGAGTCAAACAAGTTCTGGAGCTTTACTAAAGGAATATGCTACAACTTCTGTAAAAATTAATAAATAAAAAAATTAAATGTGTGCTTCCTGTTTTACAGCTTTTCGATGATGTTCACGTCGCGTAATTACGTCACTTCATAGTAACGTTCCCATGGCAAACGGCGGCTCTTGTGTGAAGCAAATGCAACATTTTTCAACTTTCTGCTAATATATATGTGACTTTTTCGCAACGAAAATGCGGGGATTATGAAATCATGCATATTTTGTGCGGAAAGCTGCAATTTATGCAGCGAAAGTGCGGCGTATTTTAAAAAATGCCCCCGCATAAATATGCGGACTTTGGCTGATTATGCATTGAATTATGCGATCGCATAATCGCGTTTTTCTGGAGGGACTGTTTATTGTCACGTGCTTTCTTGTTGTCTTGTTTTACATGACTCTCAGTCGGCGAGTGCTCTCATTGGCTGCATGTTCTGTCATGTTTTGTTTGAGCACATGGCTTGTCATGTTGTTCTATTGCCTGTTCTCCTGTTTATAGAAGGTTATGCATTGACGTCACTTTCCCACCACACACTCCCTCAGCCGGGCTGAGTGGCAGAAGAGCTGCTGCGTGACTGGATTTAATAGGGCAAACTGTGAAAACACGAGTAAAACAAATGATTATCAGTTTAAACTAAAGGTTGGACTTGATAAAGTTTTTCCTTATGACTTACCAAAGATGCAGTGATCCACGGATGTATATCATCATATCGTCCAGTCCTAAAAATTATTGTTTTTTTTGTCCATGTTTATTTAAAAACATCCAATAATGCAGAAAATATGATGGTAAATATTTAATTGATGACTTGTAAATACAATATATAACAATACAATATAAGATATCAATTTTACCCCAAATTCAGTATATTGACACAAAATGAAAACCTCTCCACCTTTCGCTCCCTGGATCCAGTTGTGCTTCTTTGTTCTGTCTGTAGCTTTCGGCAGTCTGTAAAATTATACCTCATATAGGGCTGAAACGATTAGTCGACATTGTTGACAAATTTCTTTGTAGTTTTGAAAGTAGTTTTGAGTATAATAGTTTTGTAGTCTTAAAACTATTATGGTATCCATTATGTTCTAACCATGAAATATGTTTTCAAATAAATTTTAATACATGAAATAGCTTCAATCATACAAATAAAAAAATATAAAAACAATTATATATAGGCCTATATATTTTTGAGAGGGTACTTAGGGAAACGTTGCTATATGGCAACAATTCAATTCAAATTTATTTGTATATGTTATGTATACAATGTTCATGTAACAAATTTACAACAAATTGTAAAAAAAAAAACATGTTTTATGTTTCAATTGTTTTGTTGGGCACTTTGTTGAAGCGAACCACTTAGTTACCATGGAAACACACTATCTTTGACTCTTAGATGAAGATGAATGTACTGTGTGTGTGTGTGTGTGTGTGTGTGTGTGTGTGTGTGTGTGTGTGTGTGTGTGTGTGTGTGTGTGTGTGTGTTGCAGGTACAGTCGTCTCCGTCAGACAGCTCAGTGATGAGCAACTCTCCTCAGCGCATTCAGATCATCTCCACTGACCCCTCCATCACGACCCCGCAGAGAATACAGGTACACACACACACACACACACACACACACACACACACACACACACACACACACACACACACACACACACACACACACACACACACACACACACCACACACACACACGCATACGCATGCTTTGTCATAGATGATGACACATAGACACATTGACACACACACTTTCTCTCCCACAGATAGTCACTGACCAGCAGACGGGTCAGAAAATCCAGATAGTGACGGCACTGGACTCAAACACTGTTCCCAAACAGCAGTTTATCCTGGCGTCACCGGAAAGTACTAGTGCCAAACAGCTCATCTTCGCCACTGCTGACAGTCTGGTGCCCGGACGAATTCAGGTACGAAGTCACAAATGCATGAGTGTTTCTTCAACTGTGAATTTTTACTACACTTCCAGTCAGAAGTTTTGGATCAGTAAGATTTTTAATGTTTTTAAAGTAAGTCTCTTCTGCTCACCAAGGCTGCATTTATTTGATTAAAAATACAACAAAAAAACAGTAATATTGTTAAAGCTGCAGTCCGTAGCTTTTTCCCCTTTTGTCGCCATCTCTGTTCGAAATCTGTAACTGCAGTGATTTGCGGAATTATAATCTTTACGTGGGTTGTAAATCGGCATGAAACAGCGCGGATGAACACAGTGTTTTGAGGCGAGTGCTGCTGTCAATCACCGCGCTGTGTGGATACTGGCATTCAGAATCACAGATTCACTTTTTGAAAGTTTGACTAACATAAGAATTTTCACCGGAAAATTTCTTCTGAACAAGTAAGTAACATCCATTTTTGTTCTGATCAACTAAGGGGAAAAAGCATTCGACATGACAAGCGATCGTTAGATTTAATCAGCGCGATTTACAGCAACCGTGCAAATCATAGCCTACTTTGTTCTCAAATTGTTCATGTTAACAACATCAGCATTGCGTGACTAACGTTATTTAATGTGTTTTATGATTACCTGTGTAGTTCAGAATTCATATTCTCCATAATAGCTAAACGAGAAAGGCACAACAAAGGAAACTCTATAACTGTGTGAATTAAGAAAACGTACTGTTACACGATTGAACTATTGAAATGTCTTACTTGTTCAGCAGAAAAAGCCGTCTCTTCTTCCGTTTCGAACCCCTTCAAAACACAGAGTTCACGTACCTTTCAAAAGCCCCACCGATGTGTATCCTTGTGTTCGCATGAGACGGTTTCTTCCTCTTTCCAACTTAAATCCGAAGTCTTTTGGGTTTTATAACTGGTTAATCTCCAGTTGACACTGATGATTGTTGTTTGGATCTTTCTGGATCCGCCATGAGTTTAATCATGTAAAGTGCTGCGAGAAAAGCCCCTCTCTACATCTCCTCACGCGCAGTATAGCCGGCTAGCTGAAACTCCTTCTTTAAGTGTACGGATGTGACGTTATGACGCAAAGACATGCTCGAATTTCCCGCGAAAACCCACCAGTACCACTGGAATTAAAATCATTATTACAAGCTAACCGTTTTGAATCTAGCTATGGCAAGCAGATAGTTTTGAACACTGCCTGAAGATGTTTTTTTTTAAATAATTAATTTGGATTATTTTTAACTTAAAAAAGTTACGGACAGCAGCTTTAAATATTATGACAATTTAAAATTACTGTTTTCTATTTTAATATATTTTAAAGTCTAATTTATTGCGTTGATCAAAGCTGAATGTTCAGCATCATTACTCCAGTATTCAGTGTCACATGATCCTTCAGAAATCAGTATAATATGGTGATTTGCTGCAAAAGAAACATTTATTATTATTATCAATGTTGAAAACAGTTGTGTAGTTTTTTTTCCCCAAGATTCTTTGATGAACAAAAAGTTCAAAAGAACAGCATTTTTTTTTCCAATAGATATTCTTTAGGAACATTATACATTTATTTACTGTCACTTTTAATTATAAATAATTCATGTAAATAGACACTCACACGTTTTGAATATCTGGTCATTTATTTCTCTTCCCCGTTATATCACCGCTTCTGGCCAGACGGGATGCATTTCCCAGTTCTGACAGTAGATTGTGATTTAAGTTTCCCTACCAGCATGTTGCCCTGGGTTGATCTGTGGGTGTCTAATTGTGCTGTAAAAATCCTAACCCTGAATGGTAGTAAGTAAAGCTCCTTACACACTGAGTCCCAATTTTTTGCACGTTAAAGTCCCACTCCGATCATATTTTGAGCTATTTTTAAACATTCCCAGTGGTTTTTAAATTGATTATGCCATTTTTAGCAAAATTCACAAAACCTGTGCCGTTTTCTGGGACTTTGCTTCAGCCGAGCGGCAGTAGCTCATTAGCAATTCGCCTCTGCGTTGTGGGCGGAGCCGTTAGCACGGAGGCCACTTTGGCCGCACTGTGCTAGCAAACAGGCGGGATCGTTGAACTAGCGCCCGACAGAAAAAAATTAACTTACCGGTAAAGACACAGGCTGTCCAGTTGATGGTGTCTTGATGGAAGGCACTGCATCCGGCTTCAAAAACAATTTACTGACGAAGACCATTTTTTTTCTCCTGCCAGTTGGAGAAAACAGTCTTCTGTGAAGTGCTGACCGCAAAACCGATGTGTGGTTTTTAACATTGCCGTGACCAAGGAACGTAATCCATCTATCTCTCACAGCAACATGTTTTGGTAAAGCATGAAAGCTAATACCACTATCTCTCCTCTTAGCATTGCAACCTGCTAACGCACATAGGTGTTGATCCGCCATCGTCTTCTCTACTCCTCACCTCAGAACCAGAGCGGGCGCGGGCGGGGCGGAGGGGAGAATGAGCTTGTGGCGCCGCCCAGTGGAGTTACTACGTCACAACTCCAGTCTATTTTAAACGGCATTTTAGCGTCTGCTACTGATTCACAGGCATTTTGAATGTAGAAATACTCAGAAATACAACTTTGAGCTTATTTTTCTCAAGATATGTC
>CM070836.1:2499120-2556620 GCA_036326025.1 Chrosomus eos | reverse complement strand
GGTTGCTTGTGTGTGGGTGATCTATAGTTATGTTTCAATGGTATTTCACAGTAAACGTTTTTTGAACCAATGGTTGTGCAAGAGCAAGATTTCTGTAAAGATGTGAATGCGCAATGCAATGTTTTGAACATTAGACAGTCTGTGTTACAGTGATAACCGTTTTGAGTTTTGTGTCTAGAGTTTTGAAAAATGGCATCAAGGTTCTGAAAATAGTAGCAAAGTGATTGTAAAAAACTGTAAAGGGCACCTATTGTGGAATTTTGAAAATTACCTTTTATGTAGTGTGTAACATAGATCTAAGTGAACAAAAACATCCTGCAAAATTTTATATATGAAAGTTCACCATAAAAAAAGTTATTGTCTCTCAAAAGTAAGAGTCGACTCTGAGTCAATTTAAAGGGGGGGTGAAATACTCAGTTTCAGTCAATCTCATGTTAATCTTGAGTACCTATAGAGTAGTATTGCATCCTTCATATCTCCAAAAAGTCTTTAGTTTTATTATATTTATAAAAGAAAGATAGGCTGTACCGAGTCTTTCCGGAAAAAGCCGAGCGGCTGGAGGCGTGCCGTGTGGGCGGAGCTTACGCGCCGATAGCTAAACAACACAGAAGCAGTTTTACTCACCGCCTGCGGTTCCAACGCACGACCGTGAACCTTTATCGTTGGGACTGCTCCATCCTTAAAGGAACACTTCGACTTTTTGGGACTTTAGCTTATTCAACCTTTCCCCCAGAGTTAGATAAGTCCATACATACCTTTTTCATCTCCGTGCGTGCTGTAAGTCTGTTTGACGCACCCACCGCTAGCCTAGCTTAGCACAAAGACTGGATGTAAATGGATATAGCTAGCACACTAACCCCAATAAGTGACAAAATAACGCCAACATTTTCCTATTTACATGTTGTGATTTGTATAGTCACAGAGTGTACAAACAACAAGGTAATATGAGACACAGACACTTTTTAAATGTTTAAATACTGGGAACTATTTTCTCAGAAGGCGAAGCACTGCTACTTGGGCGGAGTGATAACCGCAGCACCCGAGAAGCGCTGTGGTGAGGAGCAGAGAGCGTGTCTCAGGTGCTGCGGTTATCACTCCGCCCAAGTAGCAGTGCTTCGCCTTCTGAGAAAATAGTTCCCAGTATTTAAATGTTTAAAAAGTGTCTGTGTCTCATATTACCTTGTTGTTTGTACACTCTGTGACTATACAAATCACAACATGTAAATAGGAAAATGTTGGCGTTATTTTGTCACTTATTGGGATTAGTGTGCTAGCTGTAGCCATTTACATCCAGTCTTTGTGCTAAGCTAGGCTAGCGGTGGGTGCGTCAAACAGACTTACAGCACGCACGGAGATGAAAAAGGTATGTATGGACTTATCTAACTCTGGGGGATACAGTGAATAAGCTAAAGTCCCAAAAAGTCGAAGTGTTCCTTTAAGCAATGGCATTAGACGATCTGCAAATCCGGCGTAAAACTGAACTTCCCTAAAGCCGAGCACAGCGCTTTGATGGGCGTACTGCTTTTGCTCTCTCGCTCTGGTCTACGGGTGCGCGCGCGCTCTTCCTGGAGAAGTGCCCTTAGGACCGTATAAGGTAATTCCGCCCCACCTGACGTCACACACACCCATACTCTGAAAAAAACTTTCCGAAACTTGTGACAAACCGGAAGGAGTATTTTTGGCACAGACATACTCAATCAAACGTACAACTTAATTTTTGAAACTTTGTCCATGTTTAGCATGGGAGTCCAACTCTTTAACAGTGTAAAAAACTCAGTATGCATGAAACAGCATTTCACCCCCCCCTTTAATGAATCGTTTTTTCATTGAGTCATTTTCCTTTGCCCTGTGATGTCAAGACGAAAAATGATCAAGTTGGCCGTGCCCAGTCATTGCGCGCGCCGCGCAGACACCAGGGAAACTTGGTCGACAACAAGATGCTGTTCTGAAGTGCGAATCAAACGCGACCTTTTTTTCACTGCCCAGAGCATGTGAAGACTCAGTGGCTAGAGTTTATATTTACAACTATACCACACAAGTGTAGCCCAACCTTGTGCTGTGTTTGCGTCATTTTAATGACGATTGCTTTACAAACACAACTGACTGGGTCATCTGACCAATCACCACCGATTAGCGTCACGTAAAGGAGGGGTTTGGAAAAATGAGTCGTCAAACGAATCATTAGGGAGTCGATGAGCGGGAGTAGGTTGTTTTTTGTCATTGCATGTAAAACTGTTGTTGGGGACTCCCAGAACAATACTAGGAACCTTTTAAATGCCATAATAGGTACCCTTTAAAAGATGCGTTCACTTGCTTCATTACTGGGTTAATCAGCGTTTTTGACATTCAACTGTTTTTTAAAATAATTAATTCAAATGTCTTGGATTTGATTCCAAGGGATTGTGTGAACTGATCAAATATATACCTTTTTCAAAAACAACATAAACACATCAAAATATGTGTACATATGGGGTAAGATGCCCAAGACGTCACTAAATAACTAAAACATATTATAGAATGGTTATACTCTTTTTCTTACATTCTTATTATTCTTGACCAATCTTGAATTATTTTAGATTTGTAGTGTAAAAACTGTAACAGAACTGGAGCAGAAGATTTTTAGTTATTTAATGTAATAATTATATTTGTTTTTTATTTTTAGATTCTTTATCATTCATCATAACCAATTTAGTGGAATCATAAAAAAATGTCTTACTCCATTGGCAAATAGTATTTGTCTTGTTTTAAGCGTAAATTTACATTTTTTTTTACATTTTTAGTCATTTTTAGCTGACGCTTTTATCCAAAGCGACTTACAATTGCTATATTTCAGAGGTCGCACGCCTCTGGAGCAACTAGGGGTTAAGTGTCTTGCTCAGGGACACATTGGTGTCTCACAGTGGATTCGAACCCGGGTCTCTCACACCAAAGGCATGTCTCTTATCCGCCATCACCACCCCATAAATATAATCAAATGAAATTTAATGCGCTGACTAAACTCTGAAAATGTAACGTTGATGTCTCTGCGATAACAGACCAGTGTGTAAAACTCTTGGACGTATTTTAAAGAGTCTATGCCGTAAACTTTACATACTTTTGAAAATCCAGAGTTTAGTTGATCCTGATAAACGCTGATAAACGGCTTTCCTTTTCCATGAGGGGGTTTGGCACCGCGGCGGACCGTTAAAGAACACGACATACACGTCTCCCGGACATCCTGCAGGATTCAACCAATCAGACGATGAATTCAAAACTCCTGAAGTGTTTTTTGTGTGCCATGTGCATCAGATGTTCTGAGACTATAGTTATCATAGATATAATACTGCTTACAGCTGCTTATGAAGCCTCGGGAGCTGAGAAATTATTATGGTTTCTGACACATACTGTAAATGGTTGACCAATCACAACAGACCGGGCCAGCTGACCAATCAGAGCAGACTGGGCTTTTCAGAAAGGCAGAGCTTTAAAGAGACAGGAACTAAAACAAAGCGTTTCAGGCGGAGGGTAAAAAGAGGCACTCCAGTACATTTTCTAAACTATAAATGGTGTAAATGTATTCTAGCAGACCAAAAAAAAAATAAAGTTATGATCTTGTAAATGAGCATAAAATGGACACTTAAAAAATATCTAATATTAAGATCAACTAATCTTAAAACAACACCAAAAACCTTGAAAAATAGTATTTGAAATCAAATGAAATGCTTCCTGTTATAAGGATCTCTACATATATCAAACAAGTCAGTGTATATGATTAAAAAATGAATGAATTTGAATGAAAAACTAAGGAATTGATGGGAATTGTTTTTGATCCTGAATCTGTTGTGTGTATTCGCAGAGGAATGGAGTGGTGATTGGGAGTCTGGTCAATCATGCGAGTGGAGATCAGTACAGCACCAGCGTTACCCAGCGTCCTTTGCAGCTCCCGCTCCCTCTTTACTGCCAGTCAGACACCAGATCATCCAACTCTAATATCAACAGTGCCAGCGTGCCGGCGGGCCCCGTCTTCACCAACGGCTGGCACAGTCGGCCCTCCAGGGGCCTGGTGTCCTCTCTCAGCTCATACCTCAACCTCAGGAGTGATGGAGAAACACAGCTCAGGACTCACTCCAAGAGGTGAGAGGTCACATGACCACAGGATCACCACAGGAAAACTAAAACAAACACAATGTGGGCTTACCTAACTCAGCAAACACAGTTATCGTGCAAATGAACGGCCGGAACGCATTAAAAGTTTTGTTTTCAGCAGACCCTAAGTTAACAACGAATGATCTTTGCAATGGAAGTGAATCAATCAAAAACTATAACAATAACTTTATTCTAGATCTGCTGTAAAGCCAAAACAATCTCTGTTGCTTTAATTTTCTTTTATCACTGTAATGGTGCGTTCACACCAGACGCGAATAGAGCGTCTGGCGCGAGTGATCAATGCAAAGTGAATGCAAAGACGCGTTACACGTGTAAAAAATTCCTGCGGCGCGAATGAGGCGTAGAGTGTGGTGCGGTAGACGCGTAACGTGCCAGACGCTCAATTCTTGCCATTAAAGGTTGTGTAGGTAAGAAATGTATTAAAAAAAAATTCAAAATTTGTTTAGACTTTCTATATATATATCAATGCATAATTAAAATCTAAGTACTCTGAAAAATAAAGTATAAAAATCGAGTGTCTGTAGACCTCTCACGACTGTTTTAAAGACAGCTCATTATTTCCATTCACTTCACCCCCTCCCTTCTGGTCTCCTTCCAAAGCCACACCCCCAAAACACATGAACACGCAACTCTGACAGCTGAGCTGAAGACGCATTATTTACCTGAGACCTGAGACGAGCGAAGAGTAGAGGAACGAGTGCATGTAGTGACATCATGTCAGACACACATGTAAATAAAAAAATCTAACTTTATCATTATGAAGTTAAACAAATAAGTTGTATTTTATTACTCACTATCAAACTAGCATATTGATATTGGTAAACTTTACAATATATATTTATTGATTCGCTAACGAGCTAGTTATCTATAAGGCAAAGCTAAACACAGGTTGCGTGATACACGTTGTTCCATTGCCATCATTTACACTGTGATGTAGATGAATTTCGTGTAAGATTTATAACACAAAATATTAACACACACATACAACATAGTGTGTACGACACACAAAGATACACGATAAAGACATCAGTAAACATCGGTCTAGAATATAAAAACAAAACAAAGATGAAAAAAATGATAAATCATGGTAAACATGTTAAAAGAGTTAGACAGAGGGTAAAATATAATACTAAGAAAAATACCAGGATGCGGAGTAACGTTAGACCTACTATCTGTTAAACCTACATTTAGTTATCTAAACAAAATTATGCACAATTCAACACTACAGCTATCATCTTGAGCTAAGTCTATTATTTACCGTCTCTACTACGGCTCGCTGAGTAATGCTATGTTAGCTATATTAGGCAGCTACGTGTGCTAATGACGCATGCTTCTTGAAAAGATAAACAAAAAAATCTGTATGATCTAAATACAAAAAGAAAGATTTACCTGTCCAGCAGAAATGAAGCCATCAAGGCGTCACTTTTCAGCCCCTTGAGGTCCCTCAGTTCTCGCCAACGCTGGAAAGCCACGCCGATATTCACCCGAGTTTTATTTCTTTGTTTATCCAACAACTTTTTGTTCATTACCTTTTCTTGTAATGTAAATGACTTCCTTTTTTTGACTGGGTTGCCTTCGTGAACTGCAAATGTGGACTTTGGTCTTTCTCTGCCATTGTTTTGGTAATCCTACGTTCCGTGGCTCTTAAATTACACAAACCAAACGAGTGCGCGCAAAAGGGCAGGTCCTGTGTGGCGAAGGGGTGGTTGCCATGGTTGCGAGAGAGTGACAGTCGCCTAGGCCAATCCGTTGTTTCGTCCCGGTTCGAAATAATGAGCTGTGTTTAATGCAGATTAAACGGTCTAGAGTCAATCGATTTTTATACTCTTTTTTTTCAGAGTACTTAGATTTTAATTATGCATTGATATATATAAAAAGTTTAAACAAATTTGGAAAAAAGTTTTTTATAAATTTCTACCTACACAACCTTTAAGCGAACTTGACGCACGAATGGCGCAAATTGAGCGTCTGGCGTGTTACGCACAAATGATTTTATTGTGCTTTTTGTGCATTCACGCGTTTGACACAAATTCGCGTCTGCCGCCCGAGTTGAAAAATCTGAACTTTGGCGTCAATTCACGCCGCGTTAACCAATCAGGAGCCTAGCTGCTTGCTGCTGTCACGTGGTGAAGTATCTGGATGCTTCAATAAATGATTTTGTAATATGACTAAATGCCTGGTGTGGTTCTAATGCACAACAAAGCAAATATGTTATCACATAAAACTTGCTCTCAATATATGAGACATATTCATTTTGTATTGAATGCTATTTATTCCATATCTAGATTATATGAAATATTATAATGTAAAGACAACCAACATACAATAGTGCATAAGTGTGTGTCTGGACAGTGTTGTGTGAGAGAAAAAAATAAAAGTTAATCACTTTTGGAGGCTGGCTCCATTTATCATCAAAGCAAAAATAAATGACAGATTGGGTGGATGAGGGCGAGGGACAACAGGTCATCAAACTCAGCACGGGACAGGCAGAAGTACCGCTGAAAGCGGCCGTCATCCAGGCACAGCTCCTGGAGCGAGCAAATGTGAAACTCGCCAAACTGGGTTCACCTTTGAAGGGTCTGGTGGACACAAATACGGCGACGATTACCCCTACGCCGGTGTGAACGCACAGTAAAGCTGCTTTGAAACATCTATATTGTTAAAAGTGCTGTATAAATCAAGGAGACTTGACTGCAGTTGGTAAATATGAGCTAAATAGGCCATTAGGGGTGGGGGAAAAATCGATATAGCATAGTTTCGCAATATTTTATGTGGCAATACTGTATCGATACACGGGCGCCAAGCATCGATCTTTTTTTGCGATATTTAATTATAAGATTATCTGTTTGACTTTTCGGTTTTCTTCATTGGTTTCTCTATTTTTCACTGCTTGAGATCATGGGTTGAATCCGAAATCGCCCCCTAAACCCTCATTCACTAAGTTAGGCCTATTCCCTAAGTTAGTCCACTAATAGTGTTCGCTTGAAGGAGTGAATGAAAACGAGTGAGCAAATTCGGACAGCCGTTGAGCGTAAGCTGTCGCTACATGTTAATGCAGTGCAATGTGGGACAGAGACCCATTTTCTCACAAATGTTCATTTTGACTTTATTTAAATCATTTAAGGCTACGTTTACACATAGCCGGGTATTAAGAGAAACAATTATCCCCTCCCCACCCCTCCGTTTTCAATAATAACATCGTGCACACAACCCACATAAATACGCAGCGAGCGGCATCATAACTATGCCAAACCTATGGGCGGCAGTGTAGGGAGAAGGATAAAGCCATGCAAGCCAATCAGAATCGACAAGAGAGAACCTAAAACCCCGTTTCTCCCAGTTGACAGCAACACATAACCTGCGTTATCAGAAATCTCCACTATGGCCGGATTTTTAGAAATAATCGTTTTCTGTGATAAAAACGGGGTTTTCGTGTAAATGAGAGGCCAAACCGCAGGGAAATATCTGCGTTTTCCCTTCGTGTAAACGGGGCCTAAGACTGCTCTTATGAGGACATTTGACAAAACGGACATTTTAGCATAATTTGTGTGTGTAATGATTTGTTCAAGCCCGAAAGAGAACTCGATACTGACGCGCGTCTTTTCTGTGGGTCGTGTGTGTGTGTGTGTGTAATACAGGAAGGATTTAACGGATGCTGCGTAATTGCGTAAAAAAAAAAGTTTGTTCTTGCGGTGCCGCGGTGGACAAGTGCGCATGTGATTCACGGATTAACTGCTAAATTTAATCATCATAGAGTGAAAGCTTTCTCTTGCAAATTTACACATTCAAACAATTTTAAACGTGGAATAAGAGGTGAAAATCGGGGAGAGAGAGAGGGGCGTTGCTGCCGCTAGACGCACCCTAGCGGCAGCAACATGTATTTTGCAGCCAGTGTAGTCTAGCAACTCTCCATTGGCTTTCAAGCTGGAAAAAACAAACTCTAGTCAGGCCAATCACATCGAGTGTAGAGTTGGTGGGCGGGGCTTAACATAATGACGGCAGAGTTGTGACGGTTACGTGTGAATTCCTGCTACTGGAAAACAAGATGGCGGCTGCTGCTGGAGAACAGCATCTCTCGAATCGGCTTTGGTCTTGACTCTGGAGGACTTGTAGTTAAGAGAACGTCACTGAAGTCATTCTTTAAAAAGGAAGATGTGTTCAGAGTTTTGACGACCGGATACGGCAAAAGTTTAATATATCAACTAGCTCCGCTGGTGGGAAACGCATGGGACCCACTCAGACACAGCCGCTCGTTGCTCTGGTTGGCTGTAGCGCTGTCCTATTGCGTGCAGAGAATTTGAAAGACAGCCGTTTATCCGCCCCTCGGATTGAGTCCTGCCAATGGTGAGTTCCCAGACCAACATCTTGATGTGGGTTTGGCTTGCCAGGCTACGTCTCGGCAAGTATTCTCCCGATTCTGTCATGAGTGAACGTTTGAGAAAGAAATCATATGTTTAACAGTTTTTTTCGGTCTTAAAGTGACAGCAGCCTAATATTCCTACTGTTGTATGTGTCATTAATGCTAATAAAACAACAAAATACAGCTTTAACAAAGATGAAACCATATTTAATTTCTACAGGTTACAAATAGTGATATTTTTAGGGCCGGGACTCGATTAACAAAATTAATCTAATTAATTAGAGGCTTTGTAATTAATTAATCGAAATTAATCGCATTTTAATCGCATAAATATTTGACCTGAGAACAGTGAGAAGTAATTTTTTTTACATGGATTTTTAGTATATACCATTGAATAATGACTGAATACATAAGCTTAAGCAACAACATATTGTTTATTTTTGTTCAACCAAGTCCAGCAGACCAGTGCAGTTTTTGCCATTAAAGGGTTAGTTCACCCAAAAATGAAAATTAAGTCATTAATTACTCTCCCTCATGCTGTACTAACCCCGTAAGACCTTCGTTCATCTTCGGAACACAAATTAAGATATTTTTGATTAAATCTGAGAGCTGGATCACTCCTCCATAGGCTTCCTAAGGAATTGAAACTTGACGGCCCAGAAAGTCGTTGAAGAAAATGTTTAAATATTTCATGTGCCCACAGTGGCTCCACTATAAGTTTATCAAGCGACGAGAATACTTTTTGTGGGCTGTCATTGACGGGCTGTCATTGGTTGTTGCGTTATATCTTACCCGGATACAATAGTGCTATTTTCTGATTGGCTAACAACACCAGATGAACAACACGGAGACGCGCTTGATTCCTGCCGGTTCCACACACAGTGAGAGTGCGCGGCTAGAGTTGTGGGCGCTGCGGCATATTAAATATATTAGAAATAGTTTTTCAGCGTGAGAAATACAATGTGTGGCGGGAGAGCGTGACAAAAGACCGAAATGAGTGACTGTCACGCTCAATGCGTGACACTTGAGAGCCCTGCATAACATCTTCCCTAACACATATCAAGCCTATTTAAAAACCTCGTTCAAAGCATAAACACTCATTCAAAGTACCTGGAAAAGGGAGATGTAAATAACTATATAACCATAAGTCCCCGCTTCCTCAGAGTGGGCTGACCGATAAATCTAACACATCAAGAGAGGCGGGACTTAAGGCATAACAGCCAATCATCAGCCGCTCACACTCAAAGCCGGTGTCATGTTTGAGAGGAGGCAGCCGCAGCGAGCGCACACACAGAGCGCCAGAGAAACGGAGGAGCGACGGTAGTAGCGTGTTTGTGCAAAACTGTGGAAAAAGTGCGGGTGTTGAACCCTCTCACCGGGAAAAATGTGGGTTGGGTATAAATACACTAGTCTCCTAATTGAGCGCTCCCTACTAAATTCTACACCCCTGGTTGGGACTGCTCCATCTTTCAGTATTAGGCGATCTGCAAATCCGGTGTCGAACTGAGCCTTGTTTATAAAACTATTACCGTCGAAATGAAGGGAACAAACAAGAACACTTGCACAACTCCGTTGCTGCTCTGGAAAAACAAAATCCATCCACAGGTCCCTTAACGCTGGGTTCTTTGGAAATTTGTGCAGTGTTGTCTTGCCCTGGCAAACAAAAACACACTTTTTTTGTGCCATTTTTTGATTGCAGCGCAGCCGAGCCCAGCGCTCTGACGGGCATAGGCTACTCTCGCACGCACTAGGCTACAGCTGCGCGCGCCGCCCTTCCGGGACAAGTGCCCTTAAGACCCGTATAAGGAAATTCCGACCTCTCTGGCGTAAACACGCCCATATTCGAAAAAAACTTTCCGAAACTTGTGACAAACCGGAAGGAGTATTTTTGGAACAGAATTACTACATCAAACTTACAACTTCATTTTTGAAACTTTGTCCATGTTTAGCATGGGAACCCAACTCTTTAACAGTGTAAAAAACTCACTATGCATGAAACAGCATTTCACCCCCCCTTTAAGTAATAAATTAAAAGCAAAGTTACACTTAACACTTAACCCCGCCCCCCTCACTTTGACTGTGTATAGTGTGTTTTATTAATGATTGGATGCTCCTGTGTCTTGCAGGCCTTGCTCTAGTGCTGTCGGATATCCCACTATCCACGTGCAAAACCCCAGTCATGCTGACATCAGCGATGAAGACAGAAACTCAGTCACAGAGTATTACAGCGGAGACGAGCTTCACGAGGATGACTTCATGCTGGCTAGAGACAGGTATCGCTGAAAAACTCTTCAGAATGTGTATATCAATAATAGCAAAATATCTTTATCTTCTCTTTGATTCTCTTGCCAGGTCGTACAAAGACTTCCAGGACACTTTGAGTGACTGTGCTGCGGTTCGACAACTGGATGTGTGTGAATGTGTGTGTGACGATGATGAGCAGCTCATATCCCAGCAGTCTCAGAGGTCATCAAAACGACAATGTGAGATATTAGAAGAAAATGAATAATACTCTTTTAATAGTGTCGCACTGAGTGGCTTTCAAACTGCTTTTAACCGAGAGCTAGCATTAGTTAGGGAGTAAACATGAGGCTGAATTGCTCCAAGCTGTTAAGATCAACAGAAATGCGGTTATATTAATATTTTATGGTACAGGGCCATTCACTATCTTGCTTTTAATCTTCTGTTGTTCTTAACTCCTCCTAACATAGAGAGGAAATATGAGAAAACAGTGCAGCACTGGACAAACGAGGAAGATTAACTGGGCTTTTAACCCTTTGTTTGGTCATTGTTAGAATTGTTTACTTGATCAGAATATTACGAAACTTGGTAAAGGTTTTGGCGCTTGCTATATGAACAACACACACACACACCACACACACACACACACACACCACACCACACACACACACACACACACACACACACACACACACACACACACAACATATTAAGTTCCATATAATCTTCTAAAAATACAAAATATGAAATAAAAACATTATTGAACTAAAAAGTACATTCATTTCATTGTAAAAAATAAAAAAAGGTAATTTTTGACCGCCATGCAAAAAAAAATGCTTGCAAGCAGCACCTTAAGAACACACTTAAAGGAGAAATTGATAATTATAAGAAACAAATGTTGATTGTTTTTTATTGTGATGCAGTGACATAGTTTCACGAAATGGTCCCTTTTTTAAAAACCCACATTTTGTTTTTGAAGCTACTTTACAAAACAATTACATTAAATTTACAGTAAAAATTGCCAACTGTGATTGCCAGAAATTCCCTTTAAAAAAATACTGTCACAATGGGTCTAATTTAAGAAGCATGCGTACAAATGTTTTCATGAATAAATCATGATTTACCAATAACTAGGAGTAACTAGGAATGTTTAGGAATAACTGAAACCACAAGTATGCCAGAATAGTCTGTGTGGCCTTACACTCGTGTTCAGATGAAACTGTATACATACTATAAGAAAGTTTTGAACAATGTTCAGTTTAGACTTCAGGGCAAAGACTTCTCACAACAGCTGCAATCTTTCTTATTTTATTGAACATTCATTCATTGTAATAAATACACATATATTGATATTGATGTTTGTGCATTCTTTCATACAGCCTCTCACAAGACCGCTTTTAATTTCGAGTGTCTGCGCAAACAGGACAGTCAAGATGAGATTCCCCTGCATCCCACAGGTCTACCGCCACAGCATCAGGTGATCATCGCACAACCAGACATGACATTACTGCTGTCAAATATCATAGCATATATCATAGCATAACATATATCTCATAACATAGCATATATCATATCATAGCATAGCATAGCACATACCATAACGTATCATAGCATATAATATATCAGAACATAGGATATATCATAGCATAGCACATACCATAACGTATCATAGCATTGCATATCATATATCTCATAACATAGCATATCATATATCATATGGCATTGCATATCATATATCATAGCATATAATAGCATACCATGACATATCATACGGATCGTCTCAAGCATCAGTTGCACCGCCCCACTATCACCAACATAATAGATTAAGAACAATGTGTCTGAAGGATGACAGGTGACATTACAGTTTTTACATTCGCTGAGACTCACAGTGAACACAACAGCCGTCTGTGTGAGGATCATTTATCATTGCTTTGGCACAAAATGCATTCAGTGATATTGTTCAAATCATATGAATTCTCACTCAATTTAGATGGTTTTCTCACTCAAACACAAACCTACAAACTCACATCTATGAATTTACACATTTACATACTTTGGTAACACTTTACAATAAGGTTCATTAGTTAACATGAACTAATAATTAACTGCACTTCTACAGCATTTATAAATCTTTGATTAATGTTAATTTCAACATTTACTAATACATTATTGAAATCAAAAGTTATATTTGTTAGCATTAGTTAATGCACCGTGAACTAACATGAACAAACAACGAACAGCTGTATTTTTATTAACTAATGTTAACAAAGATTAACAAATACAGTAACAAATGTATTGCTCATGGTAAGTTCATGTTAATTAATACATTAACTAATGAACCTTATTGTAAAGTTTTACCCATACTTTTCTTTCAAAACAGATGTGTGTAAAGTGTTGATATTGTAAGGTTGCTCTCAAGTGTCGCTCACCCAACATCTCACAGCAGCTTAATTATTTATTATTTATTAATTTAATCTTCTTTATCCTCGCGGTTCCACAGGTGAAGACGGCGACCGGACAAGAATCGAGTCGAGCGCGACTCTCTCCGACCCGCTCCATCCGCTCGTGGGTCACGCCCCCGGCCACGCCCCCTCCTACACGCCCCTGACCCAGGCCACGCCCAGCGCCAGCAGCACTCCCGGATTGGTTCACAGGGGCTTCTGGAATTCCCAGCACGGCTCTGATTGGTCCACGCGTCCCCCCACCCCCTCCCTCCTGAAGGTCCCCCCCCGTTTGAGTGGCCATCACCTGCAGCAGCGCAGCAGCGCTCACAGCCTGGTGGAAGCGGTGAGAGACCACATGACACGGGTGTTTGGTCCTGTTTGTCTTAAAGGAGTAGTTCACTTTAAAATAAAAATACCCCATGATTTACTCTCAAGCCATCCTAGGTGTGTATGACTTTCTTCATTCATTCATCCGTATGTTTGTTTGGC
Organism: Chrosomus eos; assembly: GCA_036326025.1. Taxonomy (NCBI): domain Eukaryota; kingdom Metazoa; phylum Chordata; class Actinopteri; order Cypriniformes; family Leuciscidae; genus Chrosomus; species Chrosomus eos. The sequence goes on along the minus strand of CM070836.1, from coordinate 2,542,940 downwards.
TGGAAGCTAGTTATTTTAATACAGTTTTAAATATGTATATTCTATATAATATGTGTGTAATTCTCATCGCTTTGCTTCAGAACGCCTTTATTAACCCCCCAGAGCCGTGTGAAGTTAGTTTATGAAACAGTTGGTTGCAATTCACTGCTATTATAAAGCTTGGAAGAGACAGAATATTTATATAACTCCTATTGTATTCGTCTGAAAGAAGAAAGTCATATACACCTAGGAGGATGGCTTGAGGGTAAGTAAATCAACTGAACGAAGGAACGATTTTACTTCTAGGAACTAATTTAGCTCCCACTTCAGAGTCGGTGAAAACCAGCTCTATAGGAACTATCCGTGATGTAGGTGTGCGCTGATTGGCCGAACGCACGCGAAACACCAGCACCCGCCATTTTTAAAAAGGCTGTGTAAACACAGATTATAGCCTATATATTTACTCCACAAACTAACTCTACGAACATGGAAAACAGTGATAGATGGACCTCTCAATCTTTACGCTGAAAAAATCCAACGCAACTTTGAGGAGACCAAGAGAAACATGATTATGTATTTCTGCACAGCAACACTGGATATAAAAGCAACACTATGTAACATTTTTTACCTTAAAATACTGTTTCCAAAATCGTATCAGTGGTTCATCAAGTCGTAACGGGGTGAAAGGCACGTCTGCATCGCCTGACGGGGTCTGTGTCGCTTTTACTGGCACTATGTAACTTCGAGTTTCGGGTAGTAACCCGACCACAAAAACAACTACAAAATTCGACTGCTTTACGTCAAGCGCTACAAGAGTCATTATTTCATCATCCTTTCATGTAATCATGTAACATACTCTACCTTGTCTGTGGACATCGTTCATTCTAAAGCCGGTGCTGGGTAAACAGCGAGTGTGCGTGCGACGGTAGGCTAGATTATTTACGACAGCGTTAATGGACAATTTCGTTTCCAACCAGTAGGGCGACCGAAGAGGAAAAGTTACATGGTGTTTGTGATGAGAACAGGTTCGTTTGTGTGTGGGTGATGGAAGGAAACACAGAATCGGCGTATGCTGGGACTTGTGCACTTTTATTTAGGAGGTTTTTCCCCTTTACGGCGCGTGGTCGCGCTCAAACAAGGTTAACTCAGATTATCAAAAAGGAAAAATAAACAGTAGACAATAATTCTCTTTCCGCTGGATACAGCTTCACTCAGTCCACTTTAAATACTCTTCCCGCTGAACACAGCTTCAATAGACACACTTTCAAATACTCTTCCCGCTGGATACAGCTTCTCACTCGGCGTGCACAAGCTCCCAGTCTCTCTCTCAAACCGTTGTCAGTACAGCCCGCTTATATGCGGTCTCCTCACGCCAATTACTGAAATCACAAACAGGTGTTATTCATTTGAACTTGACCCACTTACTCACCGCTCGGCTCCGCCCTTGCTCTCCCGCTACAGACTTCGCTGAACCACGCCTCCCTCGCCACATACCCCCACCGCCCGTCTCAGGCCGGGGAGCCGTCCGGCCTGCAGCCTCCCCCCCCCCCTCCCTCCGGGAGAGGAAGTCGGCCACAGTCATCTGTGCACCCGGCCTGTGGATCACCTTGAATTTAAAAGGCTGTAAAGCTAGATACCACCGGGTGATCCGCGCGTTGGTATCTTTCATGCGGTGGAGCCACTGGAGAGGAGCGTGGTCCGAACAGAGGGTGAACTCTCGCCCCAGGAGATAATAGCGGAGAGTGAGGACGGCCCATTTGATGGCAAGAGCTTCTTTCTCAATGGTGCTGTACATAGTCTCTCTCTTTGAGAGCTTACGGCTAATGTACAGCACCGGCCGTTCCTCACCCTCTATCTCCTGGGACAAGACGGCGCCCAGCCCCCTGTCCGACGCGTCAGTCTGCAGGGAAAAAGGGAGAGAAAAGTTAGGAGCCTGTAATAGCGGCCCGCCACACAGGGCAGCCTTTATCTGGGTGAAAGCCTGCTGACACTGCTCCGTCCACTGGACGGTATCTGGTGCCTCCTTTTTAGTTAGATCAGTCAGCGGGCTAGCGAGGTCCGAATAATTAGGTACAAACCTTCTGTAATATCCTGCTAGCCCCAGGAACTGTCTAACCCCCTTTTTGGTCTTAGGTCTTGGACAGGTCGCAACTGCTGCCGTCTTATCAATTTGGGGACGCACCTGCCCATGACCCAAGTGAAAGCCCAGATACCTGACTTCCACGCGCCCAATCGCACATTTCTTTGGGTTGGCCGTGAGCCCCGCCTCTCGCAGCGTCCTGAGGATAGCTCGCAAATGCTGCATATGCCGCTGCCAGTCATTACTATAGATGATAATATCATCCAAGTATGCTGCGGCATATGCAGCATGCGGCCGGAGGATTCTATCCATCAGGCGCTGAAAGGTGGCAGGTGCCCCGAACAAGCCGAAAGGAAGAGTAACGAATTGGTGTAATCCAAACGGCGTCGTGAAAGCGGTCTTTTCTTTAGTCATTGGAGATAAGGGGATCTGCCAATAACCCTTCGTTAAATCCAGTGTCGAATAAAATCGAGCCGTGCCGAGCCGATCAAGCAATTCGTCCACCCGTGGCATTGGATAAGCATCGAACTTCGATACGGCGTTCACCTTGCGATAATCCACGCAGAACCGAATTGAGCCGTCAGTTTTAGGTACTAAAACTATCGGGCTCGCCCAGTCACTGTTGGATTCCTCTATGACTCCCATATCCAGCATAGCCTCTAATTCATCCTGAACTACTTTCTTTTTATGCTCAGGTAATCTATATGGCCGGCTGCGCACTACCACACCCGGATCGGTCTCAACATGGTGCTGTATGAGGTCTGTTCGACCAGGAAGGGGCGAGAACACATCAGCAAATTCCGTTTGTAAATCTCGAATGTCAGCGATCTGGGACGGTGAGAGGTGGTCTCCACAAATGGCCAGAGTGGAGGATTGACTTTTTAAGTTCGCCTCCGGCCCGAGATCCTCCTCCCCACTCACTACCGTCGCCAGCATCGCTGACTCCGCCTCATTCCACTTTTTTAACAGGTTGAGGTGGTAAATCTGATGTGCTCCGCCCCTATCTGAACGAAGAATCTCATAGTTGAGATCCCCTATTCGCCGTGTGACCACAAACGGTCCTTGCCACTTGGCGAGTAATTTAGAGCTGGATGTTGGAAGCAATAGAAGCACTTTATCCCCCGGTGCAAATTTACGTAGTTTAGCCCCCCTGTTGTACAGCTGACTTTGTTTGTCCTGAGCCTGTAACAAATTCTCCATAGAGAGCCGCCCCAAAGTGTGGAGTTTTGTTCTCAGGTCCAGGACATATTGAATTTCATTTTTACTGTTCGAAGGTCCGTCCTCCCAAGCTTCCCTAAGCACGTCCAGCACCCCGCGGGGTTGGCGTCCGTAGAGAAGCTCGAAGGGGGAAAACCCCGTGGAGGCTTGGGGGACCTCGCGTACAGCGAACAAGAGGGGTTCTAACCACTTATCCCAATTTTTGGCGTCTTCCTGTACGAACTTACGAATCATGGATTTCAACGTGCGATTAAATCGTTCAACCAAGCCGTCTGTTTGTGGGTGATAGACGCTGGTCCGAACCGATTTAATGCCCAGTAATTCGTACAGCTCGCGAATTGTGCGTGACATAAACGCCGTGCCTTGATCGGTGAGAATCTCTTTCGGGATCCCCACCCGGGAGATTAATTGAAACAGTGCGCTCGCAACATTTTTAGCGGAAATGTTGCGAAGCGGCACGGCTTCGGGGTATCGCGTTGCATAATCCACCAGAACTAATGCAAAGCGATGCCCCCGTGCGGATCGTTCCAATGGCCCGATGAGGTCCATGCCAATTCTCTCGAAGGGGACCTCTATTAATGGAAGGGGGCACAAAGGTGCTTTTCGGTTGGCCGGCGGATTCACCAACTGACATTCACGACAAGAGGCACACCACCTGCGCACATTCTCGTGAATGCCCGGCCAGAAAAATCGGGTCATTAGGCGATTTAGTGTAGCTGCTTGCCCTAAATGCCCCGCCATTGGATTACAGTGAGCCGCCTGGAAAAGCATTTCCCGGCGGCTCTTTGGAACTAACAACTGAGTTGTATCTTGTTTTGTTTGGGCGTCCTGGGTCACCCGATACAACTTATCCTTTATCACGGCAAAATAAGGATATGAGAGCGGTTGGTCTGGGTGGACAGGCTGTCCGTCGATCACACGGACCTGTTCAGACGCGTTTTTAAGCGTTTCGTCTCGGGACTGTTCCAGAGAAAAATCATCATGGTCAGAAAAGATTTCCCTTTCTGACGCACTCCGTTCCTCTGATACAGTGCCCGAGGGTCCCGGTACAGCCTCTCCAACCTGAACCACCGCTCTTTTCTCCTGCCTCTTTTTTAACCCAGAAGCACCCGTACATAAGTGAGCCAATAACGTTTTGAACCCTGGCCAATTGGTCCCTAAAATTAGCGGGTGCTGGAGGTGCTGGTTAACTGCCACCTCCACACTATGCTTTTGTCCCCGAAATTGAATAATAACTGGCACTAAGGGGTATCCCACAACCTCCCCGTGTACACACCGAACCTTAACCACGCGGCTCTTATCCAGTGCCACTGGATGAATCAAGCTTTGATGGATGGAGGTCTGGTTACAACCTGAATCCACCAAAGCTCGATAGGTACCCCCCTTTAGACTTACTGGTACTTGGTACAACCCAGCTTGATCGGGGGCGACTTGTGGCGCGTCAGGGACCCTGATCACCGTTCCGACCTCCATCACCGGGCACCTATCCACAAAGTGCCCAGGGTCCCCGCAACGCCAGCAGGCCGGCCCAGGCCTCCCCGCCGCCCCAGTGGCGGGAAGTGGGTCAGGTGATTGGCGTGAGGAGAGCGCAGGGGTCGGGGCTGGCGGGCTGCCAACCGACGATGGGAATCCCCGGGGCGGCGCACGAGGTGCATGGACTGGTTCCGCTGCGGGGGTGGTCCTCCAGCGGGGCGCTGGGCGCGGTGGGAAGCCGCCTCGGGACCTGGGAGTGGGAACAGGGCGAGAGAGAGAGAGAGAAGAAGAGAGAGAGGGAGAGAGAGATGCCAGGAGGGGATCGCCGACTCCTGGGCACGCCACCAGCTGGTCCTCTGCCAATTGGATTGCTTGGTCCAGCGACGTCGGGCGGTGGCACTGGACCCACTGTGCAGTCTTCTTTGGCAGCCGGGCTATGAACTGCTCCAGTACCACCAACTCGATGACTCCATCGACGCCGCGGCCCTCGGCCACCAGCCATCTGCGGCACGCGTCCCGGAGCTGTTGTGCGAAGATGAAGGGCCGGCCGGATTCCCCGAACTCCATGGAGCGGAACTGTTGGCGACTCTGCTCCGGGGATCGGCCGACCCGCTGAAGAATGGCACGTTTCAGGTCTTCATAGACTAAGAGGTTGCTGACTGGCAACTGCTGGGCGGCGATCTGCGCTTCTCCCGAGAGCAGCGGGATCAGACGCATGGGCCAGTCAGCGGGCGGCCAGCCCCCGGCCTCAGCCGACCTCTCAAAGAGGTCCAGGAACGCCTCCGGGTCGTCCTGGGGACCCATCTTGTGGAGGGGAAGGGACGTGGCCGGGGCCGGCGATGTAGACGCCCGAGCCTCCCGGTCTATCCAGCTCCGGAACTGCTCGCGGTCCTCCTGCTGGGTCCGGAGGAGTGCCTCGAAACGGTGTTGTTGATGCTCCTCCATCTTCAGCAGAGCCTCTTGATGTTGTTGATGAAGGCCCGCAAGGGCGTGAATAATGTCCGCAAACGGCGATGCCAGAGGCGGTCTGGCGGCGGCCTCTCCTTCCATCCCGGGTTTCGGCACCAGTGTGATGAGAACAGGTTCGTTTGTGTGTGGGTGATGGAAGGAAACACAGAATCGGCGTATGCTGGGACTTGTGCACTTTTATTTAGGAGGTTTTTCCCCTTTACGGCGCGTGGTCGCGCTCAAACAAGGTTAACTCAGATTATCAAAAAGGAAAAATAAACAGTAGACAATAATTCTCTTTCCGCTGGATACAGCTTCACTCAGTCCACTTTAAATACTCTTCCCGCTGAACACAGCTTCAATAGACACACTTTCAAATACTCTTCCCGCTGGATACAGCTTCTCACTCGGCGTGCACAAGCTCCCAGTCTCTCTCTCAAACCGTTGTCAGTACAGCCCGCTTATATGCGGTCTCCTCACGCCAATTACTGAAATCACAAACAGGTGTTATTCATTTGAACTTGACCCACTTACTCACCGCTCGGCTCCGCCCTTGCTCTCCCGCTACAGACTTCGCTGAACCACGCCTCCCTCGCCACAGTGTTGTTTTAACCACATGGCATACGCTAATAACTTTTCATATACTGTCTACTTTCTATGTATAACAGTTCTATCTAATAACGTATTAGACAGGACTGTTAGACACGTCGTAAACTGATGAACACAGAGAATGCGAGTACTGTGAGTGCAGCACCGTCAAAATAAAAGTCACACAACAAGCGTGGCTTACGTCACTCAGAGTTCCTACTGGCGGTGCGAATGCAACCAGGAAAACTGAAACGTTTTTCTGAAACGTCAGAAAGTGCTTAAATCATCTTTACTGCTCATGCATAAAACATAATAAAGGCTCATTGAGATGACAGAGAGAGAACAGACATGATAAAGTCCTCATGATAATCTTCTGACATGATCATTTTTATTAGCAATGCATGTGGGTCGCACTCATGCGCCAATCTATGTCTGGCCTAAACAGCATTTGCAAGTACATTTTCTGTCATCTTTGCAGGAATATTATATGAAGATATTATGAAAATGACACCGCAGACACAACAATGCCCGGATGACCATAGATACTGTAACGATCACCAGCTAGAGTTCCCTTGAGAGCCACCTGAGGGCACTCCACATCAGACTATCATTATTCACACACAAACTACATTTCCCATAACTCACTGCCTGGACTCATCATCACTGATCACATTCACCTGTACCTCAGTATCACTGATTGTATTCACCTGTGTCTCGTCATCCTGCTAGTCTCAGTCTATTTATACCATGTTCATTCATTCACTCACTGCGAAGTCTTGTTTAAGTGTTACACTGCATTTCTGAGCAATCTCATGGTTTTCTTGTCTCTTGGTTTTGGATTTCTTGCCGTGTTCCCTGGATTACTCTCTTGCCTCTGGTCCCTGCCTGTTTAGTTTGTTTATCTGTTTTGGACTGCCTGTCTGTACACTGGATTACGCCTCTGGATTGCCCTCAAATAAAGCTGCATTTGGATCTCACCTCCAAGTCTTGGAGCAGTTCGTAACAGAAGACTTCGCCACTTCAGATCCAGCAGCACAGATCTCCCCTGATCTTCCCAGCATGAGCCGTGAGTTCGCTGGTCAGATTGCGGCCTTGGCCCTGGATAGCCTCGATTTATTCCAGTTTACCTGGGGGTTTATTCCTCTCGCTGCTTCCTGCTCTCTTGGAGACGAGGCAATTAAGCTGTGCTACCGGTTGGGGGCCAAGGAGGTCGACCCGAGGGAGCTCCCCGATATCTCCGGTCTGAACTGGAGAGAGGCACTCGCCCGATGTCTAGAGAGCTTCCTTCCGCAGTACGCCAGGTCATCACCTGATCTCCACGTCCAGCCAGAGCTTCACGTCAGCCACGTCCAGCCAGAGCTTCACGTCAGCTACGTCCAGCCAGAGCTTCACGTCAGCCACGTCCAGCCAGAGCTTCACGTCAGCCACGTCCAGCCAGAGCTTCACGTCAGCCACGTCCAGCCAGAGCTTCACGTCAGCCACGTCCAGCCAGAGCTTCACGTCAGCCACGTCCAGCCAGAGCTTCACGTCAGCCACGTCCAGCCAGAGCTTCACGTCAGCCACGTCCAGCCAGAGCTTCACGTCAGCCACGTCCAGCCAGAGCTTCACGTCAGCCACGTCCAGCCAGAGCTTCACCACGACATGCCTGAGCTTCACCACGACATGCCTGAGCTTCACCACGACATGCCTGAGCTTCACCACGACATGCCTGAGCTTCACCACGACATGCCTGAGCTTCACCAAGACATGCCTGAGCTTCACCACGACATGCCTGAGCTTCACATCAGGGCCTCCGAGCCAGAGACTGTCCACGTCACGTCTGCAGAGTCAGAGCTTCGCGTCAGTCCTGCCGATCCAGAGACTGAGATTCACGTCACTTCTGCCGATCCAGAGACTGAGCCTCACGTCACGTCCGCCTGTCCAGAGTCTCGTCCTGCCGAGCCTGAATCTGATCCTGAGTCTGAGCCTTCGGACAAGATGGCCGACTCCACGCCTTTGTCTTCGGACAAGTTTGACTCCACGCCTGTGTCTTCGGACAAGATGGCTGACTCCACGCCTGTGTCTTCGGACAAGATGGCCGACTCCACGCCTGTGTCTTCGGACAAGTTTGACTCCACGCCTGTGTCTTCGGACAAGATGGCTGACTCCACGCCTGTGTCTTTGGGCAAGATGCCCGACTCCACGCCTGTGTCTTTGGGCAAGATGCCCGACTCCACGCCTGTGTCTTTGGGCAAGATGCCCGACTCCACGCCTGTGTCTTTGGGCAAGATGCCCGACTCCACGCCTGTGTCTTCGGACAAGATGGCCACCGCATCCCCTGAGCCCGTTCATGTTCCTAGACCGTTGGTCCCGCCTGCACAGCCTGCTCCGCCCTGGCCGCCTGCACAGCCTGCTCCGCCCTGGCTGCCTGCTCAGCCTGCACCACCACGGTCGCCTCCACAGCCTGCTCCACCGCAGTCGCCTCCACAGCCTGCTCCGCCCTGGCTGCCTGCTCAGCCTGCACCACCGCAGTCGCCTCCACAGCCTGCTCCACCGCAGTCGCCTCCACAGCCTGCTCCACCGCAGTCTCCAGGTCCTCTTCCGCTCCACGGGCCTGGCCCTCCATCCCGCCCCCGGATCCGCCTCCATGCCACCACCCACCTGGACAGTTTTTGGAGCGTCTGGAAGCCGCTCATTGGGGGGGGCTATGTAACGATCACCAGCTAGAGATCCCTTGAGAGCCACCTGAGGGCACTCCACATCAGACTATCATTATTCACACACAAACTACATTTCCCATAACTCACTGCCTGGACTCATCATCACTGATCACATTCACCTGTACCTCATTATCACTGATTGTATTCACCTGTGTCTCGTCATCCTGCTAGTCTCAGTCTATTTATACCATGTTCATTCATTCACTCACTGCGAAGTCTTGTTTAAGTGTTACACTGCATTTCTGAGCAATCTCATGGTTTTCTTGTCTCTTGGTTTTGGATTTCTTGCCGTGTTCCCTGGATTACTCTCTTGCCTCTGGTCCCTGCCTGTTTAGTTTGTTTATCTGTTTTGGACTGCCTGTCTGTGTATGACCCTTGCCTGTACACTGGATTACGCCTCTGGATTGCCCTCAAATAAAGCTGCATTTGGATCTCACCTCCAAGTCTTGGAGCAGTTCGTAACAGATACAATATGCATCACATAACTAAACTTGTGCAATCGTTTTCAAATACCTTCATTAATTAAAATAACTGCAAATTTATCCACTTAGGAGTGCCTTAAAATAGCTCAGTTTTTGCAGGACAAAAACTACATTTCAGTGTGAACACAGAAGGCCAAAACATCTAGAAAATTGTGCATTTTCAAATATATCCCGCTTGGTGTTGACTGTTTTTTAGCAAGATTTTACTTAGAAATTCTGAATCTAACTACACTGACAAAAAACGATGGTTGAAATGATGCTTCTTATGTAAGAAATCACCGTTTTAGGACATGTAGGAGCAAATACATTAATGTACATCATATATATGAGTGTGTAAAACATTATATTATACTATATCATTCAGCTCTAGACTGGACTGCAAGTAAATCTTGCCTCCATTGTTGAATTTTGAATGGAAGGACTTTATGGACTTAAAGGATTAGTTCACTTTTTAAAAAACTTTTGCTGATAATTTACTCACCCCCATGTCATCCAAGATGTCCATGTCTTTCTTTCTTCAGTCGAAAAGAAATTTCGAAAGAAAAAGGTTTTTGATGAAAACATTCTAGGATTTTTCTCCATATAATGGACTTCATTGAGACCCAAACGGTTCAAGGTCCAAATGACAGTTTCAGTGCAGCTTCAAAGGACTTTAAAAGACAACAGACGATGAATAAGGGTCTTATCTAGCGAAACCATCGGTTATTTCTAAAATAAATAAATAAAAAACGAAGTTTTATGCCTTGCTCTGTTCTGTGATCCGCGGCCGTGAGTCTCCTGTTCAAACTCATTCATCAAAATGAACGAATCTTTTTTTCGAGTCATTTCGTTAATTTTGTTCGTTGAATGAATGAAATGACTCGAAAAAAGATTTGTTCATTTTGATGAACGAGTTCGAACAGGAGAACAGAGCAAGCCGAGCATTTGTGCTAATAAAACTTAAACTTTTTTATTTATTTTTGAAATGAGCGATGGTTTTGCTAGATAAGCCCCTTATTCATCGTCTGGTGTCGTTTAAAGCCCTTTGAAGCTGCACTGAAACTGTCATTTGGACCTTGGACGGTTTGGCTGCCAGTAAAGTCCATTATATGGAGAAAAATCCTAGAATGTTTTCATCAAAAACCTTAATTTCTTTAAAAAGAAAGAAAGACATGAACATCTTGGATGACATGGGGGTGAGTAAATTATCAGCAAAAGTTTTTTAAAAAAGTGAACTAATCCTTTAATGTCCATTTATAGGTATTATTTTGTCTGTTGCTTGTTTTGCTGATTGTGATTAGTTTTCTTATTTTTAATGTCATGATCCTGTGTACATCTTGGGCTTTTGTATGTAGTTAAAGGGATACTCCACTTTTTTTGGAAATAGGCTAATTTTACAACTCCCTCAGAGTTAAACAGTTGAGTTTTACCGTTTTCGAATCCATTCAGCCGATTTTCTGATATTTAGAAGAATATCAGTAACCAGACAGTTTCTGGTCCCATTGACTTCCATAGTATATATTTTTTCCTACTAAAAATGAGCCTATTTCCAAAAAAAGTGGAGTATCCCTTTAAGATAAGTGATATTATAAGTGACAAACTCTTATCATAACTTGACGCACTGACACGATAACCTTTTGTTGTAGGTGATGATATCTGGGGGATTGGGCAAATATGCGAAGGATCCTAAGTTTGTGACGGTGACAAAACACGAGATTGCCGATGCTTGTGAAATGACAATTGATGAGATGGAAAGTGCTGCTAGCAACTTACTGAGCGTCACGCTAGGCCACGGGCCGGAGGCAGAAGAGATGGGCTTGTGTCAGAGCAATGTTCGTGACTACAGCGATGAGGAGACGGACACGAGCAGCAAACGTGAGGAGGACCTCACCGACGAAATGTTCTACGTCTCAGTATTATAGTAAAGAACTCAAAATGAGCCCAACAAAGCTAAATCATGTAGAAAAAAAAGAATCAATGAGGTAACTGTGCCTTTAAATGGGAGTGTCTGTTGGCTTATGTGACCGATTGCTTCACGCTTATGCATTTGGATCTTTTCATTTAGTTAGCAAACCTTGTTTTAGGAAATTTCCGGCAAGATCCAAATGTGAAGACGTTACCGACCCAAGTGTTTTCCTCTGAATCTATGCACGGACTGGACAGTGGCTCTTCAACCGTTGAAGTCCACCTGGTCAAAGCCACTGAACTGACCCATTCAAGACACGTTCACCATTCGAGTCGAGAATTGTACTCACATACTGTATATGAAGCAATTACAATGGTAAAAGCTTCACATCAATACCTCCTGGTTGGATAACTGAACTTTATTCCAAGTCTTTCAAATTAAATTGTCATTATTATTGAATGTCTCCTTTTTCCCCACTTTCGCATATTCAAATGTGGTGCGTCAAGGTCAGTTGCGTTTGGTTCCATTGACGTCAAATCTTCTTTATAAGGAACACACGTTTAAGTTTGATCCTCTCACAAAGCTATCGGTTTACTTGGAATATAACGCACAAATTGTGTGAAAAAGGTGGGAAAATATTGTTTGGGTGAACATAAAGTGATCTTTAGGTTTTTAAACACTGCATGTATTTTTTACTAAATCTTCAGTGTTTAATTTGATGATTTATTTAAAAAAATCAAACATCAAAATAACAGTGTCTTTCACATTAGGTTCCAGAGGTCTGGACGCGGGTGCAATATTGCGCCCCATCCCTGAGAAAGCAGGTCCTTCCTAAAAAAAAATAGTATCATGACGTTGTGTGATAACTTTACCACTGTCTCTTGTGTGCTCCAAGACTGAAGGTAAAATGTTTATTTGCTTTTTTACTGTTAATGTCAGGAAATGTGCAGCTAAACCCTGGCAGATTTTAAAGAAAGGTCAGGTCTTGGTTTCTTTCATTTGAATGTACGCAGTCTTGTTCCTAAAATCTACATGTTGCGTATCTGGGCAAACTCCACGGATTCTGGTGTAATTGTCTTGTCTGAAACCTGGTTAAGTAAATCGGCTTCATATAAAGAAATCAATATAAGCAATTATAATGTTTTTAGGACTGACCCCCCTAATAGAGATGGGGGTGTAGCAATCTACATCAAAAACCAGTATCAAGTTAATGTATTGCTATCAATATCATTAGTTAAACGGTTTGAATTTTTAGCCTTGGAGCTCGAAATATCTAAATCACTCTGTATAACGGTTGTTACAGGACACCTTCAGCTTAATGCAACTCCTTTTGGATTTTAAGTTTAAGGAATTAGTAGCCTTCGGAGACCTAAATTGGTTACAACCAATATCTGATGATTTCAGAGCTAATTGTGAGTAACTAAATCTCTTTCAGATTGTTGACAGTCCCACACGGCCAAACTTTAAAAACCCGGAAAAATCAACGCTATTAGATGTAATTTTAACTAACGTTCCTCATGATTACTTAAAGGATTAGTTCACTTTTAAAAAACGACAGTTTCAGTGCAGCTTCAAAGGGCTTTAAACGACACCAGACGATGAAGAAGGGTCTTATCTAGCCAAACCATCAGTCATTAAAAAAAAAAAAAAAAAGTTTACATTTTATAAGCACAAATGCTCGCCTTGCTCTGTTCTGTGATGTGCAGAATGTCACGTGATACACAATTACGTTGAATAGGTCATGAATGAACGTCACGAACGCACATCACAGAAAAGAGCAATTTGTGCTTTTAAAACTTTCACTGTTTTATTTATTTTTGAAATGAGCGATGGTTTGGCTAGATAAGACCCTTATTCATCGTCTGGTGTCGTTTAAAGCCCTTTGAAGCTGCACTGAAACTGTCATTTGGACCTTGAACCGTTTGGGTCCCATTGAAGTCCATTATATGGAGAAAAATCCTGGAATGTTTTCGTCAAAAACCTTAATTTATTTTCGACTGAAGAAAGAAAGACATGGACATCTTGGATGACATGGGGGAGAGTAAATTATCAGCTAAAGTTTTTTTTAAAGTGAACTAATCCTTTAACTGCTTCCATATTTGCAAACGACATCAGTGACCACTGTGTCGTAGCAACAGTTAGAAATACTAAAATATCTCAAATCAAACCATGTATTATAATTAAGCGTAATAAGAAGCATTTCTCAGAACAAGAATTCCTTCATGATTTAGCTAAATTTGACTGGGGAAAAATGTATATCAGTGCAGATGTTGATAGTGCCTGGAAACTTTCATGAGGGGTGTGTCAATATAATTAATAAGTGTGCTCCACTAAAGAAATACAGAGTTAAAGGCCGAAACTATGGTTTTCTTCTGATTTAGCAAATATCCTACATCTCTGACTGGCTGATTTTCAGGCAACTGCGCAATGCATGTACTCTCAAAATTAGAAAAGCCCAAGTTAATCACTTTCTTTATCAAACCAGCCATAACCTGAAAATTTTGGAAAACTATCAAATTATTATCAGAAAACAGTAAAGGCCGGGAGCTTCCTTCAAGCATTGTGATAGACTCTCAAAAACTTCCTGATAAGAACAAAATACTTGAACATGTGTGTTCCCCTACAGTAGAGACTGTTGGCTTGGATCCCTCTAGTTAGTCTTTTAGTTTCAGTCCTATTACAGTTTCAGACGTAAATAAAGCCCCCAAACATTTGGACACAACAAAATCTGCAAGCCCTGATAAACTGGATCCTTATTTTTTAAAGTTAGCAGCTAATTTTACTGCTGTGCCTTTGACTAATATTTTTTAATCTGTGCTTGAACACAAATGCAATTCCTTCCATCTGGAAATCAGCTTTTGTGGTTCCTTGTTAAAAGGTGGTGACCCTTCTATCTTAAATAACTACAGATCGATCTCTAAGGCCCAGTCCCAAATGGCGCACTTCATGCAGACTTTCGGTCTCATGGACTTAAATTGCGCGTGCACGCCGAGTCTACGAGTCCGTAGGCCGTCCCATTTAGCATTTTAACTGAAGTGTGGTTACAACCACTTAGCATTTAGCATTTTAATTGAAGTGTGCTCAGCAGCGCCCGAGCTGTCTCACTCCTCCATAGGCTGCCAGGTAATCAATATCTGCCATCCCAGACATCGTTAAAATAGTCCAAGTGACTACAGTGGCTCAACCTTAAGTTTATCAAGCGACGAGAATACTTTGGGCAAAACCCCACCAAAAAGAACGACTTTTTTCAACTATTAATTTTCTTCTGTGTGGGCTTCTGAGTAAGTTCACGTAAAGTAACAGCGCGGCGCTTCTGGGTTGTACGTCAGAACGCAGGCTCACTATTGGCCGACGCTGGTCGTGTGTGATGCTGACCAATAGTGAGCCTGTGTTCTGACATACAACCCAGAAGCACTGCGCTGTTACCAAAGATGAACGAAAGTCTTACGGGTTTGGAACAACATGAGGGTGAATAATGACTGACAGAATTTTAATTTTTGGGTGAACTAACCCTTAAACATGCAAATCAAGGAAGTGTGCTGTTAATGTCCTTTAGTTATCATTGCACACTTTTTACTGGGGCAAGCCCAGGTGAAATACCAATGTGGCCCAGTAAAATATTGTCCTGAGAATCATTTTCCCTGATAACATTTCATCAGTCATGTCAGTCATGTGTTTTTTTCTTATCGGCTGTTCAGATTAACAAAAGTGATGTGAATTAATTAAAATCGTTCAATAATCTAATCGTTCAATATGCAATTATACCTTGTAGGAAATAAAACTTTCAAATGTCTTTCATTTGTTTGCGATGAAGCAGCTCTTTATTACTTTATTAGCTTTTTTTTTACTACTTTATTAGCCTTTGAACTGACCCATTTGATGACCCTTTTAATACCTACTGTTTTAATGGATCTGTAAGACAACATGGGAAACCTAGATTTCGGCTTAATAGGGTTACTTCCACTGTTTCAAAACCTGTACTGTTATTTTGTCAATAGAACACAAAAGTAGAAATTGAAGGATCTTAAAATGCTCTTTATATTTTTCACAATTACAGTCAGTGTATTGACCATTTCAGCACAAGTGCAGCCAGGAAGCATGCAAGCAGAGACATGTCAACTTAAGATTATTTAATAAGATGAGAGAGAACTCTTGTGAGGAACTATACACCTTATTTTGCAAAATGGAGATACGGTATTTTCTTTGAATGTGTGAGGCTTCAAATTCATTAGCTGCTACAGGGAAATAACTAGAAGAATAACAAAGTTCAGTAAATGGTAAAACTACTTGTACTAGAAACCTGTTTGTTTATGATTTATGATAATTAATTCAAATAATATTATTGTAAATGCTATATCAAGCAGCATAACATGCTGTTTTTGTACAGCTAAAATAACTGGAAGTGGACAACTCAACACATTAAAGTTACTAAAGGCAGAGCCATTCTTACATTAAAAATAATGTGGATGGATACTACTGTGGGGAAGTTGATCTAATGTAAAAGCACTGAAAAAAACATGCTAAAACAAAGCTATGATTTTTTTTTCTACTGATACTAATACTAATATAGCATGTTCTGCTCAGAAAGGCTCAATTGTGTATGAGGCATAATGACTGACAAAAATTATGAAGATAACCTTAGCCTTTTACCTTAGCCAGACCTAGGCTGCGTTTACACTTGGCATTAACATGCGATCACCGTGATCCGATCAAGCAGACTGAGATCGGATCATTAGCCAATCAGGACATAGCGCGGTTACATTTGTTCACATAAGTATCTGGATATCCGATCGGATTTCGGTTTCCTGCATAATATTTAAATTAGGTCTGTGACACGACACCAGATTAAGAGTAAAGATGATACAAATGTACCAATTGCTTTCACTCACTCACTCACTTTACTTTCCTGTGCATTCTCCAGTCTTAGATCAAATTAAGTTTTTTGAATGAAGGAATAGAGTTGATCATACAAAAATAACTGATCATGTTAAACAAGTCACATCATCGATCATCTGGGTTTAAGGTTATAGCGTGCAATGACTATATTTACAGAATGAATATAAGCAACTTTTGGTTTTCTTGGCTCAAAACTAGGAGGAATACATGAAATCCTGATCATGTAGTTATTTATAAGATAATTAGAATATTATTTTTCACAGCCCATAGGCTGTTATTCCCACAGTATTTTTGTGGATGTAGCCCAGTATACCTCTAGGGGGGTCCGGGGGCATGCCCCCCCGTAAGAAAATTTTGTACATTTTAAAGCTAAATGCATTAATCTGGTGCACTTTGAGTCATCCAAATCCACTGTTGAAAATAAATAATCCACCCGCCAATCGACGAACCTATGAATTCTCTGATTTAGATATATCTGCATCTAATTTTTTCTGCATCATATTGTCACTTCAACCCAAATCGGTTTATTGGAATAAACTACTTGGGTTCAATTCAACTCGACTTCAGTGGACTACATTACACATATTGTAGACATGATTCATGGGTCTTTTTTAAAATTATCTTTCTATATATTTTTTGTCTTCATTTTAAAATCTGAAAGTTCTTGTTTTAGGTTCTTATATGCCTATTATATAGGATACCTTGTTATATATATATATATAAGCTAAACAAGGTATCCTAGCAAGAACGTTAATACAACGTTTATATAAAGGGAGAATTGAACGTTCTTATAACCAAAAATTGTTAGCTGGGGAAGAGGAGAGATTCGCGATTGCACTGAACACGTTTTAAAGGGATAGTTCACTTTGAAATTAATTTTTGATATGTTTTAGCTTACCTCAAGGGCATTCAAGATGTAGGTCTCTTTGTGGCCACAGTATTTTCAATTTTGATATTTTTAGGTCAAACCGTTCTTGTCTATCAGTCATATAATGCAGGCAATAGGGGTCCACCTTAAAAAGCATACACAGAGAAGTCCAAATTAAATATGATTTAATGACTCATAAATGTAAGTACACATTGATGACCTAAGACACGAAACGAGTGGTTTTTGTGAGAAAACGAACAGTATTTATATAGTTTTTACCTCTTGTAAACACAGCCACGTCCAAGTGATCTGAGAGGTCGCGAGCGCTTCGGTCTTTTCCGGAAAGCACCGGAAGTGAAACCTTGCGCGTGTACGTCACTCATTGTTGACACAGAACAGAGATTGTAGGTAAGACTGCTAAAAAGGGTACTAATTTGTGCTTATTCGGGATGTTTAAACCGTCGTAAATGAAAACAATTACAAAAAAATAAAAAAATAAAACAATTGTATGAGTGACGTACACGCGCGAGGTTTCACTTTCGGTGCTTTCCGGAAAAAAACCGAAGCGCTCGCGATCTCAGATCACTTGGGCGTGGCTGTGTTTACAAGAGGTAAAAACTATATAAATACTGTTCGTTTTCTCACAAAAACCACTCGTTTCGTGTCTTAGGTCATCAATGTGTACTTACGTTTACGAGTCATTAAATCATGTTTAATTTGGACTTCTCTGTGTATGCTCTTTAAGGTGAACCCCTATTGCCTGCATTATATGACTGACAGACAAGAACGGTTTGACCTAAAAATATCAAAATTGAAAATACTGCGGCCACAAAGACACCTACATCTTGGATGCCCTTGAGGTAAGCTAAAACATATCAAAAATTAATTCCAAAGTGAACTATCCCTTTAAGTGCAGGCATATTCTCTGAGCAAGCCCAGGGAGAGAATTCCTACAAGAGAAGTGTATCTGAGAGCGCGCGCGGGAGATTCGCGCTCGGCACATCATATTCCGCGCGCGAGCAGAGAGATTCACGCTCGCGCATTATATTAATGTACTTTCGCGCTACAATAATGCGCTCTCGACATTTGATAGGGAAACCAATCAAATACGTGTGTCTCACGGCCAATGCGTGAGAGTTGGCAAATATTTTTGTCTTCCGCGGTGTCATTTTTGGGTGGGACAAATGCGACTGTCTCCAATATTGGGGGGGACACGTCCCCCCCGGTTCCTACGCCCCTGGTTGTAGGTTACAGTTTGACAAGAGTTTAGAGTGTGACAAAAGCACAGTGTTGTGTTTTATTGCGAGTGTACACAAATAAGTAAACACTTTGGAGTTAGAATGATGTCCTGTATGTTTCCACTGATCGCGCTCGCGTCTCTCTCTCTTTCCTTTGGGACGGCAAACCGCCTCTCGCGCTCAAGCCTCGACGGAAGAAGCGCGCGGGTAGATGTTCGCGCGGCTAGCTCTTTACTACACAAGAGAGCTACCCCGCCCTAAAAATAGACCATGCGCTGGCGGCTATCTCTCCCTTTGGACGGCAAACCGCCTTTCGTGCTCCCACGCCGAGCCTCGACGGAAGAAGCGCGCGGCGCGGGTGTTGAAGGTGTGTCTCCTCTAAAAGTGTCCGCCGTTCGGGTGAAACAGTATGCAATTTTTATTTACCCGCCACGGTGGCCGGTAGGTGAAGCGAGTTTACCCGCCACAACACAAAATCACCCGCATTTGGCTGGTGGCGGGTGCTAATTTCCATCCCTGTAAGCGCTGACGTGGAAACCAGGAGAAACATTGTGCCGTGAATGAACTAGTTATAGGCTTTAAGTACACAGATCAGCAACATTCACCATGGATTAACTGTAGATTAACTGTAACCATGGATTAACTGTACACTAACTGTAGCCATGAAAGTTTGCCTGGAATAGTGAAATGCTTTCAAGTACTTAACACATCTTTTCCAGCACTTCAAAACTCAAATATTATATATATAAATATATTTAAATGTGATGACCAAAACATTATTTGTTCATCCTTCAAAGATTGCCCCCATTTTTAAACCTGAAAGTTTCAAGATGTAAGAAAACTCAAACTTATTTAAAAATATTTTTTCTTTAAACAAATAGGAAATTTCTCTGGCATTTCTTTCTTTTTACTGTATTGAAAACATACCGAACCGTGACACCACTGCATCGTATCGAACTGAACCGTGAATTTTGTGAACCGTTACACCCCTAATGTATATTCTCACATTTTATTTTTTTATACACTTATTTTTTTATTTGTTTACTTGCCTGCCGGGTATTTTAAAGTTGAGATGCTATTTGTTTTTATATTAGACTTTTTTTTCATATATTTACTGTTGCACTAAAGTCCAAAAGTGAAGAATTTATGTTATTTATTACTTGATTACTTGAAGCTACCTCACAGAAGTGCTCTGTTTGTTAACAGAGTTTTTGAATGTTAAAATAAGGTGAATTAAATAACAAATAAGGAACATCCTAGATCTGTTTTTTGCTCTTCTTTATTCTTTTTTTTTTTTAATGTAGCCTATAGAAGTATCGGATCGGGACTCGGTATCGGTAGATACTCAAAATCAAATGACTCGGACTCGAGGGCAAAAAAACCTGATCGGGACATCCCTACTACATATGGTTTGCCCAAGACGGTACAAACCGATCAGGGAACTAATTTCCTTTCTAAGGTGTTCAAACAAACTCTCAGCTCATTGGGAATCGCTCACTCAGTGTCTAGCGCCTATCACCCCGAGTCACAGGGAGCTTTGGAGCGCTGGCACCAAACGTTGAAATCCATGGTCAAGAAATATTGCCATGAGACATGTAAAGACTGGGATGAAGGGGTGCCTTTTGTACTTTTTGCTGTCCGTGACACAAAGCAAGAGTCCTTAGGTTTTAGCCCAGCAGAGCTTGTGTTTGGCCATAACGTGCGTGGCCCGTTAAAGATGCTGAGAGAAAAGATGGTGTATGAGTCTTCCAAAACTAACGTGTTGGACTTTGTTTCCCAGTGCAGGGAGCGGTTACATCGTGCTGTGGAGCTGGCGAGGGAATCACTTTCTGCCACACAGACCCGTATGAAGTGGCGGTTTGATAAAAGGGCAGTGGAACGGGGGTTCAATGCAGGTGACAAGGTGTTGGTCTTGCTGCCGGCCCCTGGGTCTGCCCTCACTGCCAAATTCTCAGGGCCATATGATGTGGAACGAAAGCTTTCAGAGACAGATTATGTCATCCGTACACCTGACCGTAGACGGAAGACACGCCTATGTCATGTAAACATGTTGAAGGTTTTTCATTCCAGAGATGGCGATCCGGTGGAACCGGTGCAGACTCCAGCAGTGGCAGTAGTTACATCTTTCGTTAGTGATTGGTCTGAGGTTGATCTAGCCATACCATGTGAAGATCACATGTGTGGTAGGCTGGTTAACTCTGACTTTATGGCTACTTTAGAGCTACTATGGCTAGAGCTGATCAGCGGCAATTAGTGAGGCGTATAAGTTGAGCCAGTGAAGTGCTCTCGATCTCTCACGTTGTTCCTTGATGGCTCGCGTCAAGACTGTGTGGACAACATGACATCATGACTTTTGCGTAAACATACACGCCACTTTCAAGTCAAGTGGCTTGTTATTTATACGCATTTTCAGCTATCCGCGTGTATGCGTGTATATCTACGCCGTTATGTCCGAGTGATTCCGCGTGTATGTACACGCTGTTAAAAATCCGAGCGAAATAAAGCCAAATTTTGATATACATCTGAGGGAGCGATATTTTTCTTCCTAGGATGGTAGGGAAAGACTCATAAATGGTATTAACCAGTGACGGGTAGGTTTAGGGACGGGGTTGGGGTAGGTCATATATTTATATATACAGTAATGTAACGTTAAGTCAACGGCGTTCATAAACACGCTGAAAAGCGATTTTGCGTGTTGATAGCATGCCAAAAATGGAAATACGACTTGGCGTGTCATACATACGCAGTTTCTTGAGATCAGTCTGGTGTGGACTACTTTGTGATTTATGGTGTGGATCGCGGCGGGACGTGTGGATCTTGACTTCTCCCCGCGCTGGGCGTCTGGTGACTTTGTGAAGGCAGCCGTCGGACCTGTGTGTGTGCCCGACCAGCTGGAAGTCGGCGTGGTGAGCGGTGGGAAAACCTCTGTGTGTGCTTCCTTAACGTGATGGGAGTAGGGTTGTAACGGTATGAGATTTTCACGGTATGATAATCGTCTCAGAAAATATCACGGTTTCACGGTTTCACGGTATACGATATTAAACTATCATTATTGTTATAATCATCATCAGCTACAATGACCCTTAAATGAATAAAAACAGATATGGTTTTTGGTTGAACATGGTTTATTGTAATACACACATAATAAACCAACAACATGGATTTAAATAGGAAATTTAAATAACTTGGATGGGGCAAACTAATTCAAAATTTTAAAATACTGAAACATGTCTAATAAATTGTATTAAAAAACATTTTTAATTTATTAATCATTATTTAAGAACAAGAGTCTTTATGAAATGTATATTTATTTCCTCAGAAATTCTGGGTTGTCTGATATAACTGGTCTGGATTCTGTGTGATTGAATGCAAAATGTATTTTTGAAAATGCAATCAGATAAAATGTAACAACTTTTGTTTGTCTACACGAGAGGTTTACTAAATTAAAACATGGACAAAAAACTATACACAATAGTAATATATTTTAGTCATTATTTCTTCAGGCTAAACCAAACTTTTTTACAGGTTGTACTGAACACTATGAGTTTCAGTCAGTGTTTTTGATGATTATTCTTTTAAAAAACAATTCTAAAATGCTCAATAAGTGTTATCTGTCTGGATATGTTCATGTGTTTGTGTTCACGTCTTCACATAGTGGGTGGGACAGCAGATGCTTTAAAAACCACGAGCACCATCCGTACTTGAGTGTGTACTAGATCTACTTGACGAAACGGCGCTGCTCATTCATACAGAGACGCGCTGAATATAGAAGAATTAATGGGTCGCACACCAGTCTTTTTGCGCTGTATTCACAGACACGCACATCGCGATTTGATTTACTGCACAGCTATATTTTGATTTATTCATCTATCTATCAAATCGCACATTTTACGTGGCATCTGTATTGTAACGCAAAAAGACTGGTGTTCGTCTTTTTGACAGACCGGGATTCCCCTCAGCATGACAGAAATAATATGGCCTTAAGTTGTAAAAGTTATGAATTAGGCTACCTTTATCTTCACGGAGGGGTGTTCCCGAATGTGGGAGAACATGTTCGACGTGTTTCCTCCTCAGGAGCGTGGTACCGGGTTATAGCTCCAAAGTCCAAAGTCCGTCACCGTTCGCGGAGCTTCAGCCACGGAGCTCAAGTCAAAAGTCAGTTTTTTTTCGGCGGGAGATAGAGATTCGCAGCCTCTGTCTCGGACATTTTCAGCGCTGTACAGGTATGGGTGGAGTCTAAGCAGTCAAGCTGAAATAAGTTGCATGCGGCAGTGCGGGTGAATTAAACGGGTGGTTTAAATTTTTTATTATTTTTTTTTTTAAACCGCGGATAAGCAAATGTGCACGATATGATAATCGTACATGTCAATATCGCGATAAACCGCCATACCGGTATACCGTTACAACCCTAGATGGGAGCCGTGGAGATTGTGTATTGTGTCACATATTTTCTGCTGAAATGTTTGGTGTTTATTAATTTACTTAACCCTTGTGCATCCTTATGGACATTTTTGTCCTTTTCAGTTTTGTTTTTTTGATAACTTTGGCTGTGTTAATGCTAACTGCATAAAATTTGCCACAGGTGTGTATTTTTATTGGAATTTTAATATTTCACCTTCATTTACTTTAAAAAATTTATTTTGCACTAGGTAAAAAAAATACACCCACTTAGCGCCTTTTGGACAAAAATGTCCCCATTGAAACCCATTAAAACTGCGATTTTTAATCCCAGTGCCATTCAACTATAAAATGATGCAATCTTTCTTAACAGGCTTTCATTCTGTTGGCAAGGCTTCAAAATTTTAATTTTTACTATTTTTTATCAGATGGTGCCATTTTTTCAGGTTTGGCATATAAAGCAAATTATCACTTTATTGTTGTTTTCTGCTGTTTTCGGCTTATGCATACTATAGAGCCAATTAGATAAATTATGAAGCTATAATTGTGTGGGTGTGTTGGTATGGTTGTCAGAGTGTGGTTAGTATGTGTGTACTGAAATTTTTAGGGTGTGTGTGTGTGAACATTTTGAAAGAAAGAAATTATATTGTACTGGAAAACACAAATCCCACCCCATGTAAATGAGTCATACCCTTGGCAGAGTCACAGACCCTGCATGTGAAAACTGAAAAGGTCAAAAAGTTACTGAAGTTACTTTTTTTCATTTAAACACATTTCTTATTACTTGCTTGCACTTTGTTTTTGTTTTTATTCAAAGGTAAAAGGTGAGCTTGATTTTGATGTAGAAGTTTAGAGGCCCCACAACACCTTGCATAAATCAAAAGTGATTATTTTTTATGTTTTCACCTCGAGAAAATGGTGATTGTTTTGTCTGGTAGATTTTTGTTGACACAAGTGCTCTCACAGCCAAACCTATAAAAATGTGATGCTTGAGGGCCTTGTCATTTCATTGTTTGCAAGATGAGACGTTTCACAGCAAGGGAAGCTCTGGATCTAGTGAACACATGTGAAAGTGAGGATGAAGAGTTGACTTCAGTTCTTGTTCAAAGTGATCTTGTACTTTTGCTTTATTTATAGAGCAAAATAAGGTATATTCTATCAAAAAAGTAAAAACTTTGGAGGATAATAGGAGTAATAAATCAATGATTTGACTTGGGCCTGAGTGACTTGGGCCTGAGTGGTATTTTTTTTTATCTGATACTGCATAAAAATATGAATGCATCAAAATTAATGTTGTTGTTAACCAGTGATATATCCAAGGCTGTAATATTTAAAGAAAAACCTGCTTAGCATTTAGTATATGGAATATTTGTATTATTATTATAATTTTTTATAAAAACAAAAGTGGCATTATGTAAAGAAACCAGCGTTTAAAGGGTTAAAATTCTGAAAATTAATGACTGTTTGGTAATTATGATTAGAGCTGATGCTAGTAAAAAATCTAAGTCAGTGAAAGTGGAAAAAAAATATGAATCTATAATATTTTTATGACACTTTTTTGACATGGACATTTTTGTCCTTTATGGACCTGAGTGGTATTTTTTTTTTATTTATCTGAGACTGCATAAGAAATATTAATGCATCAAAATTAATATTATTGTTAATCATTGACATATCCAAGGCTGTAATATTTAAAGAAAAAAAATTCTGCTTAGAATTTAGTATATAGAAAATTATTATTATTATTAAATTTTTTATAAACATCAACAGTGGCATTATGTAAAGAAACCGGCATTTAAAGGGTTAAAATTCTGAAAATAAATGAATGTTTGGTAATTATGATTAGAACTGATGCTAGTAAAAAATCTAAGTCAGTGAAAGTGGAAAAAAAGATTAATCTATAATATTTTTGACACTTTTTTGACATGGACATTTTTGTCCTTTATGGGCCTGAGTGGTAGTTTTTTTATTTATCTGATACTGCATAAAAAATATGATTGCATCAAAATTAATATTATTGTTAATCATTGACATATCCAAGGCTGTAATATTTAAAGAAAAAAAATTCTGCTTAGAATTTAGTATATAGAAAATTATTATTATTATTAAATTTTTTATAAACATCAACAGTGGCATTATGTAAAGAAACCGGCATTTAAAGGGTTAAAATTCTGAAAATAAATGAATGTTTGGTAATTATGATTAGAACTGATGCTAGTAAAAAATCTAAGTCAGTGAAAGTGGAAAAAAATATTAATCTATCATATTTTTATGACACTTTTTTGACATGGACATTTTTGTCCTTTATGTACCTAAGTGGTAGCTTTTTTTTAAATCTGATACTGCATAAAAAATATTAATGCATCAAAATTAATATTATTGTTAATCATTGACATATCCAAGGCTGTAATATTTAAAGAAAAAAAATTCTGCTTAGAATTTAGTATATAGAAAATTATTATTATTATTAAATTTTTTATAAACATCAACAGTGGCATTATGTAAAGAAACCGGCATTTAAAGGGTTAAAATTCTGAAAATAAATGAATGTTTGGTAATTATGATTAGAACTGATGCTAGTAAAAAATCTAAGTCAGTGAAAGTGGAAAAAAATATTAATCTATCATATTTTTATGACACTTTTTTGACATGGACATTTTTGTCCTTTATGTACCTAAGTGGTAGCTTTTTTTTTTAAATCTGATACTGCATAAAAAATATTAATGCATCAAAATTAATATTGTTCTTAATCATTGACATATCCAAGGCTGTAATAATCAAAGAAAAAAAAATCTGCTTGGAATTTAGTAAATTGAAAATAATTACTATTTTTCTTTTTTTCATAAAAAAACAACAGTGGCATTATGTAAACAAACCAGCATTTTAAGGATTAAAATTCTGAAAATTAATGAATGTTTGGTCATTATGATTAGAGCTGATGCTGGTTAAAAAAATGATGCCAGTGAAAGTGGAAAAAAATATAAATCTATAATATTTTTATGACAGTTTTTGGACACGGACATTTTTGTCCTCTATGTAGCTATGTGTAACTTTTTTAAATTGATGCACAAGGGTTAACTTTACATAATATACCTCCTATCATCTTGGATGAAAAAAGAGTTCTCTTAAAATAAATACATTAGCTTGATGCATGTTTTGAGTCATCCTCGGTTTATTCTTTCACCTGGAGTATATTTATGTTGTTAGTCCCTCACTCCTAGAAATATAGGGGACGTAACAGTGTGTGTGTGTGTGTGTGTGTGTGTGTGTGTGTGTGTGCGCGCCAATGTCACTACAAAACAGCCAATGACTCGTTTCAAAAACAATTCATTTCATAGACTCAGAGTCGACTCTCACTTTTGAAAAACAATAACTTTATATACAATATTGAACATTTTTGTTCTATGTTAGCAGAGAAAATAGTTCCAATCCAAACAAAGATCACAGCAGAAACACAGCGCGTCTCACAGCAACACTCACAATCGTGTTTTCAGCGTTGATTGATTCAGCGTTTTGAACGAATCGGTTAAGTCAAAGATTCAATGACCCTTTCGCAATGCAACTGCCTCATTCTTGATAAATCAGCCGTTTGAACGAATCCTTTGAATGAATGACTCAAAGACTCGCTTAATAAGACCGCCTATCACATGCATTTCCGCTCTCATTATCGACAAACCAATCCCATTTTTTTTTTTACAAATCTGACCAAACTCATTTTTATTTTTATTCAGCAGTTATGTATAATCAATAACTTTTAATATTTTTTTATTTTTTCATTTATTTCAGGCAATGGCACAGAAAGTATAAGGCAGACAAAATATTGTTAGGTCATATAGTCATATAGCAAAATAGAAACAACAAAACAAAAAAGAAAAAACAAAGACAGAACATACAATTTTTTTTTTTTTTTAACTGACAATCGAATTAATAATAATTACTAACTAATATACACTTATAACTATTATAATATTGATAAATAATAATATTTGTATAAATAAAATTGATTAAACACGGTTCATTCAGGGCGGGACAGCCGTCCATGGCACCGAATGCAGAATGCAGAAAAATTTAAACAAAGAAGGTGTAATGGTTGGGATAAACCAGGAGGGCATCAATCTGCTGCGTCATCACTTTGTGAATTTCTGAACTGAGAAAGGAACAGGGACAGAAAGTGTGAAATAGATTAAAAAAAATAAAAGAAATTGATGTAGATCAGGACAGTGAGTGACTGAACTGAATAAAATGTTATTTTGTATGAATGAATGAAATATGTGTAATGAATGAAAATTACTGAATTTTAGGCACATGGCACAACCCAGTCTTTTTAAAGCTCAGTTCCTAACAACAAAGAGGAAAAAGATTAAGATTACATGATTCTCTTAAAAGTAATATTCAAGCACTAATGAAAGCATTAAGACAGCAAGGATCTCAGTACACAGTTGCAAGAAGACTAAAGGGGGTCGCACACCGGACGAGAAGCTATGACAACTCGAGGTATCGCACACCGGACGCGCACTTTGTCAGTTTATGGCCAGCAATATTGTTATGTTTAAGGACATTATGGAATTAGGATCATGTCTGTACTATGTTATGATTGTAATGTACAATTAAATGCAATCGTTGCTTAGTCTGCAGACTGAATTCACTTTACCTCAGAGCGTCCGATAACTGAATGAATTGAGAATATCACCTGAAAATCCGATAACCTCAGCAATTTTCATTCAACCAGCTGATTTCTGTAAATGAATGTAAAACTAAATGTATATGCAGCACAGGGCGAAGTCAGTATATACATTAAAGACATGGCGCTGCGCTTCTCGTCCGGTGTGCGAGAGCATTTTAAAGTTCAATGGAGCTTAAAAGAACCTAGGAGGGTTTCAACTTCCTCAGTTAATGGATGTTACCAAGAACTAATAATGTACTTGGTGTGAAGAACCTTAGGACATTTAATTAGCTTTTACAGGGTTTATGCAGGAATCATAGAGATGAATTTACTACCTTTTACTACCTTTTTTACTACCTCCACAATATTTTTTACTACCAACACGACATCAAGCAGCAGGCCTTTTTTGGGGGGTGTGGGGAGGGTATGCAAAGCACCACTTACTACTTACTATAAGGTATGGTGTGACACTGTCACACACATCCTACATATTAGGTACACTAATGTTCAATTGTGATCATTACAAAAAAAAAACATAATTGACAATGGCAATATTAGTGTCGAGTTGAGTTTCAGTTGTCCTCATCTTAACCCTAGCCCTTGAGTTATCCTAACCATAATGTTAGCCCTTAGCCCTAATAAGGTGAATAATAACCTTGGCACTTCTTAATGACACTTAACGACAATAAACATTAATAAAGATTAATAATAAAGTGTGTCACATCATACACATTTACCCACAAACACACATTTTCACACACGCAGACATAAGCAGTGAAATTACTATCCCAAAACAGCAATTTATTTCATCACATCTTTAAATGTGCTTCAACTATGGCACTGGTTTGCTGCTGAGGTGGTGCGACGACAACTGACCTTAAGTTGGCATGATTTGCCGCGATCTGTGTAGTGCTGCTAGCATCGCAAAACAACGAAAAAGGGACCTGCTCCCCCCTCACACGAACCCGTTAAATATTTTCGATTAGGGATGCACCGATACCACTTTTTGCAGAACGAGACCGATACCAATACTTTCATTGGTAGCCTACTCGTCGATATCGATACCGGAACGGATCCCTGAATTTTCACTGCATTTGTAATTTTAAAATCTATTAGTAGATAAACCAAAAGAATATAAATCATATTAGTTGGCTTAATTTGTTCATTAAATATATATTCAGATATTTTCATGCTTAATTAATCCTGCTAAAAAGCATGCTTCTGTTTCTGTCACTGTTCATTCTATTGCTCTATCATATTTTATCTTCATTGAATAGCACAGCACATGTTTAGAGCTGCTCCAGCAGGGTCAGTGCTGAGGATCAGGCCAGTGGTTCAAATGTTTAGACACCAGTAAAATACCAATTATTTAATCCAATTTTGATACTACAACAAAAACTACCAGCCCAATTAATGTGAATTTAAAACATTATTAAAAGCAGTCAGTAACAAAATAAGAACAAATAATCGAATTACAAATAGGACATATAAATACAATAGATCAAAGAAAAGCTGCAAATGAAATAAACTGTTTTCAGAGTTTTTCAGGTAGATTGGTAAATACATTTGAGTAATCAAATGTGAAAAAATTGCATATTCATTACTGTATAGCTAAATAAAATAGATGGATATTTTTGTAAAGTTTAAAAGGGTAGACTATTTAGTCAAGAGCAGTGAGTAATTTATTTGTCCTTTGTTTGATTAACATTAAAACACAGTAGCAGGTTTATTAAATTGCTGCCCCTTTAAGACAGAAGGCACGGGCCCCATTTGAACATGGCTACGTTCACTTGAGATATAACTGACTTTTGTTTACTAGGATACTCGTTAAGACGGGCGTTTTTACATAATTTTGTGACGTGAAAGACAATTTAATTCAGTATTCGCGCGCTGAGGCGCTGGTTTGCGGGGCACGCGCTTTGGATGTTTGCGTTCATGGAACTTCTTGATATGCACACGTCCAGTAATAATGTAGGGAACCACTCGTTATACATAAACCAGGTAACAGGTCATGTTTTACTTTACTTACATATACGATTCAGTTTTAATCCAAATAACACGTGCTGAGTGAACGATCAGGAGCATTCAACAGAAGTGCGCCCGCGCGCTCTCTCTCTCTTCAGTTAACGATAATAATAAGCTAGATGACTCGTCTTAATTTTCTTTGCCATTGACATCCGATTGAACTATAAACTTACCACTGATGTCTGTTTGAAGGGATGTGCTCGACCAGCTCGTGCATCTGTGCCGCTGCGCGCTCAATCCACTGCACGTTTCCAGTGCTCGCGCACCACAGCTAAGTTGTGTTACTATTGCGTTTAATATTCCACTAATAAGACATATTTAATTATCTCGTATATTGTCAATACTGATTGAAAACCACATAGACCCAGTTAGATGGGGCTTCTAAAATTTACTACCTCGTCAGATGACGTTTACTACTTTTTACTACTTTTTACTGGCCTTAATTTGGCATAATTTAATTTACTACCTTTTACTACCTTTTACAACCCCGCGGAAACCCTGTTTTATAAATGTACCTTGAAAAAAAAAACTTTATTAACTGACTATGTTTTAACTGACAGCAACTTGCATTGATATATCTTGAAAAATGTCAGCTTTCAGTTAAAACATGTTCAGTTCAAACATGCATTTTAGTCTGGGACTAGGCTTAAGACCTGTCTGTCAACTGGGAGATAGTGTAATGTCAAAAATGTTTTAAGCTCCAAATAATCATATAGTCAACCATAGAAGAACCCAAATTTTCATAAAGTCTTTTTGAGACACTCACGGGTTGTTGGTGGAAGTACACAGTCACAGGACCCACGAATGGTACATTATCAATCAGTGTGGCAACAATTCTAATCTTTCCTCGAAGCTGAAAGAATGCAAATGGAATTATCTTTCAATATTTAATTTCTACAGTGGCACCATGTATCAAATGTACTGTCACAATCGCAACACATAATCTCACCTGTATGTTATTCAAACCCAAATAAAAAAAACAATAAACATATCCCTTTCAATTGACCGTTCCCATCGTACCTGAAATAAAGATGTCGGAGAGGACACATTAGGTTTGCTTTTAACTCTTTACAAATAAATTACACAGTTCTGCTGAATTTGTTCCTAACAACTAAAACTTGATGGAAAACTAAACAAAAATGGAGTCTTTAAATAGTATATACACTCATGTTATGTTACAAATCTGAGTTAGTTGCAGTTTGACAGTCAGGTTTTGTCAGCTTGTGAAATACAGACTTTTAAATCCCTCCCTGACAGACAATAGACAATTTACTCATTATAGGGCCTCATGATTGCATGAGAAGCTCAAATATATTTCAATCTCAAGTCAGTAAATAGATGTATGCATCACCTGATGTCAGCATCAAGCTGAATTTGATCTCCATTTTCAGTAACATTTTGGACTCCAAGCACCCTCACCGGCTGTAAAATAAAGAAAGGTTAAGTTCTAGAAGATAAAAATGTGCAAACCTCTAATATAACTATGTCTATAACTATGTAAATGAGTAAAAATTGTACAGCCTTATGTATGAAGGTAATTTGATGCCTTAAAGAATTGCATGCGCTGCGCAGGGTAATGTTTGTGAAAGTGTACACGAGATTGCAAGCGTTAATTAAATTTGCTTTCGCAAGACAAGATTTGTAAAGGTGTAAATTGGTGCCTTTAAAAAAAATATTTGCAGCATTTTACTGTTATTTGTTAGTGTAATTCACATACAGGTCCTTCTAAAAAAATTAGCATATTGTGATAAAGTTCATTATTTTCCATTATGTATTGATAAAAATTAAACTTTCATATATTTTAGATTCATTGCACACCAACTGAAATATTTCAGGTCTTTTATTGTTTTAATACTGATGATTTTGGCATACAGCTCATGAAAACCCAAAATTCCTTTCTTAAAAAATTAGCATATCATGAAAAGGTTCTCTAAACAAGCTATTAACCTAATCATCTGAATCAACTAATTAACTCTAAACACCTGCAAAAGATTCCTGAGGCTTTTAAAAACTCCCAGCCTGTTTCATTACTCAAAACTGCAATCATGGGTAAGACTGCCGACCTGACTGCTGTCCAGAAGGCCATCATTGACACCCTCAAGCAAGAGGGTAAGACACAGAAAGAAATTTCTCAACAAATAGGCTGTTCCCAGAGTGCTGTATCAAGGCACCTCAGTGGGAAGTCTGTGGGAAGGAAAAAGTGTGGCAAAAAACACTGCACAACGAGAAGAGGTGACCGGAGCCTGAGGAAGATTGTGGAGAAGGACCGATTCCAGACCTTGGGGGACCTGCGGAAGCAGTGGACTGAGTCTGGAGAAGAAACATCCAGAGGAAATGGCAGAAGCGCCTGACCTGGGCTACAGAGAAGCAGCACTGGACTGTTGAAATTTAAACAATGCTAAACAACTTTGCCTCTAAAACCAATGCTGTCCGTCAAATCCTTCATTAAATATTCACGAATATGTTGAAAACTTACTTTTGCAAACTAGTCCCTGGTTTTTCGCCCGATCGGAACCAGACCAGTCTAGGACAATTCTCTGGACTCTCTAGATCAATAATTATTGAAAAAAAGTTGAAATTTGCCCTCTGGTTCACTATAACAGGGTCATTTAGAAAATGTGCTTGTCAAAATACACTCAAAAGCCTATAAATCATAAATAAAAACTCAGAACTTAACAAAAATTGGTGACCATATGTGACATAACATATTGAAGAAGCATGCACAGTTTTATGGAGATTGGACAATAGGTGGCGATATAACTGTTAAAAAGCTTAAAAACCATGTATTTCCTATGGTAAATTGCCTGTATTGGCTGTAAATGGTGTTTTCCATCTATTATGTCAGTGGTTAAATTTATGCTAAATAAAACTTAATGTCTTTTGATGCTTAAAGGCCTTAACTGCTTGAACACCGCTAAATGCTGCTTGCAGCTTTAATTTTAAACGTATTTGTATAATTTTAGACGTAATGGTTTCGTTTTATCAAGGACGTAAACAAATGCCAGCGCTGGCTTTATAGTCACTTGGTTATGCTATTTCGTGTTTCTATGGCAAACATTTTGGACCTGAATTTGTAATCATATAGATTTTGTAAATGTATTTGCCATGTAGAGCTACTTTATGACGTCATTTTCGATTCATGAACGTGATCAATGTCAACAGTGTTTGTTTATAGTAGTCAGTTATATCGATGCTACGATACACAGAGTAAACTAAGTTTTGTTAATAGCTAAACGGTTGTCATTATATCGAACAATAACTTTAAAAAACTGTATTACTCATGTAATCGTTTGTATTAAATGTTTAATCAAGATAAAAACGTATCTCAAAAAGCTAACAAGCAGCAGTAGCATTTTCAAGTATAACAGGGTATCAAACTTCTTATGTAATAATAGAAGAATAAAATAATAATAATTCAGAAACATTATGTAACAGCCGTGTTTGGGGAAGTTCTGTTTGACTCTCTTCATCGCCGCTTTCTGGGTCTGATTCGGGCTCAAACTGATACGGCAGTATTGACACCATTATTTACATTAACCGGAGCACATGAAAAGGCAAGGGGCGTGACGGTTCCGGACAACGTGCGCTACGCACTTTAGCCAATCACAACACACCGGCCCAAACTAACCAATCTGAGCCCACTGCCTGTTTCTGAGGGAGTGGTTTCATAGAATCAGGATGTAAACCGGTCGTTCAAATGACAGAGGAGAAAGAGGCTTACAATAAAGGTGAAATTTATCAAAAATAAGACTTTTTAAAAAAGAAAAACCACGAATACATGTTATATTGCACCCCATAAACACAATCATGCAAAGAAAAAAAACAGTAAAGCACCCCTTTAACATTGTTTTCATGCTAGTTTTATTTTTCTATAAATCATTACTTGAATAGAACATATTAAAACATTGAGACAATATTATATAGATGAACTGTAAAATGAAATGAAATTATATTTATATTGTTTTTTTATTAAAATATATTATTTAGGCATTAACACAATTTAATGTGTTTAATGTGTTTTGATAATTTGTGGCATTGTTGTTAACTGTAAAGGGAGAGATGATAATAGGCTATATGCACGCATAAGTTCCGCATTTGACGCAAGGATGCTCGTTAGTTTCCGGTTGGGGAGATTAAAGCTGAGGAGAACTGAGGAAAACGGGATTATGGCAGAGTCTTCAAAATGTACTGTCCTCCCGTCTTTGAAACGAAACTTTCATATGTTTAGATGTAATTTTATATATAGTTATGTTTATTTCATATAATTTTAAAAAGAAGCATAAACACAACGAGGGGTGTCTGTTTTGTCTGTTTTTGTGACTAATGTTTCTTTAGTATAACCATGGAGTATAAAATTCAATATAAATTCTTGGTATTGCATTGGACTCTACGATCGGCGGAAGTTATCGAGCATCCTTAACCCTTCACCGGAAATACCGCCGTGCATAGAGCCCATTTGGTGGAGGATTTGAAAAATATCCGTTAATCGTCGTTAGGAAGCGTATTCATTCGGATGTAATAACGGTCGCCGGAGGGCGCTCGACGACACGTCATCTGTGAGCGTGAGAGTTACAATTTCAGTCGATGAAACTACAAAGCTGGCACGGAGGTATATATAATTACAAAATAAAGTCATTATGATTGTTATTGTTGTTAATATTATTTTATAAAGTAAGTAACGTAAGATAAAAGGAGTTTTATCAGTACGTGTGACAAAGCCTTTTCTGCGACAGCTCAGCTCTCCGACGCACAGTGTAAACGCCAGCGTCCGAATTCACTCACTTCATCTCGTTCACGCCTTGCAGATATAGTGCACTCAAATACCATACACTATATAGGGATTAGTGAATGAGTGAACGAGTGAGCGGTTTCAGACACAGCTTAGGTGTGTTTTATGTTGTTTGCTAAACTGGGCTTATGTGGTCCTATGTTTGGCAGATGACAGCCACTGTGATGATGAGGCTGACCAGAGCGAACCAGTCAGAGTCACCTATGCATAAAGAGCTGACACTCAGTGGGAGGTTCAGGCACTGATGGATCACACCTACATATTAGGAGAAAAGATGAAGGATGTATGCGACAGAGAAACACGATGTGGTGGAGAAGAACCCCTTGCCCACGCCATCCTGAAGAATGACACTAGCTGTGTGTTGTACACAGGCTTTTCTCTCAGTGCCTTGTTTGATCATGTTAAATATCTGGAACAGTTCTATAAAGCAAACTTTAAGATGCATGTAATGGATCAAATATTGATGACCATGATGAAACTCAAGTTTACATGTCAAAAAGATCATGATTTCCACTGTAGCTTAATATTTGTAAATAATTAGGCCTATTTGACAGCCTGCAGTTCCTTGATTGTACGATCATTTGCACATATGATTTGTCTTAACATGTAAACCAATGGAATTATAATGCACAAGAATGTGTTTTGGATCTCAGGTTTTATACTAAATAGTTTGTGTTTGGCACCTTGATGTTATTAGTTTTGTAATGACTTTTCAAGTGTTGTATAATATCAACTTATTTTTAGACTATTTAAATGTTTAGAGATAAAAAAAAACATTATTTAACCTGTGTCTAATAAAATAAAATACAAAATCTATCTGTTTTAATTTGAATTGCTAATATAATTAGTTGTATCCTTTTAAGGAATATTGCCAGGATCAGGCCTTTTCTTTTATTACCTAATGCTGAGAGGCTTGTCCATGCACTTGTGACCTCTAGGCTTGATTATTGTAATGCCCTTTATCTTGGCCTTCCTGCAAAGTCTATTAAGCGACTGCAACACATACAGAACTCAGCTGCACGTGTTCTTACACATACTCCTTTTCGTCAGCATATCTCTGGTGTGCTTAGGAACCTGCATTGGCTTCCGGTACATGCCCGTATTGATTTTAAAACTCTTATTTTAACATATAAAGCTGTACATGGAACTGCGCCATCATATATATATGTGATTTCATTACGCCATATATGCCCTCTCGATCTCTCCGCTCTGCCCACTCTTTTTTACAAGTTTTAAGAAACTGTTAAAAACCCATCTTTTTTTAAGAAGGTGTTTGTGTCTTAATTGGTGTATGTTAATGGTGTATGGTAATATTTTAATTGTTAATGTTTTTACTTTTGTACTGTGCTTGTAGCGCTTTGGGTACAAGAAAAGCGCAATATAATATAATATAATATGCCAGCAGCCATATCACCCTGTAGCCCAAGACTGGTTGCCCACTGAAGCTAAGCAGGGCTGAGCCTGGTTAGTACCTGGATGGGAGTCCTCCTGAGAAAACCAGGTTGCTGCTGGAAGAGGTGTTAGTGAGGCCAGCAGGGGGCGCTATCCCTGTGGTCTGTGTGGGTCCTAACGCCCCAGTGTAGTGATGGGGACACTATACTGTCAAAGAGCACCGTCCTTCGGATGAGACCCTGACTCTCTGTGGTCATTAAAAATCCCATGGGACTTCTCGTAAAGAATTCCACATCCACATTCCACCCATTGGCCCCTGCCAATCATGGCCTCCTAATAATCCCCATCCACTGAATTGGCTCTATCACTCTCTCTCTCTCCTCTCCACCTATAGCTGGTGTGTGGTGAGCGCACTGGCGCCGTTGTACTGTGGCTGCCGTCGCATCATCCAAGTGGATCTGCACACTGGTGCTGGTTGAGGAGAGAACCCCTGATATGATTGTAAAGCGCTTTGGGTGTACAGAAGTACATATGAAAGCGCTATATAAATGCCTCATTCATTCATTTTATTATTATTTAGTCATATTTTGATTGAGTGGATGTTGTCCTAACCACATGTAAATAACAAAAAAAGTGTATTTTATGTACGTCACGGTTTGGTACGATTTCGGTACAATGGAGTGAAAAGCAAAACAAAAATGCAGAAGGCATTTTTATAAATGTCTTAAGCCTTGTTTTATTGTTTTATTTAAGTTTTATTGATAAAGGCATAGAACAAGATTATTTGTAGTGCACTGACAATAGTTTTATATAATTAGTTTACTCATTAAATTAATAAAAATACAAAAAGACCTTGCAATATGTTTGGTAATTGTTAATTTGCTATATTTCAGATCAATATATTTGTTTTCCTTAATTTTAATTAACCCTAACTTTATTCTCACAGACTGTTTTGAAATGTGGTTGGATAAATATGTTTTGGTTTTAAAACTGTGTGTGTGTGTGTGTGTGTGTGTGTGTGTGTGTGTGTGTGTGTGTGTGTGTTGTGTGTGTGTGTGTGTGTGTGTGTGTGTGTGTGTGTGTGTGTGTGTGTGTGTTAGTTTAGTTTAGACTTTAGAGTGTGACAAAAGCACAATGTTGTGTTTTATTGCGAGTGTACACAAATATAAGTAAACACTTTGCAGTTTGAATGATGCCATAAACAAAATGACAGAGTTTTATGTTTCCACTGTTTGATCGCGCCCGTGCCTCTCTCTCTCTCTCTCTCTCTCTCCTCTCTCTCTCTCTCTCTCTCTCTCTCTCTCTCTCTCTCTCTCTCTCTCTCTCTCTCTCTCTCTCTCCCTCTCTCCCTCTCTCTCTCCCTCTCTCTCTCTCTCTCTCTCCCCTCTCACTCTCTCTCTCTCACTCTCTCTCTCTCTTTTTCTGTCTATCTATCTCTCTCTCTCTCTCACACACTCACTCACACACACACACATCGATCGTGTCCGTGCCTGCTTCTTGCGCACGCACACATACACACTCCAGCATTGCAGTCTTGACATCGCAGCCTTTTCATTATGCTGCGTTCACACCAAAAGCGAATAGAGCGACATTCATCGCTATTTAGAGTTTTATTTATTTTTATATTCTCCGTGTAAAGTCGTGCACGATGGGCGCCTGCCATTTCGATTGTTCAGCGATTTTTGGAAATGTTCCCACGACATAGTTCACCAATTTAGTTCAGCTAGCGTTAGTTAGCCCAGGGAAGCGAAGAAACGGAAGTGCCGCACAGAAACCGGAAGTTGGACCAATATTTACTTCCGCGTTCGAAAATAAGGCGAAGAAGTAATGGCCTAAAATCTTCGTAGACACACCCTAGCAACCAGTTACAGAACCCTAGCAACCATAGGCCATAGCGGCCGAGTGCCATAGTAAAGATTTTAAGAACTCTATAAAAACTCCATAGTAATTATCTGTTACTATGTTATAGTAAATAAATACATGCTGACATCACAGACCCCTGAATGAGGCGTCAAATCGTGCGGCTCATTGAGGAGAGGTGTGCTATGACTTTTCTAAGCGATTTTCTAAGCGATCGGTGTTCGCCTCAGGGGCAAAAAATTGGGTAAAAAAATCCCATAGACTTAACATTACCACGAAATTTGACGACTTGTAGCACTGAGCGAAGATTTCTCAGAAACAAGTAATTTACGACATTTGAAGAGGCTGGCAGGCTCTGTAAGAAGATACCTCACAATGGGGTAAAAGTTGCACCCCTGGGGGGCAAGAGGCCCCCAACGTTTCCCATTGACCTACTATGGCGAAGGTCGGCCCATGAAACGCAGACGTTTCTCCTACTATGGTAAATTGCATTGGGATTTTGTATTGAACATAGCTCTGGATCACAGTGTCATAGAGACGAGGGGGCGGGCTCATTTTACACAGACGACCAATCAGTCTCTTAGGATTGGGGGTTGGCTCTTTTGACTCATGCTAGCAAACAGGACTTCCAACATGCTACACATGCTAGCTGTGATAGCGATTAGGTAAGTGCTAAATCATGCCAAAAAAATGCTAAGAAGTCCAATAGTAACCATCTGTGATAACTACCAACCCCCAAGTAACACCATAGCAACCACCCAGAACACCCTAGCAACCACCTAGCAACACCATGGCAACCACCCAGAACACCATAGCAACCGCCTAGCAACACCATAGCAACCACCTTGAACACCCTAGCAACTGCTTAGCAACCACCTAGAATACCCTAGCAACCACCCAGAAAACCCTAGCAACGCCCTAGCAACCACCCGGAATACCCTAGCAATCACCTAACAACCACCCTCATACCCTAGCAACTGCCTAGCAATGACCTAGCAACCACACAGAATACCCTAGCAACCGCATAGCAACGCCCTAGCAACCACCCAGAATACCCTAGCAACCACCCAGAATACCATAGCAACCACCTGAACACATGAATAAGCCCCACCTGAACAAATATCTCAGCCCCAGAACATTGTACAGACATGTTTGTTGGCTCGTATGCAATCATGTACCACACCCTAGCAACCGAGCGACAAGTTTTCCCACTGCAAGCACCACTCACATTTTCTTCTGGAAATGTACATTCTAGTTAACGCTTACAATCCTATGTACACATATTACCCTGCGCTTGCAATTCTTTAAGGCATCATATTACCTTCATACTTATGTCCTTTAAATCAGTGGTTTTCAAACCCTGGGTCGAATTAAAAAATGGGTCGCCAGTGATTTAAAATAATAATAATAATTATTTCTCCGTTTTCTAATAAAATTAATATTAAAGGGTACCTTTCATGGAATTTTGAAAATTACCTTTCATGTAGTGTGTAACTAACAGATCTAAGTGAACAAAAACATCCTGCAAAGTTTTAATTATGAAAGTTCACCGTATACAAAGTTATTCTCTCTCAAAAGTAAGAGTCGACTCTGAGTCGCTGATATGAATCGATAGACGAACGATGCACTTTCGTACGTCACTTGTACAAGTTATTTGAATTCGACACGCCCACTCAGTGCGCGCGCCGAGCAGACAGAGAAACCTGACAACATCATGTCGACGAGACTCTGTTCTGAAGTGCGAATAGGGAATGTGGAGATGACGTCATGCCGTGTTGCATTATGGGTCCGCCGCCATATTTACAGGATCGCGCCCAATACCGCTGTATTTAAATTCATGTGTTGGAGGCTGTGTTTGGATTTTCTGTCGAGATTTTAATAAACGTCGATATGGTTGTTCAGTTCAACTGCCATATCAGGTCACACGATCGTTCAGGGAGGAAACTGAACAACGGAATATGTTTTTTCACCTTTCTTTCTCGGAAAAAATAACAAGGGAAGCAGGTCGAGGAGCTGACGAGAAGACGGCGGATCGCCGCAATCATGAGGAAAAACTTTACTTACTGTCCTCCACTGCATACTACGTTTGTTAAAAGTTGTACAAAGCAAGAGGTTGTGTATTATATATTCCTCGATGACTAACATTTAGGAGGATGGTTGATGAATGATGTTGAATTTGCGGTTAATGTTAGCAGATGATAAAGCCAGGACACATTACATGAATCACATTATATTTATTTTCAATTAACAATTTGCTTTGATATTCTGTACATCTTTTTACATGCCTTTTTTTAAAATGTCTGTGAATCATGTATCTACATATATCTATATATCTGCTTAATAAATACACATTAAGTGACTTCTCTGTTTCTGTACTGATTGCATCCACAAAG
Organism: Chrosomus eos; assembly: GCA_036326025.1. Lineage (NCBI taxonomy): Eukaryota > Metazoa > Chordata > Actinopteri > Cypriniformes > Leuciscidae > Chrosomus > Chrosomus eos. Next base: position 2,503,066 of record CM070836.1, on the reverse strand, counting down.
ACCCTTTAAGTACACATAATAATGGGCAAAGATACATCAAGCTTTTAAAATAAACGACCAAATACTCTCATTTTTACACGTGTCAACATTAAATGATGACAATAAGGCACAGCTGTATTTAACAAGTTACCATATATTGTGGCATTATAAAGTAATGTACAATTTTTTTTCTTGCACAACCTATGAAAACTTAACATATGCTGAAAATAGCAAGCTAACATTAACTACGAGAGCTGCTTTTCAGGTAAAATAGCTTGAAAACTTAGCATAGGCTTCGAACGCCAAAACTAAATCAGATGTATCAACCTTTTTTATCGCGGATAGTTTGTCCAAATAGTTTTTTGACAGTGGCATTTAGTTTATCCCAGTAGGGTCCCTTCTATTTTTGTTTAAACATCTCCATTTCTTCCGTTCTTCTTCAATTTTACCTCGTTTTAGCCAAACACCCACTATTATACCGAAGGTAAACAGAGATCGTGCCTGTAAAGATGGCGGCCACGTCCCATAATGCAACACGACGTGACGTACCTCCGCATTCCCTATCAAAAGCAAACTTTTTTTTTCACTGCCCAGGGACAAGCATGTGAAGACTCAGTGGCTAGAGTTTATATTTACAACTATACCACACAAGTATAGCCACCTTGAGCTGTGTTAGCGTTATTTTAATGACGATCGCTTCACAAAGACCAATGCTTTCAAGTGTGGATTCGCGAGTCGCCTGATACTGAAGGAATGTTCAATACCAAGTTTATTTGGATCAGCTTCCTCCTCCGAATCACAACCTGTAAGTACTGTTAAATTGTTGCTTTTATGTGTGTGTGTGTGTGTGTGTGTGTGTGTGTGTGTGTGTGTGTGTGTGTGTGTGTGTGTGTGTGTGTGTGTGTGTGTGGTGTGTGTGTGTGTGTGTGTGTGTGTGTGTGAGTGCGTGCGTGCGTGTGTGAGAGAGTTACGCTCAGCAGCTTCTAGGTCTCCAATGTCATTTTTTTTGTTTTTTGAAATATGTGAAATTATGTGAAGCGTATTGTAGTACTGCAGTGCTTTATCATTATGTTTAAGCTTTGGGCTAACGCAAAATATAACTGACTGGGTCATCTAACCAATCACCGCCGATTAGCGTCACGCAAAGGAGGGGTTTGGACAAATGAGTCGTCAAACGAATCATTAGGGAGTCGGTGAGCAAATCAGGTAAAAATAAATGCATATTATAAGACAACAAAAGTGTTTTTTGTCATTGCATGCATGTAAAACTGTTGTTGGGGACTCCCAGAACATTATTAGGAACATTTTAAATGCCATAATAGGTACCCTTTAATTTTTAGAACTCACTCGGCTCAGTGTACTGGCAGCACTGGCCCAGTAATGGTTGCCAGATTTGGCTAGGTTTTGGCTGTGTGGAGCTGCTGGTGGCTGTAAACTTGTGGGTTTTTGCACTACTTGAAAAAAATATGCATTGCATGCTTGCATTTTAATGGATTGTATTTTTAGGACTTGCATTTTTAGTGGCTCAAATTCAAATAGCTCCAACGAAAGCCACAGCAGAACTGCAGCACACAGCAGTGTTTGTGAACAAATCTGCGGCTTTGAACGAATCATTAGAGTCAATTATTAATTCATAAATACATCCACTTGCTTCGTTACTGAAAGAATGACTCGATGACTCACCACCTACTGGCGGTTTTAATTTAATATTTAAAAGCATCACTTCGTTTTTACCCTTTCTCTATTGATTTTTTTTTATTATTTAAAGCATTATTTATTTTATGAAGGTATTTGTAAAGATAAAAAATGTACTGGAAAATCGATTTAAGGAGGCCTAATATACAGAAGTCACTTGCAAAGTTAGGTTAAAGATACAAAGAAAGAGGGATTCAAACAAATAGCATATCAATAACAATGTATAATTTACAGACTGTGAGCTAAGAGTAATATACAGAAAAAACATGTTTTTGAAGGAGAGAAGGGTGGATGTTGGACAGACACAACCTCGAAGCCACTAACGTAACGTTACACTAGTAAGTTAATATCAAAAACTTTAAGAGTCATCTGTCCACAGCACTGCAGTCCTAAACATGCTACCAGCACAATAACACACTCTGCACAATATTTCCTCTGTGTAACGTTACACATCCTTGCAAGTACAATTTTGCTTGCATTTAAGTAAAAGTTAAATTTGTAACGTTAGTTACGGTTTGACTACAACAATCAAAGATAAACCATAATGGTTGTAGTAAAACCACTGCAAATAAGTTAATTCCCATGCTAACGTTACTGTGTGTGTGGAGTGTGGTAAAATGATGGTTAACCAGAGCACTAGCCCGCTGGTCGTATAACAAGTCAATAACATAACATAGGACATAAATGATGTTTTCTAGACCTTAATTAAATAAATACAAAATCAAATATCTAGCCAACTTTCATAATATAAGTTTCACCTTACCGTTAATGAGAATGCTGAATGACTCGGAAGTAACGTTAACGTTAAACACGAGCGTAACGTTATCTGGGCTCACTAGCGCTATCTTGTAGATTTGTATACTTCGTCAAAGAAAAAGTCAGTCAAAGTAACTCAATTGACCCTTCGCGTGGAGCTTGATTGACAGGTGTTCTGACCAATCATACTTCGCCATCCGCCATTTTGTCGGATCAAGCAGTCAGGAGAGATAGTAGATTAACATGGGAGGATTTGAACTTGAAAAACTGAATATACTGGCGCCTTTCCGCGGTTAAAACAACATTCCTTCTTATGTTCATTCATGTTTATTTGATGCTATAAATGAACTAGAAGGAAGAGATGATCGGATCACGAGCAGCTTTAACTGATGTTCTACAGCGATCTGTCACGGCACATTAAAGAGCCACAAAACGGTATTTATTGTTTAAATTTCTTTCAACAAATGACCATATTTGAAAGGTGAGACTTTGTTTAACATGCTTAATATCAAAAGTAACCGAAAAGTAACCTGGTCTGTCCTGTCTGTCCGCGTGTTGTCAGTCTCCTCTCTGCTCCGCGATGTATTTTTCACTGTGTGAGAACGTGAGAGCGGCTAGCTTGTCGGAACATAGCGACAGTAACTAAGGAGGGCGGGTCTTTGCGAAGGGTCAATTTGTATTGTATATTAAAAATAGACATAATATAATACATAGACGCCCTATTGGCCGCTGGAGCGCACGTCAACGGCGCCGCCATATTGGGGATGGCAACTTTCCCATACCTCTCATACTGGGAATTGAGAAAAATGCCTGTTTTGTGCGCTGCTTGGGGCTGTACAAGTCGCCACACAATTGAAAACAACTTTCGAGGAATTATCTTTCACAGGCAAGACTGAACGTTTGTTTTTGGTTGTATTTGGTCATTATTTAATTAGTAATAGTAACGTTCAGAGGATAAATTAAAAAATACTACTGTTATTGTGTCACGAAATGTAGTTTTAATAGTTTTTCAGTCGACAATGTAGTTGTTTAAAGCTCAAATATGTGGTTTATTTATAAAGATACCGCCTATTTAAAAATTTGATCTGACGGTTTCGGAGTTGTAAGATGCGATCACCGGGCGCTCGGCGCTCATTAAGCCCGCAGAGGACAGCCTTAGCTCGGCCAGAGCGTCTGAAGTGTGCTGCCGGCTCGGATGTCTCTAGTCTAGTGGTTAAACATGAGATATTATTCGTCTTGTGTATATCTAACGGGTGATCTTTGGTCTCATGAATCTATAAATGGTTCCCTGGTAAATCGTTTTGGCTGAGGGCAAAGTGAAGTTTCATAACTTTATATTTAGGCTTTTTTAACGTTGTATTCTGCTGTATGTTTAACTGAAGCTACTTCTCTTATAATGGCTATTACTGATCAATAAAACTGAAATTTAACAAAAAGAGTTAAATATTAAATATAAGTCACTATTTAACTTATTTTTTATTGTGTATATTCTGTAATTGATATAGTATTATTAATA